>OY979717.1:36165496-36516547 GCA_963855995.1 Muricea muricata | reverse complement strand
GTTCGAACTGAGAGTTCAGTTGTTAAGAGAATTGTTTTTCAACGGGGCGCTATAAATGTGAAAGCATATACTTCACAGCTTTCCAAAATTTACCGCAATTTAATCGCACCGATTAACACGGAAGTTAAAGACACGTACACAGCCCTAATTCTACATATGCTTGACTTACCGTTCAGATTTTCCGTAAGGTTTACGCAAATAACAAAGCCAAAAGTTGAAATGAACAATAATGTAATAATTTTGACATTTTATAGCGGATAACATGATTTCTTTCGCATTGCTGTCATTGGCAGGCCGCGTTTCTTTTTAGCTAAACGCGAGAACGAGGTAAATGCCACACCCAAAAAACTCAAAAGGCCAAAGCATCCAGCCGTCACGACCAGGAAGCGTTCTCCTTCGTCGAACGCAATAGACTTAATTATGTTTTCATTGCAAAGATTTAGAAAAAATATGATTTTATTCCACTGCTCTTTATTTTAAGGTGTACGACAGAAAATTGACATTTGACCACGAGTATTGCATGCTCATTTTCTTGTGAAATATGAGTGTTAGACATCTCACACATACTATTAACCACCCCTAACCGCGACATCTCTGAACCACATAAGCACCTCAGATTAAACATAGCTTTTATGGTTTAGTAGATAGCACTATTGCGAAAGCATTGTATAAGGGTGTAGTCAGTTTAGGAAGTTTCGCCCCGGATTGGTGTTCGAGCAGCGTTACCATGTTGACCGTCATGGTCAACTTACCTTAAAACAGTTCAGATTATCTGTCCTAAATCAAATGCATACAAACTCATGTACAGGTCCTAGGCTACAATACATTTAGCTATCGTAGGAATCTACAAAGTACAAAGACGCAAGTGAATAAAATTAGCGATGAAAGAAATGTGTTACATTATTAAGAACTTTTATCTTAAACCTGATTTTAACAAATGTATTTGATATTATTTAATGTGAGCTATTATCTCAATTGTTTAGCAATGACTGTAGCTTGGGTTTCTTCCAAAGCGTAAAGATGCTTCCTAATATAAATGTGCTTTGATTTATATTTTTGCCGAGAAAAATTTTTTTAAACTTACAGCTGTTTAGATTGTTAGCTACCATACAAAATATTAGCAGTTGGTGACAATCTTAGCCCGTGGCAAATTTTATCGTATTCGTATAGTGTATACCTTTTCTGAGATGTAATCGTGAAATATCTTTAGTTGGTCGTCAGGGAAAAACATGTCCGCCAAATTTTCCCATTTAACCTTCAAAGATAGCCATTCTGATCTTACATCATCTTCATTTTTCACAATCGACAAGTGCTGTGAACAGTATGTTCATTTCGTATCCAGTTGATAAGTAATGTCAAATAATACAATTTATCACCAAAATTTGGTTCAATTAAAGAGGCCATGTAATATCTGCCAGAGCGTGTAGTTTTATCATCGCTTAATAGTATAGGCCATTCGCGATTGTTTGAAATGTAGTGATACAACACCATCTCTAGTTTACTACGTTTGTCAAAACTGCGATACACTTGTCTATGAACCCAATACTGCTTGATTAGGTGTCAAACTTAGAATTCCGCTAAATTACTTTTAAGATGTTACGATTTAATAGTAGCTACGAAAAAGAGAATATAAATTCTAGTTCACATTGCTATATAAAAATATAGCACATGTAACTGTATTTTAATAATACATATACCAGGTATCTTATCGGATCTTTTGGTGTGCGAATAAAAACATTTAATAATGATCATTTAATTATACATTTATATAATTTATGTTTGATAACATACAGCGTTTGAAAAATTTACTGGCATTTTGTTTGATATATACCTGGCAAATGCAATCATGGAAAAATGCTGTGTTGAATTCAGGTGCAAATTTCAATTGCAAGAAAATGTTACCCGCTGACTGCTGTTATGTTACTTTGATTTATTGTAATCGTGCTAAATCAAATTGCTTCACAAAGCATAGAGGGTTTTTTAGCAATGGTTAAATGCTACAGTTTTTCGGCAAGCCAATTTTTTAAAGACAAAAATGTGAGCTAAACACCATTTTAGTGGGACATATTTTTATCGATAACTGAGGACAATTGCATTTAGATGGCTCATCATGTGGATGTGAGGAATAATAGCATGGGCAATACAAGAACATTGCCAGCTTGTATCTACCATACTATAAGAAGCAAATGTCAGTACAAGTTCATGAGAATACAAACCGTCACATATGAGGGCTAATATATTTTAACAAATTAACATATTAACAAAAACTATGTGCAAAATTTGTACATCATTTACTTGCTTAGTATCAGACTCAACCTGCATATTATCTCCAGCAAACAATGCACAACATAACTAGGTAGCAGGTACAATGGTACAGTTGTAGTAGCTAGTAATATTTGAAGAACATTCATTTTGGCCTAGAATCTGTAAAGTGTAAACGGTAGATTATTAATATTAACGCGCATTAGAAAAAAAACATTGCCTATTGTAAAGATATTCACAACATAACTGGTTTCACGCGTTTCATGCAAATACGTTTACAGGCTATGAGACATGCATTAATAAATATGATAATCATAAATAATGAACAACATGTAGTTCAGCAGTTATTTACCTGTCTTCGATCGCCCCAAAGAAAGCTCGATTATCACTAGTACATCATGTACTTCACGTAGCTACACTACATAGAAGGCGAAATCGAGGTAAGAGATATTTTATTTTACTCACTGCAAAATTTGATTAATGCGGTCAACATAACACACTTTAATACAGATGATTGACAATCGTCCTCAACAGTGGGCAAATGCCTAACAAAATGAAAGTAAATTGTTATAAATGGAACTTGTCCAATTCATCGGCAATGTACTTTCACAATCACGCCCCTTCACTTCGACCCTGACGTATTATATTGTATAACATTACCTTTTAGGTATTAAGCTGTCTGAACATTCAGTATCCCTTTCACTCGAATCTGGAGCATTAAGTACTTCCCTTATTCATACGAAGTTTGAAGGCGGAAAAAGAATCAACAATATCGAAAAATTTATGACGAATATGTCAAAATCTAATGTGCGTAGACAAACGACAAGCATTCTTGAAACATTTGACCCACTGAAGAGAAATATATTTATGAGTGTTCTTACTGTAACAATCCGAAATGTAAAAAAGTGGTATACAAAAGTAACAAAACATTTTTCTTATTTTTCATATATTTTAGGTTACTTTATTCGTTTATTTCATTCACTTCCATGTCTCATACAATTTTGTTTAACCATGACTTTATATCATACTTCACCACTCTCCTCCGGAGAGGCTTTTTGTCATACCGTAGTTTGTAGACGGCGAGTTCCTAAAATCTTGTTACATGAAGTTCTTCACGGTGAGATTTGGGCTTTAGGGGTATGTAGGGAAACATAGGGATTAAGAAATGCGCTCCCAACCCCACCGTGAAGAACTTCATGTAACAAGCATTTTTAATCAGGAACTCGCCGTATGACAAAAAGCCTCTGCGGAGGAGAGTGATACTTCACTGTAACTTGTGATGTAAATTGTACTCTCAACGGTGACACTTTCACATACTGTGACTAAAAGTTTAAAACCTTTTGATAAAGACAAGACAAGGATTGCATGGTTCGTAGTTTGTACCATTAGCCTTGAATTTCTTGAAATTTATGTGAAAATTATGTTGTTGATAGTGGTTATATAAAACATGCTGTAGTGTAATATAAAACATCGTGCAATGTCGTGCTTGGTCGCGAATAAAAAATTTACTTTACTGACAGACTGTAGCTCTTGTTTTATCTTTCTAGCAGGAGCTTCATTTCTATTTTCCTCCTCTTGAGTGAAGCATTCAATTTGAGCACTTGTATTGTTAAATGACTCAAAACTCGTAAGTACAAAAAATAGAAACAATTTTGTTTACTTTGGCATCCTGCTTTATTTTCAATCAAAGTGGTATGAAGATTACGAATGGATACATTACGATTCTGACTTGAAAAAAGTTTTGTGTTTCTACTGTTCAAAAGCTAGTGCCATGGGAGTAACAGATTTAGCCCATTCTGAAGACCCAGCATTCATTACACAGGGTTTCAACAACTGGAAAAGGCAACAGAGAAGTTAAAGTTACATCAATCATCACACGGACACGTTTTCTCCGTGAATCAACTCGCAGCAATGAAAACGCCGTCAGTTATTGTACAAATACACACGGAGAAACAAAAGGAAGAAGCATTAGCAAGAAATCCTCATAAAATTGTTTACATCGGCACGATATTTACTGCGACAAGGTTTAGCATTTCGTAGCCACAAAGAAAGTGATGCCTCGATATTCACAGCTCCTAAATCTTATAATGGAAGATGTTCCAGATCTGGAAATGTACTTAAGAAATACAACAAATTTTATATCCCCCAGTGCACAGACGGAGATGGCAGAAATGTTCAGTCATCAAATTTTACGAACGATTATAGGGCGTAATCGCCAGAAATAGAGATAAGATCAAAGGCGGAGGCGTAGGTGCATATATTAATGAAAATGTGAAGTGCAAAAGACGAAAGATATTGAATCAAAATACCCTGAAATGGAACATTTATGGCTAGAAATACAAGGGCGTAATAAAAACAGTCGCCTTTTAGTTGGAACTATATATATATCCACAAGAATATTAACGACTCAACAATGGTTAACACAAATGGAAAATATGTTTTCCGATTTGTCAACCTCATGGGATGGCTTATTAATAATCACAGGAGATTTAAACATTGATATCCTCAAACCAAATGCACCCCTGACAAAACAGTACATAGATCTACTGTATTGTCTGTATACGTTCAACTTAACGCAACACGTGAAAAAGGGAACTATATAATCATATAATTTCAAATAACCCTAAACGTGTTACCTATACTGATGTACTTCCGTGCTCAAATGTGAGTGACTATGACGCCCCTTATGCGTGCCTGAATATTCGTGTTGAGCGATTCGTTCCACGTTTTAAAATGATCCAAAATGAACGAGGATTTAAGGAAGAAGAATATCTACGCATCTCTCCCGTTTGGTATCATTGAAGTTGTAGACGACCCAGAAGAGAAATTGGAAATGTTTACTAATCTCATTACTGAGTGTATTGAGCGACACGCTCCACTGAAGCGCACAAAGATCACGCGCCCGCCTGCCTCGTGGCTGCAAGAAGAAGAAATTAAAAGTCTCCAAAATCAACGAAACCTGTTGCGACATAAGGCTCATTCAAATAAAATGCAAGACATTTTCGGGATGTACGTAATCGCCTGAAAACAAAAATTAAGGGGGCGAAACGCTTATCCACCAATACTGCATTGTCATCAACAAAACCAAAAGTGGTTTGGCGTGTTATCCATCGCATATTGAATCCGTCTTCACAACCTTTACGACTTGATGTCAACGAACTAAATGCATATTTCGTAGAGACTGCTCAGCGTACTACTGGAAATTAAAATGTGGACACTAAAGAAGATTTACTAAACTTTATTGATAGTTTACCACCAGGATTCATAGAACAAGAATCATTTACCTTACGTCGCGTCACCTACAAAGAAGTTCTTAATGAGATTAGGATCATTCGTTCTGAAACGTCAACGGGACCTGACCAAATGCCAATTAAGTATCTTAAACCTGTTGCAGAATCTGTTGCAGGACCGTTGACACATCTACTTTTCCCAAACGCATGGAAAATAGCCAGAATAACTCTAATTCCCAAGACCGACGACTCTCTCTGTGTACCAAATATGCGGCAAGTAAGAATTATTCCAGGTCTTTCGAAAGTATATGAAAGACTTGTCCACCATCAGGTCATTGACTATATTGAATCTCGTACCTTATTTAAAGATAACATCTCGTGGTTTAGGAAAGGTCATTCGACTACAGCGGTATTGTTGGATATTAGGGATGATATAGTTCGTGCCATGAAGCGTGGAGAAGTAACCCTTATGGTATCAGCTGACTTGAGTATTGTACAATCAACTTTGGAGTACCACAAGGTTCAATAATGGGACCACTGATTTCTAACCTCTATGTGACCGATCTTCAATCACACATGGATAATATCAAATGCCACCAATATGCTGACGACACATCACTTTATAAACATTGCAAACCCGTAGACCTTCAAGCTACCGTGACTGAACTTTACGCAGGCGTGGGCAAATTGGAGGCATGGTAACGGGAGGAAAATTTAGTTATAAACCCAGAGAAGACAAAGGTGATGTTGATGTCCACTTCACAGTTATCGAGAGTTCATCGTCTGGACACTACAAATATTGATTTAACTGTTAATGATACACCATTAAAGCGAGTCGCTACCACTAAGCTTTTAGGATCCTACATTCATGAACATCTAAATTAGGAAGAGAATGTTAAGTATACTGCGGCTTCTTGCTATGTTACACTAACATCAATTAAGAAATTGAAAAAAATATTACCTTTTCATATCAAGAAGAATCTAGCACAAGCACTTGTTCTAAGTAAACTGTAATATAATGATATTGTATCCACTTCCAGACTATTTATCAAAACGTCTTCAGAGAGTTCAACAGGCTGCAGCTAGTTTCGTACTTGGCCGATACGCTTCCACTGAAGATATAGTTTTAAAACTTAAGTGGCTTCCAGTGAAGGAACAACGTGAATGGAATTTACTCAAGGCGACTCATAAAGCCATACACAATACTAATTGGCCAAATTACTTAAGGTTAACTATATTTCAGCACAACAGGTGTTTAAGATCTAGTAATGGTTTGCAATTAGAGAGACCATTGATTAGTAATACGCTACAAGATCAAGCTTCGCATGTTTTTAATTCATTGCCTGAAGATGTGAGAAACTGTTCAGATTTTAACACCTTTTGTAGAGAGACTAGGAACATTATTTATACTAGGGCTTTAGAACTTCTTAACTAGATTTCATCTTAATTGTATATAGCTTGCAATATGCATTCTTAATTTATAAATTCTTATCATTATTTATTATATTGTGAACAAGTGAAGAGCCACTCTGTGGATATATTGTTCAATAAATCATCATTATTATTATTATTATTATGATCAAATGAGGTATCAAGCAGCTGTTAGGTTGCTCGCATTACCAAGTTTTTAATAAGTTTACCCGAATGACTCTACGATATTCACGCAATTTCGACGTTCAATTCATGCTACTACTCTTTATATATACCTACTAATAACTTAGCTTTATACACTTATATAGCGACAACAGAATTGCTTAGACAACTGGTAGCAAAATCAGATCTCAAGCAATAATATAATATCATCGAATGCAAGATTGGACGTTTTTTTCCAGTACATACTGCAGTTTAGTGGGAGGGTACGTAGGGGGGGGGGCAATGGATCCACTAGGTAGGAGATTAGAAACAAATTATAAAAATATTCTTATCGTATTATTCGTGTCTTCGCATCAATTGTGAAGGAAAATGTCGGATTATCTTACATTCTGATTTATTGTTGGGAATTACGTTGGATTGTTTTGTTTTGTTGCGATAATTTTCTTCGTGTTATTCGCAGTCTTTTGACTATAGAACAAACACATTTTTACTCTTATTCATGCAGATGATGTTCACATTCGAACATGTCAGTTACCACGAGATGAAAAGATTGGTTTTCATTTCCACAAAGATCACTATTGGCCTTCTTATCTTGATATGCTTTGGGACAAGTCTTGTCATCTGTAATGAAAGTATACCTTTCTGTGAAGAGCAATTGCAACGACTCAAACATGACGTGGAAGTTTGGAATGAAAGATGCTGGAACAATACTGATCAAGGAAATAGTGCACCGTGCTGTCAAGCAGAGAAAGAATATAATCAAGAGAGGATGAAAATGCATGTTGAGATGTGCTTTTATTCAGGTTAGAGATTTATTATGGGAATAAAATTGGGGGTTAAGGGTCTTTATCACTGACTTTGTTTTATCAGGATTAATGAAGATCTGTTTCAACATCATTAAATATTGTTTGGCGCAACATGTATGCACATGTTTGCCTTGTTTGTAGAATGTGTTGAATGATGTTGAATCGATTTTAAACAAACTTCAATGGATGCTAGACATCCTCACATATGTTGTTGTAGCATACTTTGACTCATGACTGCTTTCCGTTGGTGGCGCTATTGCAAATTGAGTACTGCCAGGGATTGAGGACATGAGTTGTTTTGCTAATTTATTCAACGAAGTTTTGCACGAGTTTTTTGATAATTTATCACCGTGACGTCTATAAGACATTATGTCATAATCAAAGATGTGAACAAACATGGCATTAAAGTTCATTAGTTTTCTGTGCAGAAAGAAATAATACGGACAAGCATGCTTTCTCGTGTTATAGCTTAACCAAATCCTTTTAAGCGAACACATTGTTTCTTTCTGTTAGTTTTCACAATTTTACAATTGATATATGACAGAGTGGGGATCTAATTGTGTTTTCTGTGTCCCCAGAATAGGCATATTCACTAACAATTTTTGCCCTACCGTTCAGAATTGTAAATTGACTGATGCATCATGCATGAAATGTTCCAAAATGGCAAAATCATACTGCTGCAGCAACAGTGACGGGCAAACGAGGTGACTGTTGGGATCTTGTATTGACATAAGCCACTTAAGAGCATAATTGTGATATATGTGAACTGTGAACTTATTACCATGGAGGTTGTTTCGAAAACTTATGATGTCAGAAACTATTGCTAAGGCCTCTCGTTCAGTTGTACTATATTTTGTTTCACTGGGACTCAGATCTCGACCACCATAAGCAATAGCATGTTCAAGCCTTTCCTGGATTTAGTACAATGAAAAGCCAATATATGTTCGTTGCAGATGCATCCGTATGCAATTCAAACTGTAGAGAAAAATCGATATAGGCGAGTAGAAGGGTTAAAACGAGCACGCATTTAAGAAAATGAAATGAATGAGCCGGCAAGAAACTAAGTGGTCAAGGTATTCAACATGTAGTCGGGCAAACGAAATTTTTGTGGTCAGTGGCGTAGCCAGCCCAATAATTCAGTCCCGCTGTGCCAATTTCAAAAGAATTGTTCATAGGAATTGTTGTTTCCGCAGTCCATGAACACGACGATATTTGCATAGCGGGATTAAATCGTCGAGCTACGTTACTGCCTGTGGTTTTAGTTTGATATTTGCTGTGCGTAGAGGAGCGAAGATTTTTAAGACGTTGTTTTTAAGACAATCGTGAGTGACAAATGTAGTTTTTGGTTGTGAATCGTCCAATATGATGTAGTAGTAAATTCCAGGCAAAAAATTAAGGATGTCTTGTACTCGAGTAAGGAAATAAGAATCACGACGAGTCACCTTGTTCAGATCGAGACAGTCAACGCACGAACGGTCAATGACGCACTTTGTCACGAGAACAAGACTGAGCGATGGTTGTATGACGTCTTGTTGAAGCAACGTTTCCACGTGGGCATCAGTTTTTTTACGGATCAGAGGAGGAACATGGCATTGAGGCGTCCTAATTGGACGTTCATTGCCTGTATCATTGTAATGCTGAACTAAAGTTGTATGACCCAATTCTTGAGCATTCACAGCAAATACGTCACGGTTTACTTGAAGGAGCGGAGTTAGACACTGGTCTTCATTTAAATAAGTGTCACAGAGATCGAAAAAAATTGTCAGACTGGGCTGCGTTTAGCTCCTGTAGGTGCACAGTGTCAGTAACGCCAGCTGTATGTTATTCGGATGCGATAAAGTGATCCAAAATGGTATGTTAATAAATGGTGACCGGCTGAGATGTGGGGTTACAGACGCGGCAATAGAAGGGCTCCGGGGAAGTATTGACCAATTCATTTCTTCAAGCTTAGCATTCCTCTAATCAATTTTAAAATGTTCGTTAAAAGCTTCAAAACTTCCTGTTTTTTGAAAAATCAGAATGCTCACCAATAAGATATAGCACTCTGATCGGTCAATTAACATGAAGTTGTGAATCTTTCAGAAACGTTTCGAAATTTTGAGGAATTGATCAAAGGAATTGTTAAACTTGAGCAAATGAATTAGGCCCGTTTTATACGTAGCATTTCATTCGCGTCGAATGCAAGTGAAACACTTCTATTGCTGCAACTCTAAGCTATCGAAATGGGATGCAATTTTTGTCTGCCACTTTGGCAAGAATGACTGCCCTGCAGAGGCTATAGCGTTCAGATAATCTGGCGTGCACAGTTACTAAACCAGCCGTGTTATGAGATGAAACTAGCGGGTATTCCCCTAAGTTAATCTGAAATTATAGAAAGTGGCGGTAGCTAGTACCCATGTAAGAATGCACAAAGCTGATTTTGTTGAGAAAAAGGGTCTGGCTTATCCACTGTGGGTGGGGGCAGATAAAGGTAACCTGTGTCTAAGTTAACTGATATTGCGACAAAAAGTCAGCGCAGAGTACGGCGTGGAACATTATATTAGAAATACTGCCGTGGATCACAGGAGAATTGGCACAGTAGGAAACACAAGCCCATCTAAATATGAATTTAAAACAAATGAAATTCAATATTTTAAAAGATATTCAAATACTCATTACACATCAAATACTAATATAAATTGACAAGACACAGAAAGTTTCGACCAAACGAATAAATCTGTCGACACCTTTCCTTTAACATCACCTCAATTTAAAGGCCGCCATGATTTTACCAACTGTAATGCTGGACACTCAGTGAAATGAAGATGATGTTCGTTTATTTCCGGCCGCTATCGTGCTTATACGAATGTACCGGAGTTCAAGATACCGATGTACGAAAGAAAATTGCATTTCAGTCAAATTTATGTTTTAATTGTTTGAACGAGTGTCGCAGTGAAATTTAAAAAATAAAGTGTCATAAAAAACACCACACAAGTCTTTGTAGAGAAAATCATTGATAAAATCGACAGTAAGCCATCAAAACTTCCTGAACAAGCCGGAAATGCAAAATCAAAACGAGAGAAAATGAACACTCAATTACCATGACCAATCAAACAAAAAAGCCAGTCAGTACAAGAACCAGTCAATTAATAAACTAGAATTACATAACCAGTCAAACAAGAACCAATCTCACGCCTCAGCTCAAATTGATCCATCTAATCAAACTAAACTGATAACAAATCAATATACCATTATGTCTGATAAATACTGCAATGGAAAACAAACACTCTTAAAAATAGCAATTAGATCATAGCAATCGCTCATGTTTTAGTTAATAGAGGCGTCTCTCTTATTTAATAAACGCTGGCTTATTGTCTAAGAACTGGCCGACGAAGTTGATCTTGTTCCTGAACATAGGGAAACTCTAAATCCGTCGGTTTGGAAAGATCCACCACTTCTACTAAACAAGTTGATGTTGCCGCTGTTCACCTCCGCTAAGACACTAATGAGATAATTCCAACATGTTGTTATAATTCGTTGATCATTGCCGCAGCTTCCTAACTGCTAATATACATAATCTTGCACATCCTGCAATGTCATATGAGTAAATTCAGATTTCTCTTCTGATTGGCGCAGATCATTATTGGGATATTGTAGAAAATGATATTATCAGAAGTCTGGGTCCCACAGTAGCGAATTCTAAGATTGTTTATTTACTCTCTGGTCCAGTTCTTAACCCTTCTCCAACATCGTCAACCTTCAACGCTAGAATCTTGACCGTGATCGTGTTAAATGAAAGAGTGTAGTTGCTGTTTCCCATAGTTATATCTTAGAACTTGGATAACTTCTCTCTATGCTGTTTAAACACACTGATTTCATAATAAGTGGGTCAAACATGGCAGGAACATACGGAAAAATATATAGATTATATAATCATACATTCGCAAGACCACGCCTATTCCAAAATTTACACAGGCAAAGGTAAATAAGAACACTTTGAAAACTATGTGATTGATAATATGAAAATATTGGCGAATTTTGCTTTACAATTTTTAAAACTATAGGCTGGGAGGTAAAAAAAATTCAAAATAACCAAATGATTTGGATGCCAATCTGTGATCAATAATCGCTTCTTATTGTTTTATTTGAACGTGTATGAAAAATGAGCCGGTTGGCAGTTTTTTGTGATAGACTATCTCTTTTACTTGCAAAAATGTGCAAAAATAAATTGCTGACTCAGCGAAAGTTGGGACAACATCGAGCATAGCTCAATTATTCAATCGACAACATCAAGCATAGCTCATGTTGGGACAGCATCGAGCATAGCTCAATTAAAAAATTTTGCATGCAGACACTGCGTGACAAGATGCATTGAATAACTTTTTTAATTTGTTGTCAACGCAACACTGTCGTCCACCGCCCCTTCGCATTTTTTTTGTAAAACGGCTGTATACTGGAAACGTTTGGGATAACATAATATCAGAAATGTGTCTACTGCAAATCTATGCATGCCTGATCGTCTCTGAGAATAAAGAATATCGTCACAAGGGCCTAGAGACGACAGTGTTATATTGCCAACAAAATTTGATATCGTTTTCAATGCGTCTTGTCATGTAGTATGTGTGCGGAAAATTTTATTGAGTTAGACATTTACGGATCCACATAATCACGATATAAAATTGGATAGTTTGAAAACGAGTTTAGCTTTTCAGTAAATATATGATAATATAAAAGAGTTTAATAACAATTACTGACGGAAAATGGTAGAAAGTAAATATGACCACAAACTGTCCGAACTCGATGTCATGACCATGTGGATCCGGTATCGTGTAATTGGCGTCTTGGAGTTAATAATAACTGAGCTATGCTCTAGTATTTAGCCTGTGCACAGACCTAAATAGGAATGATTAAGATCTGGGAACACTTGAAAGATTTCTTGTCCATGTATAAATTAAATCTTTTTGAAGAATCAATTTATGCAACATTATAGTATAATACATCAATTTGCTTTAATATTTGCACACCCATTTTTTCCTGTAAAAATCTCTACGATAAATCGCACTGGAAGCATATTTATCTTAATTTCGTTCTCATGCCTCTCTCGGTTAGGAAAAGCAACCTTCAAGTCTTAACAGGCTATGCTCTGTTTTGTTTTCATTCAACATCAAACTAGTGACGTCACAGCTTGTGCTGAATCAGCAATTCATAAACAAAATTTTGAATTTTGAATAATTTGGAAACAAATACAGTAACCTGCCTATCATATCGCCTTACTTTTTTTCGCTCTTTCAAATAAAATAACAAGAATATTGTGAGTATACTATAATATTGTGATAAGAATATTGCCAAAATTTAGGTAGGAAATTCTCACCATTATTATCGTCACATGATGTCATATAAGAACCTTAATTTTGGTATGCAAAAATAAAGAAAACTGAAAAATAATGCTAGATAATCGCACCGGAAAGTTCTGGCTAATTCCACGAGCAAGATTGTTGACGCGATTTCAGTGACTCTTTATATCTACACCAGTTGCACTTACAGCCCATAAAGCATATTAAATTCACTGTCAACACATAATTATAACATTTTAACGCGCTTCTAAAAAATAATCTGTGTTGTTTTATCATTATTTCTGCAGGTCCATATCCCGAACCTTACTTGTTCATCAGATCTAGCACTGAAATTCTGGCGATTGATTTGTTAACTCTGGACACAACTGTGGTCATCAGTGGACTTACAGGTTATGCGATGGATATTGACACTGTTGACAAGAAATTATACTTTTCCAATGGAAACAATATCTCCCGAGCAAACTATGATGGTAGCAGTGTTGAAGTTATCGTACATGATGCTGAACCTTTTAAAGTACGGGTGGACTGGAAAGGTCGTCGCATATTCTGGACAAGTGATGTTAATAGTGAAATTTCCATGGCGACTTTCAATGGACAGGAGAGAAGAGTGTTTAGAACAACAGAGTACCGGCCTAGAGATTTGGCAGTAGACTCAAACTCAGGGTGAGTTTTATTGACTTGCTCAAGCAAAATTTTATCATTTCCTATTTCGTAATGGTAAAATATTTGGCCGGTTGCGTTTAAAAATCTCTTGTCGACTTCACTGGTGCGACCAGGCAACACATGTCTCACATATATACACGCGATATGCGACGTAATATGCAGCTCGTAGCCTGAAATCTATAAAAGTTATATTTCTACAATTTCTGCAGCAATTAAAGTTAATTAACTTACTACTGTTTGGAATGAAAAAGTTATTTCTAATACCTGGTTCAAACACCACATTCTATACGAAGCGAATTAAATAATTAAGTTTTATGCATGTAAAATACGCCCAGAGCAAGCCAGAGACATGCTGCTCCCTAGCAAGATTTTACCTACAGTAAATTGAGCTAATGGAAAAGTCTCATGTTTCATCCTCTAGTGGTATAGTAGTTTATCAGGGTCCGGGAGCGTATCAAATCTGAGGTCACATCAACCTGAATACAATGTCTAAGGGAATTAGAATTGGGAAGGTTATTATGTAGCGACATGAATTTACAACTGAGCAAGTTTGACAGCCCTCTATACATTAACAAGTATTAGTAATATTTGTTTATTGTTTTTGCGAAAGAGCAAGGCCGCAAGGTCGCAAAAGTGTACAAAATATAAATTGCTCATTCAGCAAAAGTTGTTTCACTACTTATATTTTATATTTTACACGATTTCTCACATCACATTACGAGCTAACTAAGCATTTAAAAGACATTATGTCGTAGGGTTGTCACAACACCATTTTTTCTATTACCTCGATCCCAAAGTTATAACAAACATTAATATATATAAGCACACAAATATATACACGCAAGACATGCACGAGACACGTGCAAAGCACGTATAGCATACTTACATGAACAATTTAACCTCGTTCCCAAAACCACGCGAGCATGCAAGCTGAAGAAATTATACAATGTAGCAAATGTCATGTTTCTGTCACGTGAATGGTATAAAATAGAAAGGACGAAACCTAGACAGAATATATTAAAATACTTTAAAAAAAGGCGAATAAATTTTATGAAAAAAACCCCCAGAAATTACTTATTGGAGACAAAGCATATACAACGATGTTGAAACACAAACTTCAAAAACTTTAAATAATTTGAGCTGCGTGAACGTAAAACTGACACGTCAGTCTTGCCACCCCTGCCTCGGTCTCGCAATTTTGTAAAAGGTCGCAAAAGGTAATCAATTTATGTTTTCAATTCGGTGACTTGTATGATCAAATCTACCCAGTCCTAAACTTCCATACCGTGTGTCCGCTATACATATCACGGCACCGTAAATAACACTGTCAAATTTTAAAAATTTATTCAGTACTTACATGCGCAACTCATTCCCTCCGGGTGCGCCGTCACTCTCCCTCGATTACATGAAATCCTACTTTAATGTTAATTGTTTACAATATTCTGTCATAACAATGTCAAGCAATTACAATATCATGTTACATAAATACCTCAACAAAAGTATTCATGCGCACAAGAATAACGCACAAGCTCTAGAGCAAGGCAGACAACCCTGCCGTTGTCCGCTGGTGCGTAGCCACGCTTCAACCAATCGTGATAAACCACCGTAATCAAGTGTACTCGATCTTATTTTGTTGTCGACACCCATCCCATAAACAGTCCCAAATGGCCCAATCCACTTGCCTCCATTTCCATCCTTTCGGCCTGCGCAAGTACACTATATCATCTGGGCCAAAATGGACGCTATTTCTGGGGTTTTTCATCATTACCTTTTCTCTGTTTCTGCCTTGCTTTCTCAAGATTCTGCCGTGTTACCTCTCTAACTTTCTCAATATCTGCCTTATCTGCCTGAGTGTATTCCGATTGAGTACTGGGATTATTCAGTGGGAGTTCTAGTTCTAACAGTTATCTGGGGTAAGTCCAAAAACTATTTCATAAGGAGACGTTTCGTTGACTAGTGTTGTATGCAAAAACTACTACATCTATCCATAAATCCCGATCGTGGTCATGTTTGTCAAAAAATGCCGCTGACATATCTTGTAGTGTTCTGTTTTGTCTTCCCACTTGCCCGTCGCATTGGGGCTAATACGAAATTGTTTTGGTTTTTGTAATTCCGATTAATTGCAGGCCTTGTGCATTAATTAGCTTTCAAAATTTGCACTTTGATCAGAGTACAGGACAACTGGAGGCCTGAAACGACTCAAACTCTATCAACAAGTATTTTTGCGAAGCCTTTTGCTTGGGTGTCGTCTGCGGTCCAGTTAAACTGCGTGCTGATGAGTTAAACTGCGTGCTGATGATTTTATATAAAACGGTGGGAGTATCCCGACAATCCTAAGAAACTTCGGACTTGTTTTACTGTTTTTGACACTCTGTTTTATTGCTTCAACTTTTGTCGGAATGGGTCCAAAATCAAACTTCCAAAATCACATGCACGAGATAACGAACTTGTTTGGATAATGCCGTTGGAGGCTTACGTTTAAACCAACACACTTGTGATATAGTTTTATGATTTATTGAAATCACATATCCAACTGCTCGTCTCTTACCACTCGACTTACTCGTTTCCCATAACGCATGCGTTGATTTTAGTGATTAAATAAATTATCATAATTGCATTATTACCAACAATTCTCAACACTCTCCCTCTATTCGTTTCTGAAGGAAACGAATATAAAGATCATGCTTCGTTTACCTAAATGAGTAAATGTTACGTAAGTGTCCGTGATGAACAAAACACAATGTCTGTATTGCTACAATCCGGGACAAAACCATTAGCGACACTACATCAATTTTAGAAAAAACCCCTTAATTGAACCGATAACACTCGAATCCTCCCTTGCCCGCCCCCCCCCCCCATTCAATGTTGAGAGGTTGTTTGATTTGTGAACTATTGTTTTGGGCATGTGAGCAACATTGAATGGGGGAGAGGGGTGAGGGTCTTCTCTAAACGTTAAAATGATTGGAAAATTAGGAAGTGTCGCAGATGTTTTGTCCCGGATTGTAGGATCGGAAAGTCTCCTTGTATTCCTCCATGCCACCAGTCTTTCTGAGGTTAAATCTCGAAGAGATCGCCTTGTAAATGATCCTGAGTTTCGTTGTTTCTGCTGGCTCTCAGATAACGAAAAGGCATACGATTGAATTCATACAGGCCGCGTTTACGTGTAATATGATTGAGCTTACGGTAATCCATACAGAAACGCAGTTCGCCTTACTTTTTGAGGACTGAGACAATTTGCCTTGCTCGTGGGCTGGTAGTAGGCTGAGTGACACCTTTATCTAACATGTTATCAATCTGCTTGTCAGATTCATAGTGGAAAGCATGTGGCACTAGCCTGGCAAGCTGCCTAATCGACGGGTGATCGCCGGTACCAATTTTATGACGTGCAGCATGCGTTTGGCCAATGAAAAGAAGTAACGCTTGATCGTGGACGTACTTGTTGCTTGATTGATGCGGCATATAACTGCTACGTTTCGGGCCACTGGGTTTCAGGCGTTTTCTGTCTAGTTGCTAGCTCGGTCATTAGACCACGAGTTGGTCGAAATCCGCTTCTGGTTTTGTGTCGCTGTGTTGGTGCTCGTATTTGCACAATGTGGGGCAGGCGGGCCGTGATGTGCGATTGCTCAATAACGTTGAACCAAAGTAAGCATGTCGTTTAAGTTTAATGCATGATTGTGAGCCAAAAGATTTCTTCGTATAAACTTAGCAGACTGCACATGATTTGACAGGTCAAAAGAGCAGTTTTGGCATCTTCAGAGAAGTTGGGGTCGTCTTCTTCGAGGAGGTGTTCCAGCTCTCATTTTTAAACTGTCGGGTCTTCATCAGTGCGAAGCATTCGGGTTCGAGTTTTGCATAGTAGTTATCCCTCTAAACTGTTGGACAGAGAGCTTGCTTTAGCTTTTTTGCTGCGGTGGCGTATGCTGCTCTTTCTTTGTCAGGAGTGGCGTAGAAGTTCGTAGCAGCGTAGGAACGCAGGCAATTTCTTAATCTCATTGTCGTATTTCCAACCACATGCATAAAGCGCACGCATCAAACTCTCTTATTCATACTAGTGTAATGTGATTTTTAGTCTGAGCAAAATAGAGATTAATGAGGATAATTTGTTGGAAAAAAAATCACACATACTGTATTTAGTTTGAATAACATACATAGTTTAGTTTTGCGGTATTTATTGTGCAGACATGTATGTCAATGCTAAGCACTATCTAGCCATTTATTCATGTTGTGTTCTATTCTTTACTAGGACAACATCGGTTGAGTTTTCAATTTAAAAACTATATCCGTGAAATTTTGAGGCTACTTGGAAATGTAAAAAGACTCTCTATTGCAGAGTAATTAGTACACATTGTAGTTATAACTTTTACTAACCAGCAAGATTTCTATTATCTGAATCTCTCAATCATAAATATTTTGGAGTTTTCTATGATTAAAGCGATTCCGTCACGGGCCAAATTAGGGGGAGGGGTGGGGGGTTATTGCATGAAAGTCGGTCACAAAATAATTGTGGAATTACAAAAATTAGTGATTGAACCATCATTAATCGCACTTTTGTTGTAAAATATAATAAATTTGCAAAGATTGTAGCAGAAATGGCCTTTGCAGAGCATGGAATTTTTCAAAATTTCCCGACCCCCTATCACATCCGGACTCCCTAAGCACGATTATGCGTTAACGAGCGTCCCAGAATCGAGGACTCCCCGCATTTTTTTTTAAATTTGCGCTCTTGATTCTTCTGGATATCCCTCTAATGTCATTCTTCAGTATGAATAGTTTACTGCATGTATAGTCGCACAACCAAGATAGAGTAGCTTCGGCAAACAAAAAGAACTGACCACTAACTCTTTATTGAGCAATAATTCTCAAATTTGCGATATATCGGGACGAGTGACCAATATGCTAATAGAGTACATTCGCTGACAACGACAGAACTTCACCCAGGAATTGCAAAGATTCTTTTAACGAGTAATCATGGCCATAAAATTGTTTATCACGGCCATCAATATTTCCACAAAATTAGCAAAGTAAATTCTTTTATTTAAATCCTATCTCAAGGGCATGATGGTTTTATGGACACAACAAGTCCATTTACCCGAGAAACGCGTTTTATTGAGGTCGCGAGCCGACTGACGTAAGTTACTACTGTTCCAAAATAATTCGCGACTTAACTTCACAGAAATTGACAATTTATATTTTGTACATTTTTGCGAATAACTTCGAAAATAAAAGATATAGCTAAGATTTGTGCTCGTTTACATGAAACAATGAGAAATATTACAAATATCCCTTAATCAAAACATCTTATGTTACGTGCGCGAAATTGTATGAATTGGGCACGGAATTGTACAAATTATCAATTTATCAAAAAAATTATCTATCGATATTGTTCGCCATTTCATAGAACTTCGCGCCATCTAACGAGCATTTAAAATTTTGACATTTAAAATCTACGGTGGCCCGGAAGGACCACCGGAACAAACAAAACTTTGCTGTAATATAAAACAGAGACTCACTGTATTCAAAATAACTTGCAAAAAACAATACAAGAAACACTGCTAACAAAAACGGGAAATGCAAGCAAAAAAATGCACGCAACAAACAAAAACAATACACGCAGCAAAATTTAAGCACGTTGCAAACAAAACAAGACGCCTGCTAAGGCGTTCACTCCGCCTGCCGAACCGAAAATGGGCACAAGGCCAGGCACAGCTGTAACTAGAGAGTTTATTGAGGGTGGGGTATATTCACTTATTTCTGTTCTGCCCAGCTAATTCCTTTTTAAATCAATTATTATTAGGGTACCTTCCAAGCAGGGGCGTAAATCCTGGGGGGGTATGTGTGGGTGGTTCACCCCCCCAAAGATTAAAATGAACAGTTTTGTCGGGCAAAACTAAGTGTTTAGTCGGGCAAAAAGCAACCAAGTGTTTTAAAGAAAATTTAATTTGTTTTAGTTAAAAGGTAAAAAAATACTAAATTACGAAGTTGGTGCAATATAATGCGTAACAAAATGATTTTTTTTACTTTTATTTATTTGACAATAACTTTTATTTGTGAGTAATATCTACTTAGTCTGGGCGTGGCATTTTCAACCACGCCCTTTTGTCGGGCAAAATTAGTTCACACACCCCCCCAATCTTGAGACCCAAGTTACGCCCCTGCTTCCAAGGCACTTTACCAGTAAGACATTGCTAGCACATCTTATGTAATCACTAAGATAACCAAAAATCAATGTCTGAGTGACTTGCCAGGCACTCTGTCAGAGTCCTAGTAGGATTGCATTTTTTAGAATTTAATTTAAATTAAAGACTTTCATAGTACATCTGTTAAACAAGATTCTTTTGTCATAATACCACCAACATATAGCTGTTTTATTTTGCAAGTAAAGAAAATTTTACTAAAAGTCTATACAATACATCAATATATTAACCTGATAGCATCATTTAAATCTATTCTGTAGCACACTGCCTGAAGTCTCAACGACATAATTTGTTGGGAACTTTAGACTAACATATGTATTTCTGGAATTGGAATGTCTCTTACCTTTTATAATTATATGAGATCGCACAAGCAAATAAATCATTTTGCACGAAATATTAGCATCTCAACATAGGTAGAAATAGAAAACCAAGGAAAGAAATCACAAAGTGTTTAGAATTAGGAGCACATTTCCTTGACTCATTCCTTAATCATGGAATGATGGAGTCTATCAAAATTTGCCGTTTTAAAACATTTCTGGAGCAATATTTTGATAAAGAACCTTCCTGTCCCTTTTTTTAACTATTACATGTTAAAAATTGTGTTTTGTATATCGATATTTCAGTAGAATTTGCGTTTGATTCTTGTGTAGAAATTTCTAAATTTCCTTAAAAGTAGGAATACACCAGAAAATGACGGAAACACGCTCTCAAAACTTCCCCGCGATACATCGCTCCTCGGTAAAGTTTCGCGGTGGAATTTGTCGTCTTAAAACGTTTTACATGAGAATCTTTGCACGTAAAACCTTCTTGGGGTTTAGATGTTCTAGCATACATGTTAAAATGCGTGTTTTGTTGACATATTCGGCTAGAAATTGAGTTTAAACGCCGTGTTTAGGTTGGCTCACACTGCTTGTGCCAGCGGTATCACCCATGAGCGCTGCGCCCACTGAGCTCTACTAATATATCTGGAGATCGGGCTCTAATACCTCGCCAGTCAAAAAAGTGTCCCCGAAAACATGGCGGCTTTTGGCCAAAAATACGTCATTTTTACGTCACAAATTTATGGTATAGACCACTGACCAGCAATGAATGTGGAAAAAGGGGTTACAAATAAAATATTTTCACCCCCCTGGCGTTTCTTTTTAAAACTTGAGCGAGAAATATATTCATTTTTTTATTGAGAAAAAGTACAAAATGCCCAATTCTTGCTCCGTCTTTTGGTTTTGGAACACCGGAAAAAGAAAAAATTTGTCTCTTCACCGGTGAGTATAAATACTGAATAGTTTTGACAGCTATTTGTATATTTTTTGTAAAAAGTAATCACGCATGCACGACTTTTTTTAATCGCTTGACAGTTGACGACTTGACATTAACGTTTCTACGCATGCAATATCGATTTGTACTTTCCAGATTCTGTGAAAAATCCAGAGTTGTACACTGTACAGCATATGGGTAAGAAATGTAAACAGGTGGACCAGCGAAATTTGTCCCGGTGAAAGATAGCCGTATGAGTTCAGAGCACTGACATGTTTGAAGAAGATGGCCCTGGTGGAAAAGCAGTATTGAAGCCATATGCTGTACCCACAATCTTTAAGTGGCTTGCTGAGGTTGGTGCTGCACCTTGTTCTCGTGTCATATTACATTTACTGTATCCAATAAGACGCTAATGAATGGCATATAAACATTGAGAATTCCATAGGTCACGTATGACCCACTAGATTAGGTAATGCACATATGATATTTCCATAGGTTATTTCACTATATAAAAACAATATTTACAAACAAGACATCAAGGTTACAAGTGAAGGTTGTTTGTCAGGAAGGTCACTTTGTTTGACATATTAAAAATATCAGTTTACAACCCCAAATCCCATTCATGGCCCATTATCAATTGGGGTCAAATATAACTCAAAACTTGTAGTTTTTCAACCATGTTTTCAAAAGTGTCTGTACTGAAACTAGCCCCCTAGGGTTAATACAGCAGATAAAGGAACAAATTAAAATAATTCTGACGACTAATTGTCTTACGAGACAATTCCATTTTGCCTTTTATTTGTACCTTTTCAGGTCTGATAAGTGAATTTTCGATTTTATTAAATATGCCTAAAAAATTGTTATGCTGTCAAGAATGTGATATTTCAGGTTGCAGTAATTAGTACAGAAACAAAACATGCATTATCAGAAATTTCATTAGTAACTATTTCATATAAGACAATTATACAGCAATCTTGATTTTTTTAGTTCTTGTTGAATTAAGAGCCTTTGAAAGTTATGTATATCCAGGTTAGTCCACAGAAATTTTGCAAAATTTTATTCTTTTTGTATGTTTCGAATTTTGTATGTTACGGATTTGTGTATATAGTTGGTAGAACTGTTTTATGTAACAATGTTTTAAAATTGCCTGAAAGATTAATTTAGCACTGTTGAATACTGAGTAGGTTGGTCAATTTTAAAATAACCTACAAATTATTATAATAAACAATTATTGTCACTGTCCAGCTGAAACAAATAAATATCTATTGTTTAGGTAGAAAAACAAAAGGTGCCTAGTGGTTTGAAGGAAACAGTTCTTGTGACGGAGGAATTTGAAGCTGCATCCACAGAACCAGGTTGTGTTGAAGTTGTTACTGTATGATGGTAATGACAACTTAGGAATGAAGGTTTTCAATATTGTAAGTAGCCAGCCAGGAAAAAAAGGAAACAGCCTGATGAGTGTAAAAGTAAAGTGAGTAGTAATGAGGCAAATGATTAAGATCATTCCTACTTTATAAGATCTCCTTGCAGATTAAGAAGAAAAGTTGATGATCTTATGGACCAGGTTGAAAGTTTGAAGAAGAAATTGAATATATCTCAGAAAAAAAAAACATGTAGGTTAAATAAAAAGGTAAGCTCCTTGATGACAGTGGTGAGTTAAAAAAAGAAAACCTTGTCAGTAGTGGTTGTGCTAATATTCTGGAAAAAACTTTTTATGGAGTTACTAGAGGCTGCTAAAAGGGGGGGGTCGGATCATGTTTCATGAGAGGAAAAACAGCCATTTCACATTTCACAGATAAAAAATTAGTAATTTCACGAAATTTAATGAACTCGTTTTTAACTGTGTAAATTTAACCCCTTTCTTAACCCGTCAGCCTATTTTTACGCTGTAGAAAGTAAAAAGCACCATTGAAAGCTCAAATTCGGACAAATTTTTGTAAAAACAGCCAACACACGTAGAAAAGAATGAAGAAAATAAATGCATTTAGTAAAATTGTTGTAACCAATGCATTGTACTTTGTTCTTTAGCACTTATCCCTACTCGTCCAGCTGCCAATCACGGCTCAGATATAGGCATGTAAATCACATTTCATGACACAAAAATTTGTCAAATCTCATTTCACAACAACAAATACTGGCAATTCACGGCTCACGAAAAAACCCTTTACCACCCTCTTACTAAGGAACTTATGAAAAGGTTAATCACACAGAAGAAGAAAAATCCTGGTGCATATCCAGGATGATATGTCTATACACAAGCATGTCTAGTGGGATGGTAAGGCAGGGAAGTATTGCGGGTTTGTTGACTATGGAATTGATGTCAACGATGACTTGTTGCCAGAAGCTTCAGACACACTAATGTTTATGGTAGTCTCCTTAAATTCCAACTGGAAAATACCATGTGGATATTTTCTGGTGAATGGTCTCACAAGGGAAGAGAAAGCAAACTTGAACATTGTAAAATTGAACATTGAATTGTAAATTTTTTTAGGCTATTACCAGTATTTATTAATTTCATATTAATAGCAAGTTTATTTTCTATTAACAATGTCTATTTCTATTAAGTCAATTTTTAATAAAGTCTTCATCTATTAACAGCAACTGAATTTTCTCTTTACTCTACATTTTAATTGGATAATTACAGTTTGACAATTTCTGGCTGTCCTGAATTTTTGGGCATCTAGAGGCCTGAATCTATAAAAGTGAAGTATATATTCAATTATTAATGGCAGATCAATTCTCATCTGACAGAAGAAGTGCAGATGTTCCTAAGCGGAGTGGCATTAGTACACACCCCTCCCAACCCCCATCCACCCCCCTCCCCTAAAATCTGCCCTTGTCAATTATCATGTTTTTTTTCACTAAACAGGAATGAAATGCTGGTGCTGCATAATTTAAATCTTATAAATTTATATATGTATATAATAATTATATATGTTAATACTGGTATTGTTTTGATTAATAAAATCATTGTTCATTAATATAGTTGTTTTTTATTATATATCAAGTATTATAATTATACATACATATGATAATTAACACTTATTGACTGAGACCGAGGGAAACAGTATGTTTTGTGGACCAGAGACTGTCGATGTTTCCCGAGGCAAAGCCGAGGGTCCACAAAATATACTGCTTTCCCGAGGTCTCAGTCAATAAGTATTTTATTATATACTGAGTGTCAAAAGAGAAGAAAAGTACCACAAATCAATCAAACGTGTATATTTAATCAAACATTTAAACCTTTTACCTGACATGGCTCCGCGAGGCTCTGTGGATTTGTTATGTACCGGTGAATTAAAAGTAATGTCCACCGCTTAGCTACGTTGCCAGGGAGACAGTAGAATTTCTCCACTATCACGTGATACGTTCTTAACCAATAAGAAACAGGAATAAATGAACTTTGACACTCAGTATATAATAACAATTGTTATGACCCTTTAAGTGCTAATGGCATGACACTGCTCTGGATGGCCCAAATATATATTGTTCAGGTAAGGACACTATCTTGCTGAAATGGTCTAGGTATGCAATTTGGTAACTCAGGCAAATATTCCTTGGGATCCCAATCCATTGAGAACACACTAATTTAAACTTATACGTGTAGATTGACAGAGTACTTTGATTTATGTTGATGAAAATATGAAAAAAATTCTTACCTTCCTGGCCTTGTCCTTGTCATATTGACTGCCATGTGGGCTTACATTTATCTGGTGCATTAGTAATGTTCAGTACAATTCCCCTGAAAAGTGAAAAGCATTCACTCATATGACATGTGTAAAATTTATTACCACTCATATTAAACTAAACAGAAAATGACAAATTTAAGAAAAAATGGTAAAAACGAATTTGTGAAACAGTTTTATTGGGGGTGTACATTTTTTTGTACGTTAAACTTGATGCAAGTTGTGTTTACAATATACAATTGTAGAGCAAAACCAAACAAAGGTTCTTTCAGCCCAAGACAACTGACATGCTGTTTTAAATAAAGCATGGACATATGTATAAATTGTGTTGTATTGATATGATGATATCATCGCATCTGAGTACTAAATATTAAAGTATTCATGGGTCACTCAAAGTCAGGTTTTATGTTGTTCAAGTTTACTAGCCATGTAAAATATAAAACTTTACCTAAGACCTTTCATATCTTTCGTCCTGTTTCCCGCTGTTGACTGCAGAGGCTATCATCATATTCGCAGGCGGTTTAAAGTTCTTGACCATAAATTCATAATAATTTCAAACGACGATACGATTTTTTTAATACACGATGTAGATTGTAGAAATAAAACAACAATTTCAATCGCTAAATCAGGGGGGGAATTTCGTGTCGCCCGCAAGTGAATGAGCCCTGGTCAGTGGTAAACCGCATTAACGGCGTACCCCAGCTGTACCCCAGTGACGTCAAATCCGCCATGTTTTTGGGGACACTTTGAAGTCGAGAGCCCGATCTCCAGATATATAGTATAGCTCAGTGGCTGCGCCTACTTGCGACACCGAAAAAAAAAATACAGAAACGGGGCCATTTTAAAACTCCGCCTCGCCTACGGCAGGCGGAGTAAAAATGAACAAATACACACAAAAACAGCATGCTTCTATAACAAATACGAAGCACTCTACAAACTAAGAATTAACAATGCTGCAAACAAAAACTCAACACGATACAAATGTCAATATAACGCAGCCCGCTTTAGCATTCTGCAAATAATAGCTACTGCACGCTGCAAATAAAAGTGTAAATCCTTGCGTGCGTATATTAGCCTGCATGAACGCAGTGGCGGATCTAGAATTTTTGATACCTTAGTCAAACTTTTTTCTCAATGACGTCATAACAATGACGTCACTAATAACGTCACGGTGCGTGGCTGTTTCGCCCCTATATCAGGGCTCGTTAGCATGCCTAGGAAACGCAAATCAATGCGATGGCATTGAGCTCTACTAGCCCAGAGCTATCTGGTTTTAAAGTGCCAGAAACCCGCCTTTCACACATCCTGGTAAAGAAGGAGTTTAATTAGAAAAGGGGACATCTGCAATGTAAGCAAAAATAGTACCAGTAACATTGGTATTATGTTCAGCACCATGATTAAAATAGTTCATGTGTTGTGGGGCACAGAAAAATTACAGTAAAATTATTGAGACATCTTTTAATACTACATAGATGTCAATATAAAATATCTTATGAAATATTACAATATATTGTGCAGTATAGGTTAGGAGCAGTAGGAGCAACAGGTAGTTCATATAAGATATATAATAGCTTATATTAGTTAGATACTGTGTATAGTAAAATATATTTATTTATTTGTGAAAAAAAATAAAAAGATCCAAAGAAAAGTTTAAGCAAACAATTACATACAAGGCAATATAAATACACTGATATACATTACTCACGTTTACTCTTATTTTAAATCTTATTCAACAAATGGATCAAAACAGGAAAGAATAACCTGAAATTCACAAGATGGCTTAAATGTGAAGTTTCAAGTTAAAACAGAAATACAGAATGAGAAGAACAAGGAAAATTCTCAAAACATCATGTTATAAAACGAATTTGCATCAAATTTGCCTGGTGCAAATATGTTGCAAATATGAAATTTGCAAAGCTTTGCAACCAGTGCAAAGGTGGCAATGGCCGAATTTGCCACAAAAATGGGCAAATTCGGCCATTGCCACCTTTGCACTGGTTGCAAAGCTTTCCAAATTTCATATTTGCAACATATTTGCACCAGGCAAATTTAGGGCAAATTCAATTTTTCATCCAGTGGTATGTATCATATGCACATCCTTTGTCAGTAGATGAAATTGGCCTGACTGTGGAGACTTTTTCATTTTATTTTATATGACTAGTAAATACATATATGCAGTGACTCCTTGCTCACTTCATCTGCAACATATTACTATACTATTTAAATTACCAGCTGTGAGTCTACCAACTTGTGTCATTTGCATTCCTTTTGGTGAAAGATTTGCATAATTACTGTGTAGATCATTCATATAAAATAAGAACAAGGGTAATGTTGCTGTTTAAAATTTTTGTGAGGTTATTACTATTTGAAACAGTACCCATATCTGTATGATACCTCTGGCATGAAAAAAATGTAATAGGAAGGAGATGCTTTTACAACTTTAGTTCCAACCTGCGATTTGCTAAGGAAAACCTATTGATCACTTCGTCAATACTAGGTTCAATTTCCTGGTGAATATGCATTAGAGCCAAGCCAATCAAGCAGTCCTCTACCATGGTGCTCCTGCTGTATGTCTTTAGCCTTCTCAATGCTGAGAATGAGCACTCACATTCACATGATGTAACTGATAGAGTTGCTAAGATGTGAAGAGAAATTTTAATATTATCAAATCCATGAAAATTTAAATGTTTAAGTGTGGCAGTAATTAATACTATAAGGCCTTGAAGATCAACTTCATAGAAATTAATAAAGACTTTAAAATTCTCTTTCCAATCTTGAGAACCAGAAGCAGTTGAAACATTGAAATCATTTTAGAAGGAACAATACTCAAACCATAATAACTGGTAATAGTGCTGAAATCAAACCTTGTTTTCAAATCAAGTTTAGGTGGTCAAGATTTAGGAGTGGGAGCTAGAGGATTATCTCTATGTTTTTGTTTTGAAGCACACCTTAGCATTTTTTCTTCAATTGAAACTTTGTCTGCTAATGCCACAGCTCCAGTTTACCAACGATCATGGTACAAATCAGCCTCATTTCTCATAGTAATGCCTAGGTTCTTTAATGCGTCAATTAAATGAATGCCATCCATTATGTCAATGGCTCTAGCTTGCATATATGAATATTTAATAAAACGTTTTAATATGCGCAATATGTAAAGTAGCACAGTAGTTTAACACGTTATATAATATAATTTTTTGTCGAGGATATCTACATTGTACTATCTGCAACCGTAAAGCTTTTGTTATCTTACCTTAAAGCCACGTGGGCTATGTTCCTCTGTGCTTTGAGGTGCTGCGGCAGATAATCGCTATAGATTTGTCCTAAAACCTCCCTGTTATCGCTAGATAGAGCAGACAACACGCGATCTAACTGAACATGCTTGAAGAAGCCATAATCGCTCATAAATGAGCACGCTTTTCAATTCACTGACCGCTGCATTTCGTGCTCAAGTTTGAAAACAATAGAACGTGAACGTGTAGCATTATGGGGCGCAAGTAAGTCAAGATTTGAGTTGACCAATCACGCAGCACGGTTTTGACTAACTTGACTAACTTGACTGATTTGAGCACGAAAACATCTGTCAGCGGTTTCCCCTGAAGTTAGTCAAGTTAGTCGGAAGTAAGTCGGCAGAAAATCAATTAGTCAATCAGGGGGTAATCAACTAAGCGACTGACGGTTCTTATGGGGGAGGGTGAACATGATATTAAACTATCTCGACCTAGGCTTTCATAATTCATCAATCAATTGCGCATAATATTGTACGCGAAGAATTCGAGCAACAAAAGTTTAAATCGCGTTCTTGCTCGGTTTTAACAAGAAATCCGGCTTCAATTTAAGCTAAATATAAATTTAAGTAAGTGAATCTTCAATGAAAATGGTTTTGTAAGTTAGAACAAATTGATATTAATTGAATGTAATTTGTTATATTCGCAGACTTTGTTACGTTAGTCGCTTGACTAACTTGACTAATGCTAGATCCACCACTGGAACGTCAGGCCAGTTGTTTCCTTGTTTCCCTCCCTAAAATTGGAGCGCAGTCGCCATTACTGTTATAAACATATAAACGATAAAACAAAAATACAGTATCGAGAAAATATCCGGTTATCTTACCGAGTTACCTGCGAACCGCTGTTGTTAAAACAACATGAAGTCTAGCGATGACGAAGTTGAACCCACAGATGAACATCCATTAAGCCCTGATGATTTACCGCAAGGGTCTGAACGTGATATAATACAACATTATTTTTACAAAGGTCTTCCTTACAGGCATATAGTATTAATGTTAGAAAAATATTACAATATTCCCATGAGTCAAACAACTTTAAAACGCCGACTTAAAGACTATAACCTTGCAAGAAGGAAGAAGTCGGATAACGAATATCTGGAGCACGTTAGACACATGATTTCCCTGGAAATAGAAAACGGTGCTGATTGTCTTAACGGGTACCAAATAATGTGGCACATATTACGTTTATTATATGAGTATAGAGATTTATTCATCGATATGGCTGTGCGTAATAATCGTTCCGAATTAGCAATCGCCAATCGGCATCAAAAACGATAAAATTTCACTTGGTGAAAAAACATCGTTCACGGCCTTTGATTGGACGAACGATGTTTTTTCACTGGTGAAAATTTATCGCTCACCGTTTTGATTGGCTTACCCGAACATGCAGCACCTGCTCGCAGGCTAATGTAAACATGGAGTCTGATTTTACAAGTATTTTTTTAACTCACTGAAAAGAGAGATTTAAGACAATTTCACTGACAAAACAACCACCTAAAATCATAAAGACGACATTAGTGCCCTCATTAACTTGAAATGAGCCCCACGGTGTCATTTTCAGCAAGAAAACAAAGCAATAAATGATAAGAAATTCCATTTTGATATTTTGCTTGTGTGTTTGTTTTTGTCAGTGTCATATATCCGTATCTCTATGCAATCATCTTTATACTCATGTAATAAACAAACTACTTCATGGTTGGTTCGTTTGTACGAATTTTATTATTCACTCGTTGTGAAGGAAGCAGCCATGAAGAAATCTCTATTTATGACACCACATCAATGTTCCTCGTAATGTGGCTGAATCCATCACGAGGGAGGTAGATCCGCACAGAAAGAAACGTTGCCTTAAACGAAGGAGATATGTATCACGTGATCTTAATTTTTGCTGGTACATGGACGGTTATGACAAGCTCAAAGCATTTGGCTTTTGCATACACGGGTGTGTGGATGGTTTCAGTCGACGGATAATTGGGCTGGAGGTGCAGCGTTCGAACAAAAATCCAACTGTGGTGGCAAAATACTTCTTGGACAGCATTAAGTCAAATGTCCGGCACGTGTATACACAGATCCTGGTGCTGAAAATGGACTAGTTGCGGCAATGCAATGTTACTTAAGAGAGGAGGGTTCGGATGAATACGCTGGCTCTTTGACTCACAAGTATGTAACTAGTACAAGTAATCAGAGAATAGAATGCCAATGGTCCGAAAACAATTTTTTTCCGAAAGCAAAGATCTAACTGGTGGATTGACTTTTTCAATGATTTTATTGAATCTGACATTCTTAACCTTACCATAGATTCTCACCGAGAAGCAATGTGGGTTTTTTTTCGCAGAACTAATTCAATCTTGACAAAGTTAAGAGTTACTGGGACTCACATCAAAGAAAAAAAATCAAGGTATGCTTTAATTGCTGGCGTAACTGACATGATGTACTTTTATCAGAAGAATGTGGACGGAGCGATTGCTCGTTTCAGGTATCAACAGACAAGGTGACGGAAATGGAAAATAATTATGTTGCAACACAGAATTGAAGAGAATGATGAAACAGACTCAATATTTGAGGAGTATTTCGAATACGTTATGGAGAACAATGGCTCACAACACCCCACAACGGCTCTTGAGGCAGGGGTTCTCTTTGAAAAACTGCTTTCTTTTGCTTCTCAACAGACTTAAACTTGTTTCAATGTTCATGCTCATTAATGTTCATTAGTTCTATTCTTTATAGAACAAACTCAAACAGGATCTTTAACACTAAATCACAAATATTAAAGTTATAGTATAGGAATAGAATTGGTTGTCTGTTTATTGTCTTCAAGCTGCCTAAGTAACATCAATACTAATATACTAGAATATCAAAAAGGTTTTCAAGTATAAACAATACCAAGATATTAAATGTCTTTCATACCAAGTATTTTGTGGTTTGATACTGTTTTCCAACAAAGACTTAGGACTAAAAAACAGTACTCATGTACACAAAAAACAATGGCATTAAATTAAGGCAGGCAATGTAAACTATTAGTTTATAGGCATTTTACATTACTAACCTCAACTTACTAACCGTACTAACCTCATAAGCAAATTCAGAAAATATTTCATAACAGTTTTCCACAGTCCTTACTAAATCAACCCAAACCCACTTTGTTTATATACCGCATTCTACTCTTAATGCACATCAGTTTTTATTTCGTTTAGTCCCTGAAATTACAAGAGATATAGATTAACCGCTTTGTTGGTAATCAGGATGGAAGTAATTTCTGAAATATCCCATCGAAATTTCGAGCTAAATAATCTAATTTCCGTGATGAATGAGATAATAACATTAAATTTCAATGTAGCACCTCACCGCAGGAATTCAAATTTAAGTATCAATTGTTTGAAACGAAATATGTGAACAAAAACCAAACAACTTTTATGCCCACAAAATGTGCAGTGAGTTAATTTGTCTTTTACTTTGGAAAAGAATTTATCTAATCAGTTAATTATTCACGAAGTTATTTTGGAAATTGACGTTGTCCAAGCCGGGAAAGACAAAACTAAATTTTATGTGAAAAAACCTCCACTATACAATTGAGATTTTTTTCCTTTCTGTTTTTTTCATGAGTCACTAATGAGCTTTTTACAAAAAAACAGTCAAATGACCCATCTACTTCTTAATGTTGTGCATAATCTATTCTACGGCATGGTGGAAAAGACGGAGTGCGGATTACGGAGTCTGTCTCTAAATTGTTTCCCTAGACGTGGCGGTGATTTTTAAACAGACTCCGTCGTTTCTACTTTATGGGGGCATAAAGTGGAAAACACGGAGTCCGTCTCTAAAGTGTTTACCTAGACTTGGCAGTAATTTTTAAACAGACTCCGTTTTTCTACTTTATGGGGGTATAAAGTGGAAAACACGGAGTCTGTCGTAAAGTGTTTCCCTGGGGCCTGGACATGGCAGTGATTTTTACATGGAAGCCAAAAATTTTTTTTAAAGATCAAGCTCTTTTCTCGATAAACTATTGTTTATTGTTTATTTTGTTGACTAGTACTGTTTAATAGACTATATATGGCCAGTGGCGAAGCCAGCTTGATGAGAGTGGGCATGCTATTTCGCAACCAGCACTGAAGGTGCGAGTCCGATGCACATTGGGGGGGGGGGGGTGGTCCGGGGGAACTCTCCCGGAAAATTTCGAAATCTAGACTCCCACTCCCAGAATCGCCATTTGTGGTAACCTGAGCATGAAATTTGAGGGAATATCTTGGCCTAATGAAGGGCAAAATGTGGATATTTAAGCATATTTCAGACAACAAGATTGACAGAAAAATAAGAAAACCCCATTCACAGACACCAGGAGATATTGATGATATAATAATTCGTATCGCCCTGTATTCCAAAATAATTTGTGGTTTTAGCGCCTGATCAAATTTCATGTCAATATTTATATCAATTTCACTGGAAAAATATATCTCAATCAAATTTTCTGCCATTTTGCTACCATAGACATATTATATATTGTTGTAATCGCTAGGGTATGATGAGAATAAAAAAAGTTGAATGAAATTCATAGGCCGTCCAGTTAAAAAGTTACAAGCGAATTTACATGATGTTTTTGTAGCGTCTCATCAAATTTCATGTCTAAAGCCTGGTCCTCACCAGCGACATAAGCATAAGCAAAGTAACAAAGGATAAATTTTCCTTTGAGGTTTGCGAAGACAAGGCAAAACGAATTTTCTTTTGAATTTGCTTTTGTTCTGCCATGCTCGTAGTCTTGTGCTTATGCTTATGTAGATGCTTATGTCGTACGCTTCAGTGGATTTCTTTGTTTTGTCTTTTGTTTTATCTTGTGCTTATGCTTATGTCACCAGTGAGGACCAGGCTTAAGAATATGTATCTCAATTTAACTGCTTTAAAATTTCCCGATCAAATTTTGCAGCCACATTGATTATTGAAGTATTATATATTGTTGTAATTGCTGGGATATGATGAGCATAAAATAATATAGTTGAATAAAACTCGTAGCACGTCCAGTTAAAAAGTTACGAGCGAATTTATATCGGGTTTTTTGGTGGTAATGCGCGAGAAGAGAAGCATAACAAGGAAGAATAGTTTGGCGAAATACGCATGCCCTGAACATGGCTTAAGGCGATTTAGTCAATAGGATGGCAATATTCTTAATTGGAAGTCATGCCGGCCTGAATAGAGCACGACATGTGGGCATATTTACCCAGTTGTCATGCTCAATAGCCTGCATTAAGGCAAAATTACGGAACAGTTCGAAATGGCCAAATATAATGGAATTCGCTTAATAATTTTAAGGGTTTTTAAACTGATAATACATTAAGTATTTTAAACAGAAATTTAATATTTTGAAAAAACGTATTTTTAGACAAAATTTTACTCATGCCCATTATAACAAGCATGACCGCTAGCTTCGCCACTGTATATGGCGCCCGTATAAGCATAGTTAATAGAGCTAGACGGTTTGGAAACTCATTCGAACTACAATATAAGTCATTATCTATGTTTTTGATCTGGTTTATGCAGGAATGACTAGGTCTTTCGTCGTCACGTGCGTATTGCATTTTCACCTAACTAACCAATAGCAACGTTTTAGGAAATTTAGCCATCCGCGACTTGAACAATAGGGTAATTTAAGAATTCCTATTGGTGGATTTGGCTAAAACACAACACACACGTGATGATGAAGAACCATATTTTTGAATAAACTTTGACCAACTTACATAATGAGTTATATATTGTTATTTTAATGAGTTTCCAAACAATCTAATCTATTAACTATGGTATAAGTTACTCTCTTGTGACACTGACGGCTTCTTTATTCATGCTTGTGATTCTCATAGACAATGTGAGGTGAAATTGCCGGATTTTAACTAGTTAGTATGGTTTTTAAACTGCCAACTTCGCGTGACTGATCGCGACAGATTACCAGCGATCTGTCATCTTTCGATAATGAAGATGTCGCCAATGAAAAACCAATCGCAAATGGAGGTTTCGGTTTTGTTTGCAAAGCCAACTTTAAAAATAAAACGGTCGTTATCAAGAAGATTGCAAGCGAATCGTCACGTGATGAAGATTTGTTTTTGAAGGAGGTGAAGCTCATTAATTCTTTGAGACAGTTAACGTTGTTGGCTTCATGGGATTGTGCACCCTGCCATTTGCAATAATGTTAGAATATGTTGCTTTCGACTTCTCACGTTTTGGCCCATTGGAAGTTTAGTGCAAATGTGGACGGTTTCCTCAACGGGTTTGAGATTTTAATGGTACACTACATGCCAAAGTTTTTAGTGATGTCGCAGTAAGGCTCGCCTACTTGCATGCTAAAGATACAGCGCAGCGTAGTCTCTGGGGTAGCGAGAAAAACAGGTTCTGCAGTATTTGCGTTCAGCATCGTCCAATATTTTGGAATGCATGACCAAAGAAGAAAATTTGAAAGCCAGTTATATTAGTGGAGTTGACCCTTCTCACCCACAGACAAACAGGAAGGCTGAACGGTTCAACAGGACATTGTTGTCGACGTTACGTACACTGCCTCAGGATAGAAAGAGCAGATAGAAGAACGCCGTAAACAAAATGGAACAAGCGTTCAAATGCACTGTCAACGAAGCAACTGGGCTTTCACCGTTTTCCGTAATATTAGGCCGGTGACCAAGGTTACCAGTAGACCTATTGTTTGGAACAACATCTAATCTGACGAAAAAGAATCACACGGAGTGTGTAAAAAAATGGAAGAGCGCTATGAATGACGCCCACACGAAAGCTCTCAGCAACTTCAGTAAAACTGCAACAGCGGAAGAAGATTTACGATCACAAATTCCGTTTCACAGTGTTAACTAGCCAGGTGATCGCATGCATATACTGGGAAAACCAAATTTACGAAGTATGGGATTAGAAAAGAGATTTACCTATTTTTGTGATCAAACTGGAAGGTAACGCGAAGGGATCTCGACCACTACATAGATATCATCTCCTCCCCTGTGACTTTTTACTATCAGATAATCCAGAAAGCAACGAGCCAGTCGTCCAACAGCAAGAAAGAAAGAAAAAATAAGCATGAATTGTGTGATGGTGATAGCGAAAGTGATGACGAGATTGAATATTATGGGCTTTTTCCTGCAGATATTGTAACAGCTGATCTAATGGTAAGGCGACAGCATGTCCACACCTGAACTGGAAGTACAAGACGCGATCTCAGCGATAGAGGTACAAGAACCGCTTGTCAACAACGAATTAACCCATATAGAGGCTGACGAAAATGCCTGGAACCCCACCACCAGTCCAAGACACAAAACCAGAGTAACAACGGATAGACATGATGCCTCAAAGTCCAGGGCGGAATGGGCGTCCATCCTCGATGTTCAACTACGCTTCACTTGGTAACTCTCGTGTGCCCAGTATCCATATCTCGAACAGCAATGCATTTGTTCCACCGCCATGGTTCAGGCCTTCTACATCCGATTTCCTTTTTGGAACTCACATGTATCCCACCACCCGTGTTACAAGTACTACGGGACATCCTTCCTAGCTTTTGAAGTAACAAACGTTCTATATACAGGGGGAGGACAGAAAAAAATTGCGCCTTATGAAAATGTGCTTTTTTATCGAAGAACATGTCTGAAACGATAGATAATGTAGATATAGAAACAGCTTTGTTTTACACATCTTGGGGTGTATGCCTCATTAAAACATAGTACTTCTAATATTAATATCGGATAGTGTCTTTTTCCCCCAAAAATCAGGCAGCATTATTTGCTTTTTAAGTTGAATGTCGTGTGCGCAGGCGCGTCAGTCAATCAGAAATTTTGTCCCATAATGTTTGGTCATGGATTTATAGGATACCCTAAAGGTCGAAATGTCGAGAGAGCACTGGGTTTCTCACTCACTGGGACTGTATCTACTTTACCAAATTTAGCTAAAGAGGTAGCGCGTAGCGCGACAATCATTACTCGCCCTTCGGGCTCGCACTTTAGCTAAATTTGGTGAAGTAGATACAGTCCCAGTGAGTGAGAAATACACAAAACCACAACACAGGGGCAACTCGGTCCCAGTGCTCTCTCGACATTTGGACCTTTAGGGTATCCTATAAAGCCATGACCCATAATGTTTGCATTGTTTATCTTAATACAAATATGATATGGAGGGAATAACTACTTGTAACGGGATATGGCTAAAAAGACAAGAGAACAGGTCAAAAGAGAAAGATCACAGGCGAAGACTGGGAGGAATCATGAAATACTTGGAGTGCTAAAGGCAGGAGTCAGTGCTCGCCAAATTTTACGGGAATACAACTTGAGTTACTCTCAACCAAAGAAATTTTGCGCAAAGTTGAACTCTAGTGGAAGCTGTCGTCGCACTCCTGGTTCTGGGTGTAAACGTAAAACGACTGAGGAGTAGCGATCGGTTTATCGTTAAATGTGCAAAAGCTCACAAAAGCAATAAATAGTTAATGAACTCAAGAATCAAACGTATGTGAAGGTATGCTCGAAAACCATTCAGCGCCGTCTGAAAGAAAAAGTCTTGATTTGGAAGCAATGTAAGAAGCCTTTTGTCAGTGAGAAGAATCGTAAGGCACGGTTAGCCTTTGGGCGTGAACATCTTGGTTGGAGTTTGGATCAATGGAAGCGAGTGCTGTGGAGTGACGAGTCACCGTTTCCCCTTTTCATCCAATCACCTCAATATGTGTGGAGAACAAAAGATGACAACCTGACAAGTCGATCAATGCAGGCAACAGTAAAACATCAAAAATCTATTAACGTCTAGGGTGCTTTTCCTAGAATAGCGTTGGAGATTTACATCGTGCAAAAGGTTTGATGACTAGAGAAATGTATAGACAAATCTTGATACATCATCTTGTCCCTTCTGCTAATCGGTTATGTCCTCGTGGTTTTGTACTTCAACACGACAACGATCCCAAACACACAAGTGGAGTTTTGCAAATATCTGGCAAATAAGAAGATTGATGTCATGCGATGGCCAGCCCAGTCACCAGATTTAAACCCTATTGAAACTTTATGGTATGAACTGAATCGTAAGACCAAAAATAGAAAACCAAAGAATGAAGATGAACTTTTCCAAATTCTTAAAACTGCATGGAACGAAATAAATGACGAATACTTGAAAAAACTTGTGGAGAGCATGGGGTAGTCGATGCAGAGCTGTTATTAAATCGAAGGGAAAGCCAACAAAGTACTGAAAATAAGACACAACATGATAACTAAAAATGAAGTTAATGTGACAATAGCATTGTACATTGTACAAATGTTATATAATGTTGAGTTGTTAACGTGTTCATTAAGTGAAAACGTTTTTAATACCGCCAGACAACTGCAACAACGGTAGATGGAATGCCATTTGAGATAATCATTATTTATCTGTTTGTGTGATGAAAAGTGTTAGTACGTCGGTCATGTTTGGTACTTGAATAGTCCTGTTTAAGCATTTCTATACGTTTTCCGGATTCTTTAACAAATTATATTTCGAGATACTCGACTTCCATTTAACAATGCATTATCTTTATTTTCACTCCGTTAACAACAAAATACAGTGAATTCAACGCAAATAACTTGTACTTAAACAAAGCACAGCACTGTCAATAAACTCCGCTGACCTGCGCCTGCTTCTCGTCTTTTTGTTTCGCTCCCAAGTATGGCGGACAAAGAAAATTCTATCGACATTGAATTGATTTAGAATCTGGAATCATCCGAGCAGAAAGAGTCTAATGACGGTAAGATGCCGTATACTACAGATCTCGCTCAGGCTATCATGGCCGATCGAGAATTTATCGGGCAGATTTCGTCCGCAATTTGGACAAATATAGCAAAGAATTTTTGTTCAAATCCCGACGCTTCGGGTGTCAATACTGCTATGCGTGTAGGCCATGCAGAACCAGTCAATCCCGTAGTATCAGTAGATCTAACGGGTATGAATGCTAATAATGATCAGATCTCATAAGCAAGTGTAAATCCCGCTGAATCAGTATATTAGTTGGGTGGCGAAAAACGACCATGTGCTGATCATCACATTGCGTCGAACGTGGCGAGCAAACGACCTCGCACGAGCAGCTTGATTTGCCCCGAATTGGACTTTCAAGAAGACACAAACAGTGATTTGTTCGATGACGAGTTGCTCTCACCGAACTCTCGTTGGGAGGCTAGCCAGGAGTTGAGCACCTTCCTAAACACCACCAGCAAGCGCTTGAATAGATTTGAACGCCGAAGCTTGGTTAAAACTTGCCCTCGTCCAGATGTTGATTGCATATACACACCATCGCTCGATCAGTACCCCGGATAAGCCCTTGAAGGAGTTGTAAGATAAAGTCCTGGATATTCTTGGGCCTTTGTCCACAATTTACGAAAAACTTTTGTCCATGTTTCACACCATGGAAAAAGACGGTGCAATTGAGCTTCATAAAGAAAGCGTGCCCATGTTTATGACATGTTTAAAGCATGCAATGCGCATGACGTCTCCACCCACATAGCGGCAAACGCAGCGAGCTAGTGCACCAGAAGATTAACCTACTTTTGACATCCTTGGCAAATGAAGAATTCACGGATACCGAGCGCCAATTATTTGACCCAGGGTTTGAACAACGTTTAAAAATCTGATCAGAAACAGCAGAGACGATTGGCAAAGCATCAAAAGTAGGCAAGCCCTTTTTTCGAGGAGCGGCCTCCCGAGGATCTTTCAAACCCCGTGGAGGCCGGATGTGGAACACATTTCAGTCATTCCAAACGTATCGTCAACCCAACCGAAAGGTCCTCGGCTGTTCAACAGGGGTGCAGCAACACGTGGACGCGGACAGTTTCCTCGTTTCCAGAGCCCACGTGCATTCAGACCCAACCTGCAATAGAAGAGACTCGTCCAAAACATTTGCCCAAAGGTATGTTCTTTAAAGTCGGAGCAACAATTTACCACTAGCAGGGAGGCTCAAATATTTCAGTTTAATTTGGGAGAAGATTACTCAAGACCCTTGGGTCTTGCAAGTAATCAAGGGTTACCAAATCGAGTTTGTAAAAATCCCAATTCAGAAAAGTTTACCGAATGCACCAGTCCTGCCTCAGGACAGGAAATCAATTCTAGACAGGGAAGCATTCGAATTGCAGGAGAAGCATGCAATTCACTTGGTGAATCTACCACTTCTAGAGGAGGGTTTTGTAAGTTCCCTGTTTGTAGTCCCCAAGAAAGGGGGAGGCAACCGCCTGGTAGTCAACCTGAAATCCCTAAACCAGTTTTTGGTTTACGAGCATTTCAAGATGGAGGGGATCAACATATTAAAAGACATCTTAAACAAGGGGACTGGTTGGTAAAAATAGATTTAAAGATGCATACTTAACAGTACCCATTTGGGAAAACCATCAGAAGTACCTTCGTTTTCTGTGGAAAGGGAGCATGCTGGAGTTTGCTTGCCTCCCCTTTGACCTAGCAACAGCACCCAGGGTCTTCACCAAACTCATGAAGCTAGTAATAGCTTTACTGCGACAAAGAGGGTTTCACCTAATTATTTATTTAGACGATATACTTTTGATGGCAGAGTCGCATCATCTAGCCCTCTTTCAAGCAGCATCAACTCTGAACTTGCTAGAAAGCCTAGGTTTCATTGTTAATTAAAAGAAATCCGATTTAGACCCAGTACAACAATTAGAGTTTTCAGGGGTCCTAGTGGACACCAGAGACCTTTCCCTTCACTTGCCAGGGGAAAAACTAAGAAAGATTTGGAAGAAGTGCCAGAACATTCTAGATCTATCGGAAATATCAGTAAGGGAATTATCAAAATTCCTGGGCCTATTGACCCCTTCCATTCAAGCGATCTTCTCTGGCCCCCTGAATTTCAGACACCCGCAGAATCTAAAAAACAAGACTATGGCCTTTTGCCATTCTTACAAGGCTCTAATACAACTAGATCAAGCCTCCAAAGAGGAGATTCTGTGGTGGAGGGACCACCTTCAAGCATGGAATGGATGTAGTATAATATTAATTATATAAGAGATACGAGATGAGGTTTAATTAACAATGCATTCCCACCGGTGAATTTTCTTCCCTCCCTATGCATTGTGGTTATGGTATGTTGTTTCTTTACCTTTACAGGTCGTTCACAAAAAGACGAGAATTAGGCGAAGGTCAGCGGAGTTTATTGACAGTGCTGTGCTTCGTTATATATATATATATATATATATATATAAATCAACGTAGATACAAAAACCAAACCGAACCGAACCGGAACTAAACCGTTAAAACAGCAGTAGTTTAATCGCTTGAAAATCGCATTAGCGTGAAACTCTGAGTAGCGATTTGTAAATATTATTAAGAAATGATATGAATAAATATATATATATATATATATATATATATATATATATATATATATATATATATATATATATATATATATATATATATATATATATATATATATATATATATATATATATATATCATACTGTTATAACGGTTTGTACCTGATCTAAAAATCTTTATTAAAAACATCCCTAGTGATTAAAATAATAAATTATACTAAATTTTCGGCTGCAACTGCAAGCCTTCTTCAGAGTTTATGACTAAAAGTCGCTAGATAGAGTCGTCTTTATAATGTCTATGGTTACGCTTGATAGAATCTAACAAGGGTAAATAACATGTCGGAAATAACGCGTGTTCATTAACCGTATCTGCATTTAATTTTGAATGTAAAGCCGGCCTCAAGGAAAATCCTTTGATCATAATTCTTAATTCCTTTCTCAAGAATGACTGCGTTGGACTTTTGTGCATCGTGACCCGTGCTTTCTGCATGTTCTTTAATTGCTGAGAAATTTTCTCTTCGTACACCAGGCTTATGTTCCAGCCAACGCGAACACCAGCATCTTTTAGATTCACCAATATAGGTAAACGAACATGATCTACACTTGAATTTATAGACAATAGCTTTCATACGATCATCAGAATGCTTCATCTTGGGTTTGCCAAAAATATTGGCCAAAGTCAGCACTGGTTTAAAAGCAACTCGGATTCCCACACCTGTTAAAATATTCTTGACTCTGTCTGAGACCCCTTTCACATATGGTAAACATGTCGAACCACGAAACTCAAACTCGGTATTATGACGGGTAGTCGTATCATCGGTGATGGTTTTATCAATAATGGTTCTTTTATAACCGTTTAATTCTAAAACTTCAAGAACTTTACCAATCTCACTCTTTTGCAGTTGCGAAGTGGACGGAATAGATTTTGCACGCTCGAACAAGGTTCAGCATTGTATATAACAATCTAAGGACAAACATCTGCAGTGAACCCATGCCATGTCCAGTATATTGCCTACTTAAAGATCATATGGAGGGGGAACTTAAGGGACGACCGATACATGCAGCTACGGACACTCCTGCCACTCAATTATCCAAATATTTACCCAAATATTAAGGAACTCAACACGCTTTTATGCTATGTACCCGCCCCCCTGAGAAACACCACGGACTTCACCGAATTTTTGAATGACCTTGATGGAAGTTCCGTTTGTGGCTTTTGTAGTCTCGACGTCTGCAATTTATACGGATCAATACCCCCAGAAGATTACAATGAAAAAACACCTGGGATTTTTACGATCGCTAAACAATTCTTTCATCAGTATAAGGAACATTGTGAGCTGCATGCTTTGAAAGATGATGACTTTGAAACTTTAGTCCGTTTATGTTTGACAAGTGATAGCGTACTGATTGGAAGTAAAAGTTATAAACAAAAATCGGGTCTGGCAATGGGAAACAACCTCGCACCATCTTTAGCGATAATATACATGAATGAAGTCGATTCGTTGATTGTGAGAGAAACTGGGAATCAAGTATTACTTAAACGATTTATCGATGATTATTTTGCAGTCTTGTTGTCCAGTTCACTGTCGGCGGACCGGCTGTTGACCATAGCAAACAACCTAAATGATAAAATCCAGTTTACCCTAGAAGCACCGCACAACAACACGTTGCCCTTCCTAGATACACTGGTCTCATATGACTCTGAAGCCAAGTCCTTCTCCACGCAATTGTACATTAAGCCCATCCATAGCCGATCCATCATGCCATGGGATAGCCATGGCTCTATATCTTCGAAAAGGGCCATCTTAATTGGGGAAACCAAGAGAGCGATTGCATGTTCGACTAATTCCCGTGCCACAAAGGAATCACTTAAAGAAGTAAAGAGATCTTTTGTTAACAATGGTTATCCCAAAGCCTTTGTCGATAACGTCATACGAAAAACTAAGAATAATAGACATAACAAACCAGCTGAAGATTGTACAGAGAAATCCATCTACCTCAAATTACCATACATAAACGAGGATTACAAAAGACGTGCTATGGCCATTGTACGGCGTTCTGGCATAAAGAATGTGAAGATTTGTTTTTTAAATGGAAAGCCACTATCTAAAGTATTTTCGGCCCCTAAAGACCGCATGAATTGCCCTGAAGAATGCGAAACCTGTAAAAGTGCAAAAGATTTAAAAAATTGCTTCAAGAAGAATGTCGTCTACGAAATATGCTGCTCTCATTGTGGAAGTCTTTATGTTGGTGAAACGGGAAGGACGATTGGTTCACGAATAAAAGAACATTTGAAAATGAACAAACAGACTGTGTATAAACATATTATGAACCATAAGAGAGAAAAAGAACAACCCAGCTATAGCGACATTACTTGGAAAATAATTTATGGAAATATTCAAAACCATAGACAAAGAAAATGTATTGAAGCGATGGAAATCCAAAAACACTCTGGGAATATTATGAACGGTTGTGTAGGACGTGTTATTAGCATTTAATATAAACAGTACAAGAGTTCAATCAAGTTATTTTTAATCATGTGAATAGTCATCAATTTATTCAATAATCATGTATAAAGGAAAAGAATATTACTATAAGATCAGTCCACTGAAGAAGCCCTAACCGGCGAAACGTCTGGACGTTTTTAATAAAGTTTTTTTAAACGTTCTTTATTATTACTTTTTAATGTCTGAAGACGCTTCTTTTAACATATTTTATGAATAATTCCAGACATGAAACCTCAGTCACTTTCATATATATATATATATATATATATATATATATATATATATATATATATATATATATATATATATATATATATATATATATATATATATATATATATATATATATATATATATATATATATATATATATATATATATATATATATATCACATACTTGTGCCTTTATCCGGGCGATAACACGGTGACATAAAAACGATATGTCCCGTGATATCGTTTTTTGTCCCGCGATATCGTTTTTTGTCCCGCTCAAAACAAAGATGGCGTCCGACTGAAGGATTGATGAGAGATAAGAATAAAAGTATTAAATAATACAAGGAAAATAACACAAAGAAATTTGCAGCTATTAAAAGATAAGTTATTTTTGGTTTGTTTTTGTAATTTCTACCTGTTTAGCGTATTTTAAACAATCATTTTGAATTCATTTTGAAATGTATTCGAAGTGTAAATAATTTAAAATATAATCTGGTTTTTGCTCTACATAAAGGCACAAGTATGTGATAAATAGGTTATCATATTCGAGACTCGGTAATATCAGTTTTATCGCTCTCGTTACGATATCAAAATATGATATCGTCTCTCGAGCGATAAAACTGATATCACCTCGCCTCTCATATGATAACCTATACATATATATATATATATATATATATATATATATATATATATATATATATATATATATATATATATATATATATATATATATATATATATATATATATATATATATATATATATATATATATATATATATATATATATATATATATATATATATATATATATATATATATATATATATATAAATGAACGAATTAAAGACGAGAAATACTTTTTCTGTCGCTACTCAGAGTTTCACGCGCTTAGGCGATCATCAGGCAACTGACAGATAATATTTTATTATTCACAATAAGTTTGGCTATAGTTAGTGGTTTAAAGTTACATGTCGGCAAGTGTTAAATAAATCTGAGCGTTTGTTAAGCAGTTTCTTCCGGCTTTTTAAGATTAAAAGTTTTTCTTCTAAGCACAGGTAACATTTTTTTGAATTGACAGGAGTTGTGAATTGTTTGATTATTCCCCATTTGACCTCATAGCTTCTACCATTTTCTTTTATCTGCCATATGTGCTTTGATAATTCTGTTTCATTTCGGTATTTGATGTTGTTAATGGATTTGCAGTGGTTTCTGTAGCGTGTCTTGAAGTCGTTGGATGTTACACCTATGTATGTCTTTGTATCGTTGTTGTCAGTTGTCGTTATGTCGGCTTTGTAAACAACATTTGTTTGTAGGCATTTGCCTTCGATGGGACATTGCCTGTTCTGTCTGCAGTTGCAGTCTCGCGTTTCGTTTGTTTTGTTTTGTCTGTCTTGGTTTTTAAGTATCGTTTTGTTGTGTCGTGAAATAAATGTTCGCATGTTTTCATTGCAGCTGTAGCTAACGCGTACTGTGTGTCTGTTAAAAAGCTTGTTGAGTTTATTGTTAGGAGGAAAGTGCTTGTCGATCAGTTGTAAAAAGTTCTGCGCTAAATTTGTCTTGACGTTTTTGCTGTAAGGTGGGTTGTACCAAAGGACGTTACGTTGTCTGTTGTGTCGTTTTCTAGTGTTGTTTTGTTGTTCGTATTCAAGTTGAACGTTAAAATTGCTTTTTGATAAGGCGTCGCTGTACGTCGGTGCTGATTGGTCGAATGTTTGTCTGTCGCAGGATAATGCGTTGATTCGTTTGTTTATTGATTTTGGCAGTTCTCGTAAGATGTGAGGTGGGTGGTTGGATGAGTGGTTGATGTATAGTGGCTCGTTGTCAGGTTTTCTGTAGGGTTTGTAGGAGTTGTTAGTAAGGTCAAAGGTGACGTCCAGGAAGTTTGTACTTTGTTGGTTGGTAAGCGTAGTTGGTAGCGACAGAAAAAGTATTTCTCGTCTTTAATTCGTTCATTTATTTACGCTCTATTGAAATCAATATCGAGCGCTCTTATGTTGTTGTCTCAAAACATTGATAATTGTATATATATATATATATATATATATATATATATATATATATATATATATATATATATATATATATATATATATATATATATATATATATATATATATACATATATATACATATATATACATATATACAGCTAATTCAAAAAAGGTTGTCATCGCAAACTCTAAACCTTAAACTCTAAGCGCGCAAGGCGCAATGGGAACGCACGCTCTTTCATCCTCGCATTTATAATTAGTGGCAAGGAGTGAGATTTTAAAATGCCTCGAGCATTTAGCCAGGACTTACGCTGGAGAGCAATTTGGTTGACCGAAATAATGGGTTTTCAAATCGATGATGTGAGTATCTTACTCGTTTTGAAGTCTTGCATGCAGTGAGTCTCAAAAATACTCGATACCGTATTTTAGTAATTTGTATGCCCTATAAAATTAGAACGTAATTAGTATGCACAATAGTTTAATTGACAAGCTTGACACCTCTGCGCCTCTGGGAATTTATCCTTTTGCACGGCAAAACAAGTTAGGGAGTTGTTTACATGGTCTCGCTTTGTCGGAACGGGTGAGAAGTGGACTGATTGTAATTGTACCCTCGCAGTTAATAGTTGATGTTGCTCAATTTCTCGTTTTGAATTGGCAATCACAATCATGCAGGCTATGGCAGTGCTTGTTTTGCCATGTTTTTGCCGTACAAAAGGATGAATTCTCAGAGGCCCAGAGGTGTTAAGCTTGTCAATTAAACTATTGTGCATAATAATTACGTTCTAATTTTAGGGCATGTATAATTACTAAAATACTGTATCGAGTATTCTTGAGACTTACTGCTTGCAAGGCTTCAAAATGAGTAAGATGCTCACTTCATCGATTTGAAAACCCATTATTTCGGTCAACCAAATTGCTCTGCAGCGTAAGTCCTGGCTATATGCTTGTTTCACCATGTTTTTGCCGTACAAAAGGATGAATTCCCAGAGGCCCCGAGGTGTCAAGCTTGTCTATTGTGCATAATAATTACGTTCTAATTTTAGGGCATATATAATTACTTATATCATTATTGATTCAGTTTATTATGTGAATCAACTCCGTGATAAGTGTCTGAAAGCTGGGGGCGGTTTTTGAATATCTCCAGGGGAGTGCGGGGCTGAAATAACGCACCTGAATACAGCGTTGGTATGTATTAATCAACCTAATATATGCATTCATGAGGTTGATTAATACATATCAACCTCTAAACACGGTTGATTAAGACATATCAACCTCTAAACACGGTTGATTAATACAGATTGTTATTCAACCCGAAAATTGTTATTAAACTACAAAAAATAAACAATATAATTTTCCCACATTTTTTAACAACACAGCTACAACTGGTGATTATGAATACACAATAGTCAACATATTTCACTGAAACACAAGGTTGCAGTTCGCAAAGTTATAAACACACTTTCGCTTAGATAATTTGGTTTTATCAACATTATAATCGTCGTTAAAACGACCATGCATAAACAAATCTTGTTGGCATTCTTGACCATAATCTTCTTGCTTTAAATAATTTCTAAGTGAAATCTTAACTTAGTTCAAACCTATTTCAGCTTTCCGGATTTTGTTGAAAGTTCAAAGAGGTGATCCAACACTACAAAATCATTGCACACATCACTGAACCACAGCTGGCCTGTCCGGCTTCAACATACAGCTCCCAAAACCAAATCAAAAATCAATTTACATGCATCATTGGGAATTGAAATAGTTGATGCATTACATTGCTCTTCCTTTCCTGAATTAAATGTGGTCAAAGGGAATGATGGTCCCAAAGCGAATTAAAAGCAATAATGTGTTCATCACTTAACTGAAAACTGAAGCGTAATCACTTAAGCGTAATCACAATAAAGCTATTGTTTCTTACTTGTAAACTTCATCAAATAATGATATAAGTTAGTCATACACCTTAGACCTCAGTGTTTATGCGTATATCAACCTCGGCGCTGCGCGCCTTGGTTGATATATCGCATAAACACTTCGGTCACGGCGTATAACTCTAACTAAAATACTGTATCGAGTATTTTTGAAAACCCATTTTTTCAGTGAACTAAATTGCTCTCCCGCATAAGTCCTGGCTATATGCTCGAGGCATTTTAAAATCTCACTTCTTGCAACTAATTTTAAATGCGAGGATGAAAGAGCGTGCGTTCCCATTGCACCTTGTGCGCTAAGAGTTTAAGGTTTAGAGTTTGCGATGACAACCCCAATATTGGCCATAATTTATATGAATGAAATTGATCACATCATTATCGAGCGTACAAATAACAGTGATACACTCAAACGTTGCATCGATGACTATATTGCCCTCTTACTGTTACAAGATATGTCTGCACACAAATTATTGAATATTGCCCACGATGTGAATGATGCGATCAAATTTACTCTGGAAGTACCCAAAGATAACCAATTGCCATTTCTCGACACCCTTGTGTCTTATAATTCTGATTTCCACTACATTATATTTCAAGCCCATACATAGCATGAGCATCATACCATGGGATAGTCATGGCTCCATCATGTCTAAACGAGCAATTCTCACTGGTGAAATTATAAGAGCTATTAAATGTTCAACTGACCTCATAGCAGGTTATCTGGAAAACACGGACAACATATCTAGAAAACACGGACAACACGGACACGGACAACATGCTAAGTCTAACCCTAACTGTAACCCTAACCCTAACCCTGACTATTATTTCACATAGAATTGTTACTTTATAAAATGGGTGATATGATTTTTTTCTCATTTCCGCCTTGACGTTTCAACCAGTAACTTAGGTCTTCGTCAGTTAAAAAGACTGATTAAATTCAAAACTGAATTATATATAAGGGTTCAAAGTTAATTAGCTAAGAAGTGTTTTGTATACATCAGGTATCTAGATGTGGTCGTTTCCTGCGTTTTGGTCCTTGAGGGAATACCACGCCTCTAAAAACAACCGTTCACGATAGTTCTTTGTCTTATTGACATTGGAAGCATTGTTAAAGTCAATCCGGTGGTCGTATCGTTCAGCATGCTTAGCAATTTTAGAATACTGATCGAAATGAGAAACCGCTCTTTCATGTTCTTTTATTCCGGTCTTAAGTGCTCTGTCGGTTTGGCCATAATACACAAAGTCGCAATCGTAGCAACAGATTTTGTAAACGACGCCGTTAGTCTGTTCAGGTGGAGATTTATCCTTTGGTTTGGTAAACTGCTGGGAAAGGGTAGTGGTGGGTTTATAACGCACTTTAATATTTTCTCTCCTTAACACTCTACAGACCTTTTCTGTAACGCCTTTAACATACGGTAAGGTTACACAACTAGAAGCGACACAATGGGCGGGGTTTCCCCTGTTGTTGACACTACTACGTGGTATGTGTACATTTGCATTCGTGTTATCAGTATGGCGGCGTTTTCTTTTATTGTCGTAAGATTTGATAAACGTAAAGGGGTAACCGTTGTCTCTCAAAACTTTTAAAACGTGTTTTCGTTCTCTGCGTTTTCCTTTGTTGGACGAGTGAATTTTCTCCGCTCTGTTGAGGAGAGTGCTTAAGACCGACAATTTATGTTGTAGTGGATGATGTGAGTCGTGGTGTAAACACTTGTCTGAGTGAGTTGGTTTTCTACATATGTCGACTTCTATTTTGCCGTTAGAACGGATGGTCATAGTGTCTAGGATTGGTAGGCATCGATTTTCTTCCAATTTGATGGTGAATTGTAAGTGCGGGTTGATAGAATTAAGGTGGTCGTGAAATTCGTTGACCTGGGTTGTTTTCAGGCAGGAATGACTATCGTCAACATATCTGAACCACCACGGTGGGGGATGTGGTGCTGTAGAAATTGCAGTTTCTTCCACATGTTCCATGACTACGTCAGCCACTGTAGCGCTAACGGGTGATCCCACAGCACATCCTGAGATCTGTTGGTAATATTCGTTCTTGTATGTGGAAAAACTGTTCTGAAGGACGAAATCTAATAATTTGATGATATTAGTAATCGATACGTCCGTTCTTTGTGTCAACAAAGTGTCTTGTTGTAGTCTTTGTTGGATCACCTGTAGGGCTAAATTGGTAGGGATGGACGTGAACAAAGACACAACGTCGAATGATACCATGACTTCATCAACTGCAATGCATCGGTGTCTAACTTGTTGGGAAAAGACAGAACTGTTTTTAACTGTGTATTTTTCCTTGACGAGGGGGGATAATATTTTAACTAAGTGTTTCGAAAGGTTATAAGTAGGGAAATTTATACAGCTTGTGATGGGACGGAGTGGTATAGCAGGTTTATGGACTTTAGGGAGACCGTAAAATCTTGCTGGAGTGCCATCAGTAGAGTGGAGATGGAGGTAAAGGCGCTTCTCCATTTGGGTTTTGTCAGGATCGTGTTCTGAGGGTGTCTTTTTGATTTCACTTAGTAGCTTAGTTAGATCTTTTTCAACTTTCGAAACTGGGTTCCTTCGTTTATCTGTAATTTTCAAATACGTTTCCTTATCGCTCATAATGGCTATAAATAAAGAAAATGCTAACAAAAGTTATGTTTATCGCTTGCATAGGTACATGCATGTGCAGTGCAAGTTAAAAGTGCAATTCTGAGTAAAATGTTCAAAATATAGATGCATTTAATAAGTTTTGAAACTAAATTCAAGATGGCGGTTTTTAATCTGAAATTTGTTAATGTGGTTGAATTATTTTTTCAGCACATTTCTTATCTTCCCACTGATTATTCAAAAATGAACAATCTTGGGGTCCCGATTAATGCGTGCAAGCCAGTGCTATAAAGCAAAAAATTTTGAATGTTGTTGTAAAATAAGAACTGTACTCGTATAAAAATGATGAATAATGAATAATAAATCGAAAATTTACATAAAATATTAGAGATACAAAATGCTTCCTCAATCTCAATCTCAACTCTATACTCGAATGTAAAACTCTAACATGTGTTTCACGTCTCGCGTGAATCACGCGAGACTGTTTCGTTCACGATAATTATACATACTCCCCACCTTGACAGATTACAAATAACTGTCAACATATAACTAAACAACTACTACATTAAATTATTTCAGTACATACGGTTCAGCCAGTGTTCTCGGCACTTGCTCGTTCAACAAACGTGATCGGGAACTCTGATGTATCTTCATCTTCGCGTTCAGTGTCTCCCACTTCAACAAGATATAACCTTTGCACCGCTCTTCTTGTTGTCGTGAGTTTTCCAGCTTTATTAAATGTTCTAACTGTCACCGCTCGAACGTTTCCGTCTTTTCCTTTCAGTAAACTCTCTATTGCCGCGATGGGCCAATTTAATCGCTTCACGTTGTCTTCTTGAATCAGAACGACATCTCCGACCTTTACACTTTGACCGTCCTTCTTGCTTGGTTGATGATGTTCCCGTAACTGCGTTAGATACTCCGCCTTCCATCTTTTCCAAAAATGTCGAAGAACATTCTCGAGGTGCTTTTCTCTCTTTAACAGTTCGTTTCTTCCTTCGTTCTGTACGTCGATATCTTCTTGGTCCGGAATTGTAAGTATTCGCTTTCCTAACACTAAATGAGATGGTGTTAGTGGCTCATCTTGATCTGGATACACATAAGTTAAGGGTCTAGAGTCCAAGACTCCTTCTACTCCAATCAAATATGTTAAGAGTTCTTCATAACTAAGTCTGGCATAACGCAAGACTTTCTTTAAGCATCTTTTGACGCTTCTAACCATTCTCTCGTAAAGCCCTCCCCACCAAGGGGATTTCTCCACATTATATCGCCATTTTATGTTCTTAGATGCGATAAGGTGTCTGATTTCTGGACCTTTAAATGTTTTCCCATTGTCTGAAATGATCAGAGAGGGAATTCCACGTCTTCCAATGAATCGCTCTAAACTTCTCACGAAAGCTTCACTGGACATGTTTGGAGCCAAATCCAAATGTACGGCTCTGCTACTTGCACATGTATACAAAGATATGTAAACTTTATGCATATCCTTTAATGAACTATATATGTCTTTCGCGTAATCGACGCCGATCATGGAAAAGGCGAATTCGTTGCTTAGTCGGAACTCGGGCAATGGTGGTGCTTCTGGGTTTCCATAAGGTGGACCTTCTAATCTTCGACAATTTGTACATTTTGAAAGGATCTTTTTTGCGACTTGACGACCTTTTGTGATCCAATACTTGGATCGGACCTGTGTCAGAGTTTCTCGAACACCATTGTGCATAACTTGGTTGTGACTTTGAAGAACAATTAATTTTGTAAAGGAGTGGTCACTCGGTAAGAGGATAGGGAATTTCGTATCGTAGGGAAGGGGTGATTCTTGTATTCGTCCATGACATCGTATTATGTTCTCTTTATCTTCGAACAGATTTAAGGAATCCTTTACTTTTCCGTAGTTTGCATGCTTGGTCATTGGGTATTGAATATCTTTAATCAATTTCATTTCGGCACTGTTAATTTCGTCATGGGTAAGAGAACCGACCGTGGGTTCTAAATGCTGTGCGTAAGACATAAAGCTGTCACTCGAAGCAGTCTTACAATACTACTGTATTTCGATGCATCCAACAACTCCATGATGTTTGGAATCTGTGTGGCATTAACAGTTGATGTAGTGACCGCATATTTGCGAAGACTTTAACTCTGAAACGTCTTCTTGGTAACTGCAGGGTTGAGATGGCCAATGTTCATTGGATTTTACTAAAAATTCTGGACCGTTCCACCACATTTTGTTTTCTACGAGCTGGGTTGTTGTTATTCCACGGGATGCAATGTCAGCTGGGTTCTGTTTGGTAGGGACATACTTCCATAACTTGGAGGGAGCGAGTTTTCTTATCTCTTGCAATCGGTTTTCAACAAATTGCTTGTATTCCTTGTTCGAATTTCGTATCCAGCTAAGTACGACAGTGGAATCAGACCAATAAGTGGTTGAATCGATACTCTTAACCTCGCCCATAGCTTTCTTTACACTTTCTGTCAATCGAGATGCTAGAAGGCTTGATAATAATTCCAAACGCGGAATGGTCTGTTTCAAAATTGGAGCAACTCTCGTTTTTGAAGCGATTAGATCACAATGAATCCCTTCTAAGTGTTCACATCGAAGATAAACGCATGCACCATAAGAACTTTCGGACGCATCACCAAACGAGTGTAACTCAGTTGATTTAACTTCACTACCAAACAATTCGGGACAATAACATCTTCGAATACTCAAATAACTAGCTTCCTTCAGTTTCTCGATAATCTGGTTCCATTCTTCACAGAATTCATCATTGAGTGGTTCGTCCCAGTCGACCTTGCTCTTACACAGCTCTTGAAACATCTGTTTGAAACAAAGGGTGACTGGTGAAATAAGACCTAGAGGATCATAAATCTTTGCTGCAACGCTCAATATGCTTCTTTTCGTAATTACGTTTGTCTCAACGTTCTTTAAGGCAGCAGAGAAGATCATAATTAACAAGTCCGTTTCAGGATTCCATAACTGGCCTAGGACACGAGGATGGGAGTCAAGTTGCTGAGAATCAAAGGATGACTTAAAATATCCTTGATCTTTTTCTGTCATTGGGCTTCGAGATTCGGACTGTTGATGAGGACATTCTGATGAAAATTGCGGATCGCTCTCGAACACCAACATTAATTCTTTACTGTTGCTCAACCACTTTCGCATGTTAAAACCACCTTCCAGTAGTCGGGTTTTGATCTTCTTTGCCAATGTTAGAGCTGACTCTGTGCTATCTGAACATCACGCAAGATCATCCACGTAGAGGGATTTAAGGACTTTGGTGACGAAGGATGGGTCAATGGTGGAATATTGAGTAAGGTGCTGATGAAGCACAGCATTCAGGATCGCTGGGCTGCATGTAAGACCAAACACTAAACGGGCAAATCTTAAAGTTACGATGTTAGGGCTTTCGCTACGAATGTCATCGACCCAGAAGAAGCGTAAATAGTCTCGATGTTCTGGTGCGATAGCTATATTCAGGAACGCTTTTTCGATATCTGCGATCATTGCTACTTTATATACACGGAATCGTATCAGAATATCGAAGATCAAGGTATCAAGAGACGGGCCAGTATGTAGACAGTCATTCAAACTAGTTCCAGGATCCTTTGCAGACGCATCGTACACAACACGGACTTTTGTCGTATTCTTGTCTTCGCGGACGACTTCACGATGCGTAGATAGTGAACATTTCCAACTGGAACAAGGACATCATTTGCAGGTTCTACAACACCGGACCTTATTTGATCCTCTATTATGTTGTCATACTCTTGTAGACGGTTGGTGTTGGTCTTTAGTCGAGATATCAAGGAACTTAGACGTCTCACAGAACTGGTATGGTTGTCAGGTAGTAGCGGATGGGGTTCTCGAAAGGGTAGTTTGACTTCATAATGTTTTCCGTTAAAGTTTATTTCTTCCATAAACTTGGACACCGCCCGGTGAGCTCGGTTTTCTGAATTCCTAATGTCTCGAGGTCCCAGAATTTTTCTAGTTGTTTCTATAGACGATCAGTTGGGTTGGGCAGAACTGGTTCAGCATCAATGCGAAGAACATGTGTGGTGTTGAGGTTAGTTGTACAGACAGGGCTTCTCTGACGTTCTTGAATCACAGGGCCAGACAAAACCCATCCCAATCTAGAGAGGACAGCTACAGGACTAGGTTTATTCCCACGCTTGATTGTGACAGTCACAAATTTCCAATAGTAGTCTGCGCCGATTAATATGTCTACTTCTACGTCATTGTCACCAGACAAATTTGAACTATCAGCAAGATTTAAACCACAGAGATGCGGGTATTCCTCGAGAGCTACTTTAATTTATTGATTACTGATCGGACTACATTATTGTAGGCACACAGTATGCTTCCATCGTAATATCGTTTCCTTTAGTGTCTACGACTGCAAGCTGAACCTTATCACAGGCAAGCACTTTAGAGGCTTCATCACCAAAGGTCTTAACAAGCAGGTTTTCTGATTCAACCGTCCCTACATTCAGGGTATTTCTCATTCTATTCGATATGTAGGATTGCTGACTGTATGAATCGAACACAATTCTAGTCTTATGTTTTTGATCCATTTCGCTACCAACTTTGCCAACCAAGCTCTGAGCAGTCTGTAGGAGAACTCCTGTATTACTCTCAACATACATGATAGATGCTTCAGTTTGGGTTCCCTGTGCAGTTTCTGATTTAGTTTCTGATTTGGGTTGGTTTTCTTGCAGATTGCCCACAGGGTTTTGTTGTTGTCCTAGCTTGCTACACAGGGTAGGGGGCTTATTGGCATTCTTCTCGCAGATTGATACATGATGATGACCACCACACTTTTGACATTTGTGCTGAGAGTCACAATACTTTATAATATGACCAGATTTCAGGCATAAGAAACATTTCCCCTTTTTCCTTAGGATTGCTCTACGGGCTGCTATATCCGTCACAATGGGACAGGATGCCGATGTATGTTGCTTCGAACAGTAACTACAGTATGGTACAGATAAAGGAGCTTTCCCAGAAAACAATGTTGATGACGAATAGGGCAGTTTCCCCTTATGGTGCAATCTATTTTGAAATGGCTTAGGAGAACTAGATTCTGAGAGTGAGTTACATCTCTCTCTTGCTTCAAGTTCCAATTTGAATGTACATAACAGTTTGTCAATGTTCCATTCATTTTTCTCTATTTTTCGGGCAACAATAAGACGCATTTCTTCAGGGATTTTACTTAAAATAAGTGGTACTAACAGGCTTCCGTATGAACTAGAATCTATTCCCAAATTTCTCAAACTTCTAATGTGGGTCTCGATCGAGTCGTATAACTGACAAATCTTACTTACTTTATGTATGTCACCAACAGTTGGTAAATTCAACAACTCTTCCATATGACTTGATGTTATGATCTGGGGGTCAGCAAACCTGTCTTTGAGTAATTTAACTGTTGATTCATAGTTATCTGCGGTTAGGGCAAAACCGTCAATGGCTGAGGCAGCATTACCTTCAACTAAACTCTTCAGATAATTGAACTTATCAATTTTGGATAAACTGCTATTATTGTGAACTGCTGCTTCAAAACTGTCCCAAAATGGCTGCCATGATTTGGGGTCTCCAGAGAACTTTCTCAATGTTAGCTCCGGTAATTTTGCTTTAACAATTGGGGTAGATGTGTCTACAGGGCTACTATTTGCCACAGTTTCTGAATTAGTAGACGGTGAGCATGCTGCATTATTTCAGGACTGAGAGCGTTACTTATTTTAACACAAGCTCGATTAATTGACTCACCGATTTCGCCAGCTTCGATTATTTCTTTATTGATGTCTTCATCTTTCGTTGACAACAATATCTTTTCGTCCATACTCTTGAGAACTTCTTTCTTATCTTTTAAAGTAACCTTGAGACTTTCCAACTTTTCTCTTTCGTTCGTAGATCCACTAAAATACTCCAGAATTTCGTTGGCGCTTTCGATAATTTTGCTCACGTAAGCACGATGTCCGATACGTATTCGTATTGATTTTTCTTTCGACATTTTCAATCTATTTCTTTTTCTATCCGGCTATCAAAGGACCATGTTGTAAAATAAGAACTGTACTCGTATAAAAATGATGAATAATGAATAATAAATCAAAATTTACATAAAATATGAGAACACAAAATGCTTCCTCAATCTCAATCTCAACTCTATACTCGAATGTAAAACTCTAACATGTGTTTCACGTCTCGCGTGAATCACGCGAGACTGTCTCGTTCACGATAATTATACAAATGACAATAAAATTGTTAATATTTTTTATAAATATGGATGTTAACCTGCCTCCTAGAGAATGAGGAAGAAGCTCAGGGTAAGAATGCAGAACTTCTCTAATGACAGGAGCCTAGCTTCTTAAACTTCTTTAGGCAAGTTCTGCATGGTGACTTCTTAAACTTCTCTAGCCATTTCCCAACAAAGGTTAGATAGCTATCTGCTGCAAATACCATCATGATGCACATGCGCAGACAATCTGCTGCTGGTCCATAGGAAGGAACATAATGTTTAAGAGATGTGATTTCCATTGCTTAATATAATATATGCATTTGCAAGCCTGACTGAAAAAATTGACCAGTAGTTACAAATCATAATAATGTATTTTAAAATATGAACACAAACACTTCGAAAATGAATCAAGACTAAAGCTGTTAAGATTTAGGCAGGTTGCAACCATAAGTTGTTGAGTTTCATGTATCGTGTTCTTTCACGCATGCAGTATACAGAACTCATTGATGTAAAATTTGATTAATTACATTTTAAATGCACTGCACAGTAGCTAAAATATTGACTTATTTGGCCCTATAAATACTAAAGCCCGTGTTGGATCTTTGAATACAATCGTTCCAGTATTGCTGATTTGACGCATAGCGTCTTGGCCAAAATTGTGCCGGCTCAGTATCCGGGCGCGAGTCGTACTATCTGCATAAATAGCTAAACTTAAAAAAGCTAGAGAAAGCACCGTGTGGAAAATGTAATTAGTAGCTTAGAGCTACAGTCACTGGATAGAAAAAATGTAATTATAGTAATAGGAAATAGTGATTCAATAAAGCAGTTGGATTGCTCGAGCAATTTTCCAATCTAAGGGCATGAAGATCGAAAATAATTTATGTTTAAATCCAGTGAATGTAGTACTTACCCGCCACTACAGGATCGGAAGTAATTAGTACGCATACCGGAAGTAGGCAGGATGACGTCATCACGAGGGGGGCCCCATGCAGGAAGGTGGTATGACGTCATAGCAAAGAGACACACGCGAAACATGGTTTTGAAAAAATGTATTGTTTACAACAAGTTACGGTATAGAACTGACCGATATAGAACTGTACGATATATAGCTGTTCGATAATTAGCGAAAAACATTCTGTACGATAAATGGAACATTAAGCAAATGTTTCAATTAAAACTGTTCGAATGTTTTTAAATATAAAATAGTTTAGAAATAACTAGGGCTCAAACCGTTGAAGAAGAAATCGCTTGTTGTGGATGGAAGGAATTTAGTGTGGCAATAACATTCTTCGGCACCCATTCGAAGTAGTTGCATGAATCTTCTTGAGCACCGCAAAAGAATAAGCGGTCTTTGTTGATGGTTTCTTTTTTCACTTTACGGATGGCGCATTGAGATCCGTGACGGCATTTTTGTTTTGCTACGGCTTGTACGTCGCCTTAAGCCCAGAAGGAACAAGGATTTGTTTGCTCCGAACACACGAAGAAGGGTCGACCGCAGTTGGCTTTTAGCAGGTTTTTGACGATGCGAGTTTTCGCGAGTTTATTGTGTTTTTCGCAGCGAGGTTGTGTTTGTTTTGTAGATTTCCAAGCGCCGATGGCTTTTTCGCAGAAGTAGCTTTCGACTCCTGAGCAAATGAGCTTACAGCTAGGGTTTTGATTGCAGAACCAGAAGGTTTCTTTTTCCGTCGTTGATTGAGCAAAGGGTTCTCCGTGTAAACATTTCATTTTTGCAGAGTATATGTTCTGAATACTGCAAAGTGAGGAGTGAGTGTTTGGGTTTGGCGTTTTTATGCTTGCTCTTACGTCAATCTCCCGTGAGATCTCCCGTGAGATTGACGTCAGATATCACGTCAATCTCCCGTGAGATCTCCCGTGAGAATTCCCGTGAGGTTTTTTTGCAGTGTGTTTCTGAAGCGATGGCTAGTTTAAGCGATGTAGTCGGAATTATTGATATGGATGGGTTTACTATTGAGAAGGAATTTTATTGCAAGGAGCTTGGTATTTTAAAAGTGGGGGATTTTGCGGCGCACTCATATTTTTTGATATTGGAGTAAATTGGCTGGATTTATTGGCGAAGGATAGGACGTCGTGCCCGTTTGTGATGAAGCATATCCATAGGTTACCTTTTTGGCGTGCCATCAGGAGTCTCGGCTCTGCCGTTAGGTACTCTGGAAAATATTGTCGTTAAATTGTATCAGGAAACTATGCAAAACGAAAACTCCCTTATTGCATACAAAGGTGGTTGTTTCGAAAACGATCTTTTGGCATCCCGTGGAATTCCATCAGTAAACCCGGAAAGATTTGGGTGTCCGAAAGCCTCATCGATTATAAAAACGATGGTGTGGTTGGAAACCTGCGGTCACCATCTGGTTCCAGACGCCTTTGAACACTGTCCAAAGGTGGAAGTTGAGGCTTATGCTCAATGGTTGGGGAACGTTATGTAGAATGAACTTTATTTATTGAACATTATTTATTGAACATTATTTTAGTATAAGCTTTTTTGAACATTATTCTAGTACGAACATTATTATAGTATGAACGTTTTGAACAATATTTTTTAGTAACGTTTAAGATGGAATTGTAAATATTTAGTAAGGTTTTTTTGATTAAATTTTTATACGAAAAAATGTTTAGTGTTCGTGTTGCCAGTAGTGGAGGTAGCCCAGAATGTCTTGGTATCAGAGTGTCTTTGAACTGCAAGTCCATCAGGAGTTCCAGGGTGGTTTCGTGATTGCTCGAGAGTTTTTGAAAGTGATTGATTGCATGTTTGTGAGGGATGAGCCGCATGATTCGGATAGTTTCTCTGAATTGTTTCCACAGTATTCGCTTTTCAAAAGGGAGATAAAGGGGATAGGACGAATACGAAAATGTATACACTTTCAGAGCAAAATATTGTTGGAAAGGCGTTTCTTTGGTTGCCTAAATTAACACACGGATTAACGTTTGGAATAATTTATTTTTGTAAGTATTACAGACAGTAGAGCTATATGTTGTTAGTCTCGTACAAGTTTATGCGGTGAGCACCTGCTCATAACTGCTCATAACTGCTCATAACTGCTCATGAGCACATGCTCATACGCTCATAGGGCCCGATGTGGCCCGCCAGGTTAGTATAGCTATATCTTGTTAAAATTTCGTGTTTGATAATTCGTTCAATGGCTTCCATACCATGCATTATCCATCCTTCTTCCGACATCATGAGACATTCATACCATCTTTGACTCGATTGGATCCTTGTCACTCTTATACAAGTCCAGGCGTGGCAAGCGTGTTTGAAAATGACTGGGCTGGAACTGATTGGACTATACAATAATCGTCACCATATCAACAAAGTTACCCAGAATGTTATAATCAGTGGAGATGTACCCATACATTATGCAAGCATCCCAAACTTTTTTGATGAACGTTTTATCAGTAACTGTCTTGTCTTCAGGGGCCGGTTGTTCATACGCCGTTTAACTCGCTAACCACCGTTTAACTAGCTATCCACCGTATAAAAATTAAACGCTTCAAAAATCGCGTTGTTCGAAGCCCGTTTAGCGCTATCCACCGGTTAAATTTTGGCTATCTATCGGATAAATTTAAACGGTGCCGTGAGACCGCTTAAATCTCTATCCGGTGGATAAATTCTCCGAGTTTTGCAGTTTTTTGACAAAATGGCAATGTATAGATTACCTGGCATCCATTTCTATGTTCTTCCTCGAGTAAATAGACACGCTGACAGAAATTTTAGGCGTGAAATAGACGATGTTTTGTTGTACTATAACGATAATGAGCTACGACAACGCTATCGTTTCGGCAGACATACTATTGAGTACATAACACGTCTTTTACATGATAATATATCTCCAATGACAAACCGCAACCATTCTGTTTCTGCGACACGACAAGTGCTGATAACATTGAGATTCCTTGCGTCAGGAAGTTTTCAGCAAGTAATTGGAGACTCAGTCGCTGGACTAGACAAGTCCACAGTCAGTAGAATAGTTCGTCGGGTAACTCTAGCTTTGGCTCAAAGAGTAGACCAGTTCATACGGTTTCCTCAAACGCAGGAAGAACGCGACGTAGCAAAGCAAGGTTTTTACAACATCGCCAATTTTCCTTGTGCAATCGGTTGCATTGATGGTACACATATTCGTATAGTTGCTCCAACTGAAAACGAGTGGGATTTCGTGAATCGAAAGAGGTACCATAGCATAAATGTACAAGGAATTTGTGATCACAAAGGTAACTTCAATATAAAACAAGCCATTTCAGACATAACATTCTGACATCAAATATTCAAAATTCCTTACAACTTGGCCCGCGATTACTAATTTTCCTTTGAAATGCTGAATAAGCAAAATGGGCATAGCCCATATAAACACATATATAACAGTATGCCTGTGGTGCTTCAACAAGGAAATGAGAATATAGTAGAACATTTCTAATTGCAGTTTTTGAAACTATACTTCTTGTGATCTCTTGTAGAAAAATTTATAAATGTTGTCGCAAGATGGCCTGGGTCTGCCCATGATAGCCACATCTTTCGCAGTTCACACATTGGGCATCAGTTAGAGCGCACAAATTTTGAAAATGGTGTGCTCATAGGAGATAGTGGCTATGCATGTTTACCCTACCTTATGACACCCTACCCAAATCCAGTAAACCCTTCCCAGAGAAGATTTAATCGAGCCCTACGAATTACCAGGTCCATCATTGAAAGGGCATTCGGCATTTTGAAACGGCGTTTCCATGTTATGCACTCTGAAGTGAGAATGACACCAGAGAGAGTTTGCACAATCACCATAGCATGTTGTATTCTCCACAACATAGCAATTGACAACAATGAGCCCATTCCTGAATATGAAGATGAAGAGCCTTTTGAAGATGTTGATTTTGTGGGTGTTGAAACCGGTCAAGTAGTGAGAGATCATCTTGCAAATACATACTTTTAAAATATATTGATCATTACAACTTCTAATCCATTACATGTCTTCATGAAAATAATACACATTATGGTATATTATATACACTGGTGCTGGCAGAGCGATAATTGAGGGGGCAAATATTCACATATTCATGTTCACAGACTGTAAAAACAATCGATTTCAAAAGAAATTAATTAGGCAGAACACATATACATGAATATTCGCCCCCCTCCCAATTATCATTCTGACGGCACCAGTGATTATATACATTATTATACATTGCAGTTGTTTTATGCGTTGTGATTGGTCAGTTGTATGCAGATAAATGTGGCTATCACACAATCTGCAGATAACTCAGTTATCTGCTAGCAGATAACTGAGTTATCTGCATGTTGAGCCTACGGTGCAGATTATTACAGTATGCGGTATTCGTTAGCATCAATGATTGGCATGGCAACAACATTTTTTTCCGATTTTTTTCGGTTTCATGTTATGGCATTTCGCTTTTTAAGCTCTTCCGAAGACGAAATTCGTCAATTGCTTGAGGCAAAAGACTTACAATGTATAATAAAACAATTATTGGATGAGGTTTTTGTGATATGCAAAATTATCAATGTCTCGGTAAGAGTTATCTGCCTCGCCTTCGGCTCAGCTAATAACTCTTACCTAATTGATAATTCTGCATATCACAAAAACCTCATTCAATAATTGTTTATTATATACAGTATATTATATATAATTTACTAATTATTTAAACAAATTTCTGTAAATATTGAGAATTTAATTAATTTAAAGTAAATTCAAAGAATGGTCTGTAAATATTGAAAATTTAAACAATCCAAGTAACTTCTTAAATATTGACATCATACAGTAATTTAAATAATTTATGCACTCAACAAACTTCTGTAAATATAATTGTCAAATAACAATGGTAGTCCACCCTGTCAATCTCCAAAAAATATTAAAGAATTATTGAATTGGTCTTAATTTGTCATCTAGGCCTAAATTCTTGATTTCACGCTCAGTCAATTCAATAATTGTTTAATATTCAACAAAATTAGGTGACTGTTTTCTTGCCTTCAACTCCTCCAATTCAAGCTTCAACTTTGTGTTAATCAACTTCAAATTTTCTACCTCCAAGCCAGTCTTTACCTTTTCCACATTTAGGACATCCAGCTGCATTTTTTGGATGTCCTGCTGGGACACCTTTCGTTTTTTCAACTGACTCACAGGAGTGGTAGGGTCACTACCAGTAGCCTTGAGTAGAGTAGAAAACTCAGTTGAGGAATTAGCTGCTTCAGTCTCAGCTTCTTCATCCTCATCATATATATCTTCAGCCATATCGTCCACCAGAGACTCTACTGGGTCTGTCATTATGGGTATAGAGAGTTCAACAACTGTGCATTCAGTTGACTCAGTAGCAACACTAGTTCCTGCAACTAAATAGCTTATTGTCAAACACAAATCTAATTGCCACAGACACTGAAACATAGGAAATACATGTACTGTATGGTTGTGTCAATTGGGTATAACAAAATATATTATAAAAGGTTATGATGAACCATATTGTTTAGTAAAATGGACTCAAATATTTCATTTGACTTCATGCTAAAGTGTTTACTTGCATCAATATATTAAAAAGCAATATAAGACAATACTTATCTCAATATTATCAGCTAAATGAAGAGTATCAGTTACATGAATAAGCGATGTATAAAAATTGATAATTATCCCAAAAGTTAAACGAGAAACATGCTCCGAAGAAAGAAACATCAGTTCAAATGTTCTTCATTTACAAACAAATATTTTGTTGCGCATGAGTAATTTGACACACACCTGAGTGACCTGACTCAATACCGCCTCCAATTCCGGAAAATCCAGGCTCGTCCCCAAACAGCTCAATAATTCTTTGCAAAGTGGCATTAGGCTGTGGTGGTGGCTTTCCACCCCCAGTTTTTTCTTTAGACTTCTTTTCCTGGTTGAGTTCTTTCCGTGCCACCCCACACATTGCTCTCCATTTTTCACGTACTTCTGTTGGTGTTCTTTTGGCGATCCCAAGCGCATTTACTTTGTCACTGATAGACTGCCAAATTGCTTGTTTTTTTTTTGTTTGTTAAATTGTTAGAGAATTTTTCTCTTATTGTTTCGAGGTTTTCTTCCGCCAATTGCAATTACAAATTGCATTCAGCGGCTGAGAAATTTGGCTTCCTAGCTTTCCTTTCTTTTTTGAATTTTGATATATTTGGTGGGATCAGTGGATCACAACTGGTAAAAACCGGTTTTGTCTGGTCATGGTTAGTTAATCGGACGGTTAGTTAAACGCGGCGCTAAACGGGTTTTGTGCAAAACAATTTTATCCTCCGTTTAACTATACGCTAGACAGGAAATTTATACGCTGGATAACGATTAAACGCCGTTTAAGTTAAACGGCGTACGAACAACCGGCTCCAGAAGCATTAAATCCCACAAGTTTTGACTAAACTCTTCATTTGTCAAATTATCAAAAATTTTACCGTAAAGACTAGAACAGGTCATATTAATGCGCACCACTGGCTTGTTGTTTTGCATAAAAAGTTTATCGAGCGTCATCCTTACCCTTCAACGGTCAGTCTCTAAATGAACTTTTAGGATCATATATTCCTGTTCAAAGGTACTCTCGGTGTTTCTCGGTGGCGCGACGTTGCCTTCCTGGTACTTTGACGCTCAAAATATCTACACCATCCCCGCGTACGTATGCGAAACGAGGTGTGCAGTGTTTGTGAGGAACAAATCCTGCTTTCTCTAACTGTTGTAAGTGCTCATTTTCTTTTCTTTGTTCGTACCAACAGCCCTTGGATATCAAGTATGTGGGAAAATCTGTATCAGCGTATATTGCACGTTTAAAGTAGCGTGCTCCCGTAACATTCACCAACGTGTCTTTGGTTTTACCACTTTTTGCTTTGCTACGATCACACACCTCGATGATATCCACAGGTAGCTCAGAACCGAAAGTGTCATTGACGAGGTGGTGCTTTACGTTCCCTAACCAGCCGTATAAAAATTGACCACTCACATTTTTTGTGATCTCATTGTACGTACCGACGATCAAGGCAATCTTGCGTGTTCGATCGATGATAACCAAACTATGCAACAACGCATCACAGTAGGCTCTCCAGACGTCTTCAAATGGTGTGGAGTAGACAAGACAAGGCGATACGGTGTAGTTTATGCGTTTGAGAGTGTCCTCTATGACGCTGTCAGTGGGAACGTATTCCTCGAAAGAGAGGGACACTTCTACATGAGTTAGACCACGATCTTTACAAAGATCGCGAGATTTAGCTAAACGCGTATCTTTTTGGCACACCCAGTCGTTCCATGACTGACCAACGTTTTTACTCTCCAGCATTTGCACCATTTTGTTATAAATTGTACAACATGTTGTCAGACGATCCAGAGATTCCATGTATGTAAGACAATTGTTGCCAACTTGTTCGGTATTGTCTAAAATTGTTCTGTCCGCATGTCCTTGCATACGAAACCCTTCGTTGGTCATCAAGTAGTGGATAACTTCTTCTTTGTTAAAACTGCCTGCATAATCTGTGCTTAACTGAATATCTTTTATCAAAATGTTTCGAATCTTGTACTCGTCAGTCCTCAGAAACTCGAGAACAGCGGAGTACTCTTCACTTGCACAGCTAACTCTAAATTCTTGTATATAGTACACAGTTTTGTCAGTTTCTCGTGACTTAAAGCGACCATACACTTTCTCCAAATCCTTTGGCTTTACCACTTCCTTCAGGGGTAATAAGACTTTGACTTTACAGTTCTGCTAACCATGTCGTTTAAGCAATGTCCGAATGCGCATGCTGACCACACCGACTTCCGTGTAGGTCTTCCTTGCCGTCACGAAGTAATCTGGAACGTAGACATACAACAAAAAGCTTTCCACAAACTTGTCACTGCATGGTAAGAAGCCAATACCATCTTGCTTCCTGTACTTGTCAAAATTGACAGCACCGATTCTGTTAAGCGAATTCTCTTTAGCAATCTTCTCCAAGGCCACAGTGCTCTTGTTAGATCGACCAAGAATGGCACGACGCGAAAACAGACCAAGCGCTTGCATGTTGCCAGTAGATTTTTTTGTTCACAGCACCAAGGTGTGACATAGAATGAGAAAAAGACCGCGAAGGACGCTTTATATGGCGCATTTTCGCAAACAAAGCAATTTTCGCAGTGACATCACAATGAGGATGGTAGTCTTGCCCAGACTCTTCTAGGTCTCCGTAAGAAAGTCGTCTATTCAGTGATCGGGCCACATCGGGCCCTATGAGCGTATGAGCATGTGCTCATGAGCAGTTATGAGCAGTTATGAGCAGGTGCTCACCGCATAAACTTGTTCGAGACTAACAACATATAGCTCTACTGTCTGTAATACTTACAAAAATAAATTATTCCAAACGTTAATCCGTGTGTTAATTTATGCAACCAAAGAAACGCCTTTCCAACAATATTTTGCTCTAAAAGTGTATACATTTTCGTACTCGTCATACCCCCTTTATCTCCCTTTTGAAAAGGGAATACTGTGGAAACAATTCAGAGAAACTATCCGAATCATGAGGCTCATCCGTCACAAACATGCAATCAATCACTTTCAAAAACTCTCGAGCAATCACGAAACCACCCTGGAACTCCTGATGGACTTGCAGTTCAAAGCAGACCTTTCCGAATACCAAGACATTCTGGGCTACCTCCACTACTGGCAACACGAACACTAAACATTGTTTCGTATAAAAATTTAATCAAAAAAACCTTACTAAATATTTACAATTCCATGTTAAACATTACTAAAAAATATTGTTCAAAACGTTCATACGATAATAATGTTCGTACTAAAATATTGTTCAATAAACAATGTTCAATAAATAAAGTTCATTCTACATAACGTTCCCCAACCATTGAGCATAAGCCTCAACTTCCACCTTTGGACAGTGTTCAAAGGCGTCTGGAACCAGATGCTGACCGCAGGTTTCCAACCACACCATCGTTTTTATAATCGATGAGGCTTTCGGACACCCAAATCTTTCCAGGTTTACTGATGGAATTCCACAAGATGCCAAAAGATCTTTTTCGAAACAACCACCTTTGTATGCAATAAGGGAGTTTTCGTTTTGCATAGTTTCCTGATACAATTTAACGACAATATCCTCCAGAGTACCTAAAGGCAGAGCCGAGACTCCTGATGGCACGCCAAAAAGGTAACTTATGGATGCGCGCACGACTTCCTATCCTTCGCCGATAAATCCAGCCAATTTACTCCAATATCAAAAAAATATGAGTGCGCCGCAAAATCCTTGCAATAAAATTCCTTCTCAATAGTAAACCCATCCATATCAATAATTCCGACTACATCGCTTAAACTAGCCATCGCTTCAGAAACACACTGCAAAAAACCTCACAGGAAATCTCACGGGAGATCTCACGGGAGATTGACGTGATATCTGACGTCATCTCACGGGAGATCTCACGGGAGATTGACGTCAGAGCAAGCATAAAAACGCCAAACCCAAACACTCACTCCTCACTTTGCAGTATTCAGAACATATACTTTGCAAAAATGAAATGTTTACACGGAGAACCCTGTGCTCAATCAACAACAGAAAAAGGAACCTTCTGGTTCTGCAATCAGAACCCTAGCTGTAAGCTCATTTGCTCAGGAGACGAAAGCTACCTTTACGAAAAAGCCATCGGCGCTTGGAAATCTACAAAACAAACACAACCTCGCTGCGAAAAACACAATAAACTCGCGAAAATTCGCATCGTCAAAAACCTGCTGAAAGCCAACTACGGTCGACCCTTCTTCGTGTGTTCAGAGCAAACAAATCCTTGTTATACGTTCCTTCTGGGCTTGGGGCGACGTACAAGCCGCTGCAAAATAAAAATGCCGTCACGGATCTCAATGCGCCATCCGTAAAGTGAAAAAAGAAACCGTCAACAAAGACCGCTTATTCTTTTGCTGTGCTCAAGAAGATTCATGCAACTACTTCGAATGGGTGGCCGAAGAAAGTTATTGCCACACTAAATTCCTTCCATCCACAACAAGCGATTTCTTCCTCAACGGTTTGAGCCCTAGTTATTTCTAAACAACTTTATATTTAAAAACATTCGAACAGTTCTAATTGAAACATATGCTTAACGTTCCATTTATCGTATACAGAATGTTTTTTGCTAATTATCGAACAGCTATACATCGTACAGTTCTATATCGGTCAGTTCTATACCGTAATTTGTTGTAAACAATGCATTTTTTCAAAACCATGTTTCGTGTGTGTCTCTTTGCTATGACGTCATACCACCTTCCTGCATGGGCCCCCCTCGTGATGACGCCATCCTGCCTACTTCCGGTCTGCTTACTAATTACTTCCGATCCCATAGTGGCGGGTAAGTACTACTAGTGAATTAGAACGTAAATATTCTTAGAAGCCATCTCTGCCATTATAACTATATATTTGTTACTGTTATTGTTCCTGTGAGATGATTCAAGATGTTTTGACTTCGGACGAGTACCAGATTATGTGGCTTTTCATGTCAGAATTCATTTTGTACGGATCTATACGACACAATGTAAAGTATATACTATACAATCATGGCAAAGATTGCCAGTTGTGTTAAAAACTAGTTCACGTGGGAAACTAAAATTTCAAGATGCAAATCTTGACATTTTTGATATCCTCGCAACCCCGCACAGTGTTGAATTGATAATGAATTTCACGAAGCTTAATTTTCTGTGACTGACCACGAGGGAAGGGAATTGAATTCTTTTTTTTTACAAGAATCTAGTGGGAGAAATTATATTCTTGGCAGCGCGGGCGTTATTTACGATAACTTTTGCCATAGTAATAGAATGGTTGAAATAAACCAACATTTGACAGCCAGAAACTACCGAATAGAACACTGCGAAAAAACGTCTGCGTATGCATCAATTTAATTGAAAGCTGTCTTGCCAACATGTTAGTGAAGCCGTAAAAGAGTTCTGAATGTTTAAAATGGTAGAGTAAAGGAGTGACCCAGATGGTAGCCTATTATAATATAACTATGATGAACCCTGAACGGTCGTTGCTTGAGAGCCGTCAACACGGAAAATTTTCCGTCGCTCATCCGTTGAAGAAATTTTATATTTTTCGTACTATATTATTAAAGAAATGCAAGACTTTTTTCCATGTTGATATTCAGTTATATCAGCACTCGTGAAAATTAGAAAAACTTGAAATTTTTCCGTCATCTTCTTAATTGTGTATGTAACTGTATATGATAATGATATAACCGTATATCAACACGGAAAATGTTTTTTATTGATAGAGAAAGACAAGAAATAACCATTTCCACCACTTAAATAATATAATATCCACCATATTTTAAAACAGTTTTGAATAGGTTTTCACGGTTTAACCATCGATAAATGACGTACAGAGCCGTAGCCGTGACATTTTTACGACGATGCAAGAAGGCTGAGGCTGAATATAGACTAAAAATTGAGCCCTCTCCAGCCGCCCCCCCCCCCTCCCCTCACTCGTGTGTAAAATTGTGTCACGAACGAGAAAGATCATGATTTTCAAGCGCGTTTTGTCGTTTTGCGGAGTGGTGAACGCCGTATTGCTTACTGTGTGTTCATTGCTTTTTTGCGTCCTAGTGTGACGAAGTACTGCTAATATTGCCTCTTTTAATAAACTTTAAACTTTTCAATACAAAACAATATAAAATACGATCTAAAACTCATAAATTCTTACAAATATTCGCCCTATTCTTCAACCTCGTGCTTCTCCTCTCTAATCACATACACTAGAATGACACCGACTATTTACGAAACTTATAAAACAGAATAATAATGTCAATAGTTATATACTGGCAGTCCATAACGATCCGGCTGTCTTCTATCTCTTCTTAAGTTATAACGTAAATTTACTGGTTCAACTCTTGGTTCTACTCTAACATAGTTTCTAGGTCTTATCATTTCGTGTTCGTTAGTGAGTTCTTGTTCTCTCTCATTTTCAGTTTTATCAATCCATTTCCGACATAATACATTGTTCTTAATAACCAAAGAATTAAAACAGTTATATAACGTATTAACGACTTCACTAGCATCATCGGGTTTTCTGTCTGGTCTAGTACGGTCTAGCACCCATGTTCTAACTAGCTGAATATCTTCACTAAGACCGTAGCTCTTCAATCTCTCGCCAAGGAAGCGTTGAAACCAAAATAATATTTACAGGCGCACGCGATAGAGTGTCTGCATGCTGCATCATAATACCTGGTAAATGTTCAATCGTATAGTCGTATTCTTCTAACTTCAAAATCCAACGAGCTAATTTACCATTCGGCTGCTTGATGTCTTGCAACCACTTCAATGCTTTATGATCGGTATAAATCGTGACTTTTCTGCCATAAACATAAGGGTGAAAATATTGTAAAGCCCACACCACTGCGTACGCTTCTTTCTCCGTCGTTGTCCAATTCTTTTCAGCACCAGAAAACGCCTTTGAAGGAAACGATATTACTTTCTCATCTCCATCGTTAGCCTTTTGACATAACACAGCTCCAATTCCAACGTCGCTCGCGTCTGTATACAATATGTAATTTTCATTTAATAACATAGGAAACGCTAACACTGGAGCAGATGCGAGTTTCTCTTTCAATTTCTCAAAAGCAATGTTACAGCGTTCGGTCCAACAAAACGGCACATCCTTCTGTGTTAGTCGGTTGAGAGGATTTGCAATGTCACTGAAACCCGAGATGAAACGTCTGTAATAAGAAGTCATGCCTAAGAAGCGTCTCAGTTCAGCCAGATTCGTTGGAACTGGAAAATTGCGGATCGCATCGACTTTTTCTGGATTCGGGGACAAACCGGTCGATGAAATAGTGTAACTGAGAAAATTTAAACTAGACTTGGCAAAACTACACTTCGAAAGTTTAAGCTTCAGTCCGGCATTGCTTATGGCTTGCAAAACATCAGCTAGATTTTCTAAATGCTGCTCAAACGTACAACCAATGACCAACACATCGTCCAAATAAACCAAACACTTCAAAGGTGACAGACCATTTAAAACTGCTTGCATTAGTCTCTGAAATGTGGGTACAGCATTTGTGAGACCAAATGGCATTCTCAAGAATTCAAAATGACCACCTCCGGGAATCACAAAAGCTGTCTTCTCCTGGCTAGACTTATCAACTGGGACTTGCCAATATCCTGAACCCATGTCAAGTGCTGAAAAGTACTTATGACTAGCTAAAGTATCAACTAGATCAGCTACTTGCGGAAGTGGGAAAGCATCTTTGACAGTGACATCACTCAATTTTCTAAAATCAATACAGAATCACCAAGTACCATCTTTCTTTCGCACAAGAACGATAGGACTCGACCAAGGTGAGTTGCTTGGTTTAATTATGTTGTTCTCCAACATTTCTTCAACTTGTTCTTCTACTACGGATCTCAAAGAATTAGGTAGCCTTCGAGGTAGTTGTTTAACAGGCGTTGCACTACCAGCTTCTATTTTATGCTCCACTTGCGTAGTTAATCCAAGATCTGAAGAACTTTTAGCAAAAATATCTTGGTGTTTATCTAGCAAATGTTCCATTCTTTCACGCTCTTCGGTTGACAAATGTGTTGCCAATGAATGAAATCATACCCAAACCGTAGAGATTTTTCAGTAATTATATTTGAAATTGGACATTATATATCATATCATTAATTCTGAAAGTGATTAAATACAATTAAACTACATTAATATTTCATTGGATTACATGGTGTAAATGATTCAAAACTTGCATTAATCAATGATTTACGATACCTGAAGAGTGGATCTCTACAGCCTGTAACTATCTCTGTTCGAGCTTTTCTAAACGTCTGAGCGCATTTTGTTATTGTCGCAGACTTTGCGCAAAGCTATTCTTATCCTAAATCGAATTACGGCATGCGAATCATCAATGAATCAGCGGGTAATCAGATTAAATATGTAAATCAACATGCATAAATTACTCGTATAAATTAACAGAATAAAATAATCATTGTCTTAGCTACTACGTCCGAAACAACCCTCCGGGCCGCCACTAAGCTGAAACTTCTTCTTCTAGAATCGGATCGGACAACACTTCTGGACTGATCGCTTATACTCTCCGGTCTTCGTTTTTAGCTTCACATTTCGTATCACGCCGTCGTTACCCGGAAACACTTCGATAACTCGTGCGAGATTCCATTTTCCTCGATTGACGTTTTCATCAACCATTAGCACAACGTCGCCGATCTTCAACGGTCGTTCTTTCCGCTTCCATTTGGTTCGTTGCATCAGAGTTTGTAGATACTCTCTCTGGAAACGGCTCCAAAACAATTGCACCAGTGACTGGACATACTCGAATCGCTTTCGATAGGTCGTTGCTTCTTGGAAGGGATGAGGTGGGATATCAACAGTCGCACGACCAAGGACTAGGTGGTTCGGGGTAAGAGGTTGTAAATCATTTGCATCGTTAGAAGGTTGACCAAGAGGGCGGCTGTTAACGAGGGATTCGACTTCGGCAAACACTGTCGACATCTCATTCCATGACAGCGTTTGTTGACCAACAATCACACGCAATGCTTTCTTTGTCAGCTTGACCATACTCTCGAAGAACCCTCCCTGATGCGGACTCTGAGGCGTGTTGAATTTCCACTTTATCTTGCGAGTGACGATGAAATCTTCAATCTGTTGTTTCTCTTCCTTAAAAATCCGCTTTAGTTCGCTCTCAGCGCCGACAAACGAAGTTCCGTTATCTGATATCATCGTCATGGGCCATCCGTGATGGGCTGCAAAACGGCGAAGAGCGTGCAAAAATGCTTCTGCCGACAAGTCTTGAACGATTTCCAGATGAATGGCACGGACCGTAGCACAGGTAAACACGGCTCCCCAGCTCTTTATTTTCTTGTTTCTTCCGTATTTGAGCCAAAATGGGCCGAAAAGGTCTACTCCGGTGACAGAAAATGGTGGAGAAAACAACTGCAATCTCTCTGGTGGTAAGTTGGCCATCAGGGTGGAGTATGGGTACTGGCGGAGCTTCCGACATGTCACGCAATCTCTCAACACCTTCTTGACCAGATTTCTACCCCGCAGAATCCAGAACTTTCTGCGTGTTTCACATAGTGTGCGTTCTCGACCTGCATGGACAACACGGTTATGACAATCTCGAACAATTAGATTCGATATCACGTGATCTGCTGGCAACAACACAGGGTGGGATTCGTCGTAAGTCAAGGGTGATCGAGCTAGTCTCCCTCCTACACGAACAACTCCGTCTTTCTCAAAGGGTGTTAACTCTTTGTACTGTTCTTTCCAGTTTCCCAACTCGCGTTGTACCTCCTTGACCCAATAACGCTCGGCGGACTCTATTTCTTCTGGAAGAAGGGGATTGGCGGATACACTGTGAGATTTAGTGTTTCTGATGAAACGAAAACAGTAGGCTGTCACTCGACAAAGTCTCGGCCAATTCGAATATCTTGATGGGTCCATAAAGGCGGTGGGCTTTGATTGAAGAACAAACAAGGGTTTTCTTAGCTTTACTTCGGGAACATCAGACGGTGTCTCGCTTGTTTCGATTGGCCATTCCTCGGGTTCTTTCGTCAGGAACACGGGACCGTTCATCCACCTTCCATTCATTTCGGAGACTGTAATTCCGCGACTGAGATCGTCGGCTGGGTTGAGGTCTGATGGAACGTGGCGCCAGGTGGCGGATTCAAACGTTGACTGAATTTCTGCGACTCGTACACCGACAAAGGATTTGAACGCCGTGGATTCTGAGCGGAGCCATGCTAACACGATCATCGAGTCTGACCACAATACTACGCGGGCTGGCTTAATCTTGAACTCGTTGCAGATGGTCTTCGCCAGTCTTGTCGCTATGAGGGCTGCCATAAGCTCAAGACGAGGTATCGTCGTTTGGCGAAGGGGTGCTACTCTGGCCTTGGCCGATACAAGGCGCACTTCTCTTCCAGTGGATGTAGGCCAAACCAGGTATGCTGCTGCACCATACGCAAAAATACTGGCGTCGGCGAAAACATGGAGTTCTGGGCTTCCGTGGACGCATGGCGGCTGAAGGCATCGAGGGAACTGAACCGTGTTCAGGTTTGCAATTTCTGCGAATAGCTTTCTCCAGTTCGATTGCATTTCTTTGGGAAGAGGATCGTCCCATCCGAACTTCTTCATTTTCCAGATCCCTTGAAGCGCGATTCTTGCCTTAATGGTGACGACTGACGCAAGGCCTAGCGGATCAAACAATCTGGAGATGTTGGACAAGATGCTCCGCTTGGTGTGAACCTCCTTTTCACTTAATTTTACCTGGAAATTGATAGTGTCCGTGCTAGGGTTCCGTGATACTCCCAGAGCTTTCACTCCCTGCTCTCCATCCAGATGTACTTGGTTCGTGTCAGAAGGATCTTCTATGGGTTTTGAAATGTTGTTCACCAAGGGTGACTCAGGGGGTTGTTGGCTGGATGGTCTTCCTTCTTTAGTTAAGCACTCCCTTAACTTCTTTGATGAGCAGTGCCACTCCTTTATCCGGAAACCACCCGTTTTCAGTATTTTCTCTATGTCTTCGATTCTCTGTAGGCCGTCATTCACCGAGGGACAAGAGTGGATTAGATCGTCAACGTATCGATCGCGTTCTATGATCTTCGAAGCCTCGGAAGCGGAATTCTCGTGTTCCTTTGCCATCTTTATCATGACAAAGCTCGCCATGTCTGGTGAAGGCTTGTCGCCAAACGTGACGCGAAGAAGGGCATAGATTGTGGGCTCCCTTGTCGTTTCCATCTCTCTCCACAGGAATCTGTGGACTTGACAATCACTTTCGGGTAAACGGATCTGTAGGAACATTTTCGATATATCTCCGGCAAATGCGACTGCTTCTTCTCGAAAACGCAAGAGAACGCCAAGTAAATTTCCGATTAGGCACGTGCCTTTGTGGAGAAAGGAATTTAACGAAATTCCTTTATAAGGACAGGCGGGATCGAATACGATTCGTAGCGGTGTACTCTTTTTGTCTGGCCGATATACACCATGGTGCGGTAGATAATATACAGGACCTTCGGTATTCTTTATTTCTGCTTCTGACAATTTACGAGCCCAACCGTTGGTTTCGTACTCACGTATGGCGTTGCTGTATCTTGTCGCCTTGTCGGGATTTCTTAACAAGCTTCTCTCCAAAGACTCCAGGCGTTGCTTTGCTAGGGAGAAGTTGTTGGGGAGTTTGGCGGGATCTTTCTTCCACGGGAGACCTATTTCGTATCTTCCATCAAGCTTTCTACAGGACGACTCAAACAACTCTATCGTCTTTCTTCCCTCTCTTGTCATGATCTCTTCTGGGCAGTTGCAATCAGGCGCTCTAACTCCAAGTGTCTCGAAGTCGTAGAATTTCTCTAAATCAATTTTCTTGACAAAGTTCAAATAAGCCGATGTCGAGCTGTGGGCATTGTCTGGGCCGATCACGTGCCATCCTAATTTCGTACGTTTCGCGACGGGCTGGAACGGCAAACCTTGACGGACCTCGCTCTCTGCGTGGAGGTGGCTGTACTGTACACCGAGGATTAGGTCTACGGGGCCGGAACTATGAGGAAACCCGATGTCACTTAGGTGATCAAACGACTGCAACCAATCTCGATTTAGGGCGGGAACGTTAATGATAGTTTGATCCAACTCATGAGCTTCGACAGGGTAGGTCACATCACCGTGAAGTGGGGAAATCCAAAATTTGACTCGTCTACTATCGTCTTGTGTAATTCTTTCACCACCAACAACCGCTATGTCGATACGTTCCTTTCGTCCTTGTAACCCGAGAGCCTTAGCGAAATTCTTTCGAATGACCATCGTACCCGCGCCGCTGTCAATAAGGACATTTCCTTCTCGAATGTTACCGTTCTTCGACTTGAATCGTACTCTAACTACTGGCATAATGCTCTCTTTGTCGAGCGCTGACGTTGCAGAACTGAGGCGAGAAGTATGTGGTGGAGGTGGGTCTTGGTGGAGTAGATGGTGATGGAAACGAGAACAGCCGTTGACGTCACATTTCACCTTCGACTTGCAATCCTTTGTCACGTGACCTCGGTTAAGGCAAGAGAAACATAATCTTTGGTCCCTGACGTGTTGAACTTTCTGCTCGATCGTACAACCGTAAAATGTCGGGCATTCTACGACACGATGTTCTTCGGAGCACACGTAACATTTCAGGGGCTTCTTGAAATCCTTCTGACCGGAGTGGATACCTCGCATTGGCCGCCGTTTGTCAGACTTCAGTATGTCGCCGAAGTCTGGATCGAATTCTGCTTTAACACGCTTTCGTATAAACTGTCCGATATGCTGGAGTGATGGGGTTTCGCCCTTTTCTCGCAGATCGGAAGCCACGCCTTTCCACTCGTCAATCAAGTGGTCAGGCAACCTAGTAATAATTTTGCGCAGGTTTTCTGTTGCATTGACATCTGCCAGATGATTAATTTGCTTTAATACCGCGACGCAATTAATTACATCAAAAGATAGCTCTTGTAAAGACTGTCTATCGTTGGTTTGTATTTTTTGATTGTCGACCAGCTTCGTTATATAGGCTCTAGCAATTGCGCTTGGCTGACCAAAATGTTCCTTGATTGTTTTTAACGCCGTTGCGTACATTGCTCCCTGAGAGCCCAAACCGCTTATCACTCGCTCGGCACGTCCGACTAAATGCATTTTTAGTTGCGCCATCCTCACATCATCCGAGAGATGGGGCTTGTCGTGAATAAGTAGCTTAAATCGGTCGATAAATTCAACGTAGGTCAATGGACTTCCATCGTATTTCATTAATCTAATAGTCGGAATGTCCTTACTGGCCTCTAATTTGTACAACGCTTCGGCGATAGACATTTCTGAATCATTCGCTGATACAATCGTTTCCGTAAACTCGCTTAAATTATCTATCCAACTGTCGAATGATCGGGGTGATGACAGGTTATAATTGGCTTTAGATTTCGAAATGTCGCTGGCGATTTCGGAGTTTGTATTTATTGCATTTTCAGGCTCTAGAATGTCTAAACTCGTTTTAGGCACCGTTTCGTTTGCTTCAAGATTTGGCTCTGACTGAGACTGACTAACTTCGACCGTATTTTCCCCTGGGGCTGTATTATTTACTTCCTCGCTACTACCACCCGCGTCGACAGAACTAGCTTTATTGTTCGTCATGGATTGTTCAGATGTCTGTTCGCTCGTTAAAGACATTGTGTTAGCGGGTTTTGGTTCAGAGATTGACTGAAGGAAGTTTTCTACCGTCTCTTCAACGTCATAGAAATCATTAGTTAAAACGTCCTCCCAATCGTCCATAGTAGAGATTTGACTCTCGTCAACATATTCGTACATCTCTGCATGACACTCACGCGCTAAGTCAAAATCTTTACGAACTTGTAAAATTTCCTTTTCAATTCGTTTGCGCATCTCCGCGCCTTGCTCGATAAACTTCTTTATTCTATTAATTGATCTGGTGACCTTACCTCGTAGTTGTGCGCGCCGTTTCTTGAGCTGCTCGCCCGCTTTTGCGTTTGACTCACCAACACTTTGTGATGTTGTTTGCGTCGCTTCGACTGACCCACTTTGCCCTTCGTTGTCGCTCATGATTTCATCCAGATAACCCAAAACTGCCTGCTAACTCGGCACCACGTCTTCACGTAAACGCTTCTTCAGAACTTGTTGCCAATGAATGAAATCATACCCAAACCGTAGAGATTTTTCAGTAATTATATTTGAAATTAGACATTATATATCATATCATTAATTCTGAAAGTGATTAAATACAATTAAACTACATTAATATTTCATTGGATTACATGGTGTAAATGATTCAAAACTTGCATTAATCAATGATTTACGATACCTGAAGAGTGGATCTCTACAGCCTGTAACTATCTCTGTTCGAGCTTTTCTAAACGTCTGAGCGCATTTTGTTATTGTCGCAGACTTTGCGCAAAGCTATTCTTATCCTATATCGAATTACGGCATGCGAATCATCAATGAATCAGCGGGTAATCAGATTAAATATGTAAATCAACATGCATAAATTACTCGTATAAATTAACAGAATAAAATAATCATTGTCTTAGCTACTACGTCCGAAACAAAATGTTCCAAGTCATAGTTCGCTTTAACAGCAGTATTACAATTGATTACAATCAAATTATGGATCCAGCGTAGCCTTATCTTTTAAACCAAGAATAAATTGATCAACCAACTTGCTAGAATATTCGTCACCACGAAAGCCACATTTGGCTCCAGCCTCTCTCAAAGACACAGCGTAGGAATCAACAGATTCTCCAGGTTCTTGTTCTCGACGATGAAAATTATAGCGTTTTTCCATGTCCGTTTGATTCCTTTCGAATAACGACGTCAACTTTTTAATCCAATTTTTGTACGCGGTCTCCCCTTCGCCGAACTCAACAGGTTCTGCCAAACGAAATGCATCTTCGCTCAAATTAAATAACAACGCCAATCATCATTTCTTAACATCTTCAAGTTCCACCGCTTCAAAATACAAGTTACACTTCTTCACGAATAAAGTCCTCACCGATCTTAAAGTCCGCTGCAGCTTGCTTTGGTTGCTCGTTTTCGACCATACTCGATATTCGACATAAATATACTTGCTAAAATTCGATTGTTTACGCCAGTTTTGCACTTATTGGTCTCGGTGGGAACTCCAAAATATGTGACGAAGTACTGCTAATATTGCCTCTTTTAATAAAGTTTAAACTTTTCAATACAAAGCAATATAAAATACGACCTACACTTCTTAAATTCTTACAAATATTCGCCCTATTCTTTAACCTCGTGCTTCTCCTCTCTAATCACATGCACTAGAATGACACAGACTATTTACGAAACTTCCTCACACTAGTACAAAAGGCTAAACTTGTCAGTATTGATGTAATTGAAAGCGCCGAATTTGGAAAAAGTGCGTTGAATTAATTTCATCTTGCAGTTGTTAAAAAGGTAAGATGTGATGTCCTTAAAATCTTGTCAAAACTGTTTTAAAAAGTATGAGGTAACTAACATATTTGCAAAGATTTTAACGAGCATACTGGATAAACCACGAAGTGGATAATCTAGCCAAATACGTCCGGAATGAGGTTAAATATATATGTTGTCAAGAATTATAATCAAGCCTTAGTTTGCCGTTTTCAATCGAAGCAAAAGGCTGGGGTGGTATTGATATAAATACAAACTAAGATAACGCAAACTGATAACAAATTATACAATATTTCTTGATTTCTTACATTTTCTACTCAAAGATGTTTCTAATCCATATCAAGGCCATTGGTCGCAGTTTTGATTTAAATTTTCTTAGGCACTCAAAAATCAATTTTATTATTTAAATTGATCTCCATAGCAAATTTGCCAAATATTGTACATGCTTCATGTAGTTCTAGCATGTTCTTGTGCAAGGTTTTTAATAATTCTCAGAAATTCATGTAGTACAGGTACATAATTAGATTTGATAGCAGTGCAATACATATAAGTGATGTGACATGTTCTGCCTATTCTGGTGGAACCACAATGCAGAAATTTATTGACCAGTTCATATGGAGCCTAGCTGTGGAGACACATTCAAGGTGATCGCCCAAAGTAATGAATAAAACAGAAATATTATTCATAGATTATGCAAATGATTGCCTTATATTTTAAATTATCAATATATTTTTTAATAATAATTATTATGGAATTTTAATTAAAACCTGGAGGTCAAACGATAACCTTAATAAAACATGATAAAGTAAACTACTTGTTTGACTCACATAATTTTTGACATGCCTAATGACAATGACTCTGCTATCATTATTATGTTCCTTATAGTGATGTACCTGGAACAATATTTGATTTACCAAAGTACACTGATATAAATATATTTAGTAGCATTACAGTAAGTTTATTAATTTTGTATAGCTCATGTCATTGTTAGAATTTGACCTGGGAACAAGGATCTGTTAAAATCCACTTTCATACATGCATAAAATTATTCCTTTGGTAACCTTGTACCCAGGTATTTTCAATGAATTGCTAAGGCTGTGAAAGATATTTTCATTCGTGGATATCGGTGAAATTATGTGTGGATGAAAGTGTTGATATTTCTAGATGAAAGTGTTGAACCTCACAATAACAGAAAATTTTCCCTTGGCGCGAGATTGTCCTATTAGCAGCACTTAACTTGAAATAGTAACTTCTGGTTAAAATAAACAACTGAAAATGATTTTAACTTATTATGAATTATCCATCATCATCATTATTAACAGTATATGCTTGTGGAAAGACAACCTAAACTGAATTAGCTGTATATGTCATGCAAGCACTAGTGCATGTCATTACAGCAGATTGGTCATTGCCTATATATTTGTGTACACAGTTACTAGAACATATCCTTCAAATTTAAGTTAAAATTTTCTGTTGTATAATTATTTAATCAAATACATTCTTGGGAACCTCTTGGTTGTTTTTAAGCTTCCACTTTACCTTGCTGTTATTAGTGTGAAAATCTTCTAATTACCATCCCTAAAAACTCCAACAATGAAATGAATAATCTCCTCAGAACAGCTGATGCATTTTGATTTGGTAAACGCATTGTGACAAAAGTATCATTTTTTAGGTGTGATAAGTTTCTGATGTTTCTGATTTAGGTTCAGGGCAACATTACTATGTTGACAGTCCGTGTCAATTTGCTTTAAAACAGCTGCAATTATCTACCCTAAATGAACTGCATACAAACTAGTACACTGGTCTTGGACAGTTTACAGTTGTACATTTGGACATGTCAACAGTGGCTTACTGAAATGTCAAATGTAGTACACAATGTAATAGGTACAATGTAATATTCAGACTATATACTTTGTCTGCTCTTTTAAAGACAACTATCCTGTTCGACTGCATGCATAAAACTACATATGTTCATTTGCATCTGTCAATCACTTCTGACATCAAACATGCAGTTAATATGTTAATTGTCCATTACTATACCCGTCTCCTTAAAATTGAACATAAAGTAGTTGCGGTATTTTGTTGGGATCATGCAAAGTGTCTTAAGCGTAAAACCAGCATTTTAAGAGTACCTTTTAAAAATACTTAATCATGTGAACATGGCTGGTAGTTTGCGGTTGCCAAAGCAAAGTTTAATACTTTGTATAACACTACACACATAACTTTCGGTAATAACAGTTATTACCATATCATGACCAAAAACGTTAGGAAAATTAAAGACAAAATTGGTATAATTCTGGCTATGTTAATATCCATTCGACTTTTAGCATGTCCAGTACGTTAGTGGAAAAAGTAAAATCTAATTAGTGCGCAAGTAGACTGTACTAGTAAATATTTAAGATTTATCTTTTCCATTCTTGGTTTATAGGTATTTATTTTGGCAAGAACAATTCGGATTTTTACGACGTGTCAGTTTGGCTACTCACAAGATGCTGACTTTGGAAGTGAGTTTTTATGATTATTTAGCTATTAAACTTGACTGCATCAACAAACAAGTGTACAGTATCGAAAAATACTTCCTTGCTGCAAGTGATTATGATGGCAGGAATCACAGGATGATCACTATTGGACAATTTTCGGCTGGTATACTCGGTGTATTTAATGGTTCGCTGTACTTCATGAATAACGATAGCTCATACATAAAGGAGATGAATCTATCAAACAGAAACTATAATTCGAGAATTGCCGTGGACAGAAATGACTACAGGGACCTGGTTGTCGTACACAAGTTTCTGCAACCACTAGGTAAGTTATAATAATACGTATAGTTAGGGTTAAAAAATTACATCTGGTTCCAGTTTTCCAGTTTTATGTGATGAAAAAATTAGGGTTGGTAGGTCGGGAGATATTTTTGTGCTTTTGATGGTTTTGAAAAAACTAGAGATGCATATTTCCTTTGAATGAATTTAGGCAATTTGTTGTTGTTTCGTTTGCGCGTCTGAACTAAGAAGATTCTGGGACACAAACCGGTTAATATGTACTTGCGTTAGCATGGCGAGAACATGGACATGATTAAATATTCATCATTACCATCCCTAGTAATTTGCATACACATCAACAATGCTATGCATGAGTAACTTCACCACTGCAAATATTTACAACGTGCATGAACCTACACTAACTTGCGACCTTAAAAACTACATGACCCCGCTAAGAAACATAAATCGACGAGTACCAGTTGACAAGGTGTTAAGATCATCACTTGAAGTTTTGAAAACAGATAGAACATGTTAGATATTTTTGCTTACTCTCGCACAAACTGAGATCACCAAAACCTGAGATTTATTGAACCTTGATGAATCGATCATTCTAGCGATCAACAAAAATAGGCTATTTTGAAGGCCGAAAACCGCAAGATCGACAAATGGAGAGGAATAATGCATAATACGAAGCATCAATGACATTCCTACTCTCTTCAAATTCGATTGAAACCGAACCGATATTGCTTTATGAACCCTGATATTTGAGTGGCTTGAAGAGATGGTTAGGCAATTTTTAGTTAGCCATTATGCCGCTTACTACACGATATTACTGTACTTGTATGAGATATTTATGCCGTACGTATTCAAAATGGTCATTGCTGTTCATTAAAACTTACGAGCATCAAAACAAAGTTGTGAGAAGATCTTTACGATGTTGATATTTGATGTTAGTCACATGACTAAAAAAATATGGTGTTGTTCCATATTTGAGGCGGACCACGCTATTAGTTTTAAAAATATGATAACATGACAGCACGTCGTTTTTAACCTAATTGCAAGCGGAAACGACATTCTTTAACCAAAAACAGCATAGGTAACACCAAGAGAATGTTTTAGCTAGAAAATAAACGAACTTGGTGTCATAGTTGAAGGATTTTTCAAAAATTACGTAGAACGGTGGGAAAGAGGGATTCTGGATTTCTAAAATGGATAAGAGTGGGAGTTATTAGGCGTTTGAAGGAGAACTTTTCGTAAATTATCATGATGAACGTCTATCAACATTTTGAGAAAGTTTGCTTTGCCATATATCTTAAAAACTGGCAATGATGGATTCCTGGTAAGCAATTATAATTCTAAAAGTACCTCCACTGGTGTCGTGAAATAAACGTTTGGAACTGGATTGAGGCAAAAAATGCTTGAGAGCACAACGGAAGTTTGTCCTTTTTACGTGCAGGCGAAATCAGCATGATAAAGCTTGGAAACTGCATGCATGGGTTAGATTATTGATATTCAATGATGGTATGTGACAGGCGAGGCTAAGGAGTCAACAAAAAAGTGGTAAAGTAAACAAGTTCTGCTGGTAACAGCGGAAATAGGGATCAGAGGTCTCTTTTGCACATTTAGGCACATATGAAGACATGTTGGTTGCTAATAATACGGATCTAAATGATCATTCTATACCACTTCTTTGGCAGGTACCTAAAGCCTTTCATCAGAAGTTCCTTTTCCCAGCATTAAGGCATTATCATGTTGATCTCGACTTGTCTGTCTTGTATGTCTCGACTTGTTGTGCTCGCAAGCATTTTTTTGCCTCAATCCAGTGCCAAGCGTTAACTCCACGACACCAGTGGAGGTATTTTTAGAATTATTATTGCTTACCAGCAACCATCATTGCTAGTTTTGAAGATATATGGCAAAGCAAACTTTCTCAAAATGTTGATAGACGTTCATCATGATAATTTACGAACAGTTCTCCTTTAAACGCCTAATACCTCCTACTCTTATCCATTTTAGAAATCCAGAATCCCTCTTTTCCACTGTTCCACGTAATATTTGAAAAATCCTTCAACTATGACACCAAGTTCGTTTATTTTCTAGCTAAAACATTCTCTTGTTGTTACCTATGCTGTTTTTGGTTAAAGAATGTCGTTTCCACTTGCAATTAGGTTAAAAACGACGTCCTGTCGTGTTATCATATTTTTAAAACTAATAGCGTGGTCCGCCTCAAATATGGAACAACGCCATATTTTTTTAGTCATGTGACTAACATCAAATATCAACATCGTAAAGATCTTCTCACAACTTTGTTTTGATGCTCGCAAGTTTTAATGAATAGCAATGCTCATTTTGAATACCTACGACATAAATATCTCATACAAGTAATATCGTGAGTCGCAGTGTATATAGTAGCGGTCTAGGGTCTCATGTTGAAAACCGCAAGAATCGTAACATTTATCAAAATAGTTTTACATTATTTCGAATGTACGTATTTTATTTTGTTTAAATCCCATTGAAAAAGGCAGATAACTTTAAAACTGAATGTACTAACTATGACTGTTTTTGTCATTTTCCCAATGTAACTCCTATGAATTTCAACATAGAAGTTTGATAAAATTGTTGCTTATTTAATAAGCGTTGTGCGCATGCGTGTCTGTCATTTCTCGCCATGGTCTACTGCACGCTTTGAACAATTCGTCTTAAGTCAAAGAACCAAATATAGTCGGTTAATTGCAGGGAGAAAATAATAGGGCCGCCAAAGAAATCAGTGTTGGTTAGGCAATTGGAACCATGCAGGTATTATTCGGCCTTATAATTAGTCAACCAGTGCACCATAAAACTATAATTAAAACTATTGATAAAGCGCAGTCATGCAGGTAAAAGCGTAATTAGTACGTAAAAAAACTCTTTTTATGATTGACAAGCTTTTGGCCACTGTGCTGTGAATTTCAGCGGGCGAAAAACAAATGAGATTGCTACCCGATACAGAGTAGTCGGGTTGGGATTTCAAGGTATGCAATAATTAAAACCGGAGTAAGAGTGTCTTTTGCGAAGCCCAGCCGAAATTGTCATCGCGTTAATCATTTAAAGCAAATTAATGGGAAATCATTGTTTTCTCCTTGTTTGGTAATGCTAGACCTCTGTATATTATGATCGTGGCTGTTCCTACTTTTTTAGTTCAAAGAGGGATTTGTAATTAACACATCTATCAGTGTGTAGGCTTTGTGAATACGTCGATTTCACATGTACTGTGTCCTATTCCAAGGACGGAAATCCAAACAAAAACACCATAAATAATCTCGTCCCCCCCCCCAATCCTGGTCCCATAAGTAAAAGACCTTGTGCTCTTACCGCACCATTGCCTCGTAGCAACTGGAGCTGTCAAATTACTACAATACGTTATACTTCATTACTTTGATGCACCGTGCCCTGAGATTACGAAGTACAGAAGGGAAAAACTCCATGGAAATCTATTTTGATTCAGATGCTTTGCGCGCTGATTACAGAACTTTCCCGATAGGAACCATCATCACCGTTCATCTTAACAACTTACATGCAGTCCCTCGTTAAAGTTGAGAGAATAAGGAGATTATGAAAAAATGACTTTTCATATAGTATTATAGTGGTCTATGAGATTTTCGGTATATTGCAGTTTTAGGCCGTGGGCCGACCACGGGAAAATCGTCTGGAAAAGCAATTGCGTTGCCCAAATTTGCAGAATGAAATATTTCGATATAGACTTACGTTTTCAACTGTGCTGAATTCAATTCTTCTTGTTCCCAAGTCTGAAACCCCGCAGATTTTGTGTAAAATAGCATTGAATATTCATGTTTTGAAATTTAAATATAGAATAAGCCGCCATTGTTCTATTAAAAACACATCGTTTAACAATGCGATGTTTGGTACCAGTCTCTCCCGCAATGTGATATAAATTATATAAAATAACCTCGAAGCTCCTTTTGATGTATAGTTTTTTATAACGCTCGGAATATCAACATGCGCATCTGAAAATGGCACAACAAAAATCTACATTTTTAGACTGAATCTCACTGGGCATTTCAGATCGAATGAGATAAAAAGTGCTGGTACAGTATTGCTCAATACTGGAAAATTTGGGCTGATTCTCAGAGAAATTTCATAAGCGCGCGCGCACAGAACTCTATTGTAGTAGTAGTAGTAGTAGTAAAAACTTTATTTAAAAATCACACGCTAGCCTAGTCAACTACATAGCTGGTTTACACTAGGGGCGTGTGTACATACATATAGTTACATTTACATTACATTACATTCTATACTTAAGAAACATAAAACATTTTCCGTGTTGATATACAGTTATATCAACACGAGTGGAAATTGGAAAAACGAGAAATTGTGTGGAAACACGATCGCGACGCCCGCTGTTTTCACACAATTTCGAGTTTTTCCAATTTTCACGAGTGTTGATATAACTGTATATCAATACGGAAAAAATGTTTTATATTTGTTTTATAATATAGCACAAAGAACTTTAACAGAAGAGAGGCGGGAAATTTCCCGTGTTGACATAGAGTTATATCAACACGGCTCTTAGCCAATTAGCGTTCAGAATTTACAAATCCTATATTATAATAACGTTTTACAACACAAATAAAACAAATTATAATAAGACATGCGTAGATAGTAAATATTAAAAGTAGATGAACTATTTATGAGCGCAAAGACGAGTTTTAAATATTGTAAATGTAGCTGAAACAGATTCTTCTTCAACGAATCTGTTTCATTTTAGGGCTATCTCCGTCAATAGCGTTGCACTATACGTCTGAGTAGCGTATCAGCTTCAAAATCAACTGGAATGGATAACATACCCGCTAAGGTCCTAAAAATTACAGATAGCATCATTGCGCCATGCTTAACATATATTTTTAATGTATCCCTTGAATCTGGTATATATGTAGACGACTGGAAGTTGGCTAAGATAATTCCTACTTACAAGTCTTAGGATCGAAAAAAATGCGAAAATTACCGACCAATTTCAATATTACCGGTAATAAGAAAAGTGTTTGAAAGTGAAATCTTTACTCAACTCTATGAGTACTAGTATCGTCAATGCGGATTCCGACCCAAATACGAAACAAATGCCGCACTGATAGAAATGTGCGACCTGTGGCTAAGTCACATAGATAAAGGAGAGTTAAACGGAGTTGTTTTCTTAGATATTCGGAAAGCGTTTGATCCTATTAACCATAAAATTCTTTAGAAAAAACTTAAGAATCAATTCGCAATTTATGATAATGAAGTAAAATGGTTCTCATCATACTTGAATTATAGGACGCAAACATCTGCACCTAAAATAATTGTAAATGGTATTCCCCAGGGCTCAATCCTAGAGCCTATGTTATTCCTACTATACATTAATGGTTTACCGGACAATTTGGAAAAATCAACTCCCTTTCTCTATGCGGACGACACACAAATCTCCTCATTTTCAGACAATTATGATACTTTGGTTGAAAATCTGAATTGTGATTTACACAACATTCACAATTGGCTGTCTGACAACAAGTTGCAACATCTTTTAAAAAAGTGCAAAGTAATGCTTATTGGTTCTCCGCGTAACTTAACTAGTAAGATAGGAGACAAACCAGTATTAGTCAATAATGCTCCAGTTCCTGTCGGGGGAAACACAGCAGAAACATTGTTTATTGCGTAAAGACAAAGCTTGGCGAAAGTCGCTAATTCCTTCTGGATAAAATCTGTCAAAATTTGTCGCTTTAAAACACTTTGGAAAACAGCATTTATTTTTCACGTGTTTTGTTGAGGAATGAGAAAATGAGTTTGAACCCATACAGTAAATTTTGGTCATCCGTTCAGAAATTTTCTACTGCAATAGAGTTCTGTGCGCGCGCGGGCGCTTATGAAATTTCTCTGAGAATCAGCGCAAATTTTTTATCTCATTCGATCTGAAATGCCCAGTAAGATCCAGTCCAAAAATGTAGATTTTTGTTGTGCCATTTTCAGATGTGCATGTTGACATTCCGAGCGTTATAAAAAACTATACATCAAAAGGAGCTTCGAGGTTATTTTATATAATTTATATCACACTGCGGGAGAGACTGGTACCAAACATCGCATTGTTGAACGATGTGTTTTTAAGGTGGTCTTACACAAAATAATTGTTTTTCGTTTATTTCATGTTAAATTATAAACTAATTATAGTATGATGTTAACAATGTCCACTACACTTAAAAAATACTTTCACTTCGCAAGTTGTTGTCATGGTTACGTGGATATAAATGCCGGAAAGGAGAAAATAGGGTTTATTTTAAAACATGATTTCTCGACAACGAATCATGATAAAAGATCGAGACAACTTGTAATTTTAAACTGAAGACATTGTCTAGAAAGTGAACTAGAATCATATTATTACAATAAATAATACTCCTGTAATCCAAATTTGTTTTTCTAAATATACAAACTAATAAACTAAAATTGCAGTATTTTTGTTAATTGCAAGCGAAATTCAATTATTCTAGTTCATCTCCTAAAGAAGGGCTTACATTAAATGTTTACAAAATTTGGCAGTCAAATCTTTGGTATTTTTCGGGAAATCATGTTTTAAGAATTCGATAATACAAATTAGCGGCAACTGAGAAAAACCGCTTTATGTATTTTTGCATATATTGATATCTTATGCAAGACAATATAATAGAACAATGAAGCACAAAAGAATACCAATAAGACGCTGTTATTTGCTCAGGGTAAAGTTACGGTTTTACCCTAACAAGATACAAATATACCTGTATTTATGAGTTTTGAGTAAATTTTTAATTTAAAAATTTAGGGATCTTGTAAAGAACGCTTTTAAGCACATTTTTATCGATTTTTGTGAACGGCGAAAAAATCGATTATTTTCGTGTAAGACCACCTTAATAGAACAATGGGGGCTTATTCTATATTTAAATTTCAAAACATGAATATTCAATGCTATTTTACACAAAAACTGCGGGGTTTCAGACTTGGGAACAAGAAGAATTGAATTCAGCACAGTTCAAAACGTAAGTCTATATCGAAATATTTTATTCTGCAAATTTGGGCAACGTCGTTAAACGAAAATCGTTAGTGGCCCACGGCCTATTTGGGCGATCTGTTTTGTTATGATATAGTCCATTTTTATTGTGGATGTATGAGATCGGAAATATTCTTAAGAGAACTGACTCGTTTTTCCCGCTCTGTAGACCTGTATAAGTTGCTATTTTATTTTTCGGTATTTTTTCATTTTTTCACGACACGGAATTAAGACATACGATTATTCCACATGAAAGGAAAAATTTCTATTAACCAGCCTTTCATTTATATTAACACCAGCCTTCCAAGACAGTTTTGGTCGAATTATTTTGAGATATAATCACGAGGAATTTAACGCCACGTCTTTTTTGGCTATGGCTGGTGATCGTCTCCTGAAGAGCGAGGTTAAGAGAATGACATACTAATGGACATACAGAGCAAGTTGTGAACAATTCTTTCATCTGCGACGCCACGCCGCTTACAACCATTCATTTTTGCCGCACCATCAAAGCATTCTCCATCAATATCACGTAACTGTTAGATGAGATTCGTGATTGATTTCTTTATGGACTGGTAGAGGACCTAAACTTCGCTTAATTTAGTCGCAAAAAATCTGCACATCATCTCGTGTGCAATGTTATCCTGTAACGAAGTAAATTTACTTCGTTACCTTACTAACTCACCAGTCAATGTAAAGAGCAACGCGCAGTCGCGCACTAGCCAAACTTTGGTGAAAATTACTTTTTAATTACCCAACTTATATTCTACTGGCGTTCCTCATATGTTTACCGAGAGTCTCTCTAACACCTAAACGCCCCACTCATTGCTTTCAGAACAAGAACACAAATTAACTAAGTCGCACAGGCAAGTATATGCGGTAATCTACGGTAATCATATGTTGGGATCGACAAGCTGACATTCACGTAATACCATTTCTTGGGAGCAATGGTATGCTGTCTCTTCCTCTGCTGCCGTGAGGTCGTATTGGTCGAGTTCGGTTGCGTGCTGCTGTTCTTTATTTTTTTCGCCGTCCGTAAAAAGTAGGACTGAATCTGTTGTGGGGTTAAAAATTTTTCCACAGTGAATCTTCTTGTGCCTTTCACATTCTTTGTGTGGCGCATATCTTGAGATACTTGAGTTGGATCCGCCTTCTTCCCTGTGTGCTACCCATCCCAAACTTGTCATCAAGGTAAGTCTTCTGGTTGACATTAAAAGAGCGGTGTCACACTGTGCGCACCCCTGCTGTGCATAACCATAACCGTTTCGGAAACAGTCGGAAATCACTCGGACGATACAACCGCTATTGTTTCGAAGCTGTGTAATGAGTTCTGAGGTAGGGCAAAATATGCATATTTTACAAAGGTTTTACATATTTTTTTGTAACGCGATACAAGTCAACTGAACAGTGATATATCCGTTTACACAGGGAAATCACTGTAATTGCACGAGTTCTTGCAGCATTAAGAAAAAGCCAAATTCAACCAGAGGTTGTCCGTGCAAAGGTAGAGGTGTAGCGTGTTCGGAAGAATGTCATTGTGGCACACGTGCAAAAATAAGGTAAAACAATTCGAAGTTTTCTAGGTTTACACCTTTACTTATATTGCGGGATTTATACTAAATAAATTGTCTGATTTTGGTGTAGGGAACGGCCGATAAACCTGAAAGACAAAAACGCGAAACCGCTGGGAGTACAAGACAAGAAGGTTTTCGCCTTGCCGACTCCTCTACAGATTCGGAGGAGATGCAAAGGGCAAAAAACACGAAAATTTAAAGGTAGGTAATTTTTGCCACAATATACTATTACTCATCGTGGTATTTAATAATACTAAAGAACAATTGATGATTTCATCTCATACATATAACAGCATATATACAATTTTTGTTAGGGTTGTGCATTACTATCGATAACTAATTTTGTTTTACTGTATTTATTTTAGAAATTTATAGCTACACTAGATGCAAATATGGTGAAAAAGCTAGGTATTCGCAGTTTACGGAGAGGTATTGGTAGCATGGACTACAATGACACACTGCTAATAATGGAGGATGACTTTGATGAAGATGATCAGGATGCAGAAAGGTTAGGTGAATTTGGTGAATCGTCCCATGACAGTCCATTGAACTCTGGTACAGACCCTTCTCAGAGTCAGAACCCTTCTCAATCACAGAACCCAAATCGAACACCAGAACCCACACCGGAGTCTGTGCCAGATTGGTGCACGTGTGGCAAATGCAGAGCAATGCCACAACAGGTCGAAAATAAATGTTGCAAGCAAAAGAAATGCATAACCCTAACTTCTCGTCTCGCAAAATTATGCCTTGATCCTGATGTGTTAGAGCTTTCTATCCGCAATAGGAGTGATATCCGTAATGATAGAGAGAGGTCAACAGCACAAAAACATTTCGCAAAGCTGCTTATACACAGTTAATTCTGGCACGCCATGGACATCTGGGCAAAGGGAATAGACGAGTTTGTCCATCCTGTGTGGTTTTAAAAATTAGAGAACGTTACCTATCAGTTACAGGTGTTTACATGGGATATAGAGACCATTAATTTTTTAATAGTTAATTAAGTCAAATATACAGTAGTACAAATATTTGGGTAACAATAAATAGGGTTCACTGGCTTATGTTGTAGTTTTATTTCGATGATTCTTCACTTGCAAATCTGCTTTTTCTTTGGACAATTTCCTTTGTTGAAGGGGGAGGGATTTGGGCTATGGTTGGGAATATAAGGGAAGGGTTGCTCTCATTCATTGAGTTCTTGTCCAGACTTGGTCTTTGCTTGGGGAAGATTAGCCTGATAATTCCAGTCAATTGCAGTCAACTGTTACCTGGATTTATATTCATTGTATCTGAAGTTAAGATTTAAGGACTCTTAGAACAGTTTATTTTTATTTTTCAATAATGTAAAAATATGCCAACAATCCCCAAAACACAACTATGAATACACCAACCTGAGTGGCACTCGATCGCTTTGGTGTGTACACCAAGCTTAGACTGTTGGCACATTCAATGCTACCAGTGTGCCTGCAAATAGATAATATACAGTAATTGCATTGGATTCACCAGATAGGCTATGGCTGCCTTCCAGTTGGGTTTTATTGTAATCAATACAATTATTTCAGAAATTTCATCCTGCTAAAAACACCAGTGCGTAATGCAATCTGCCTTCTATTTCGTAAGGTTATTTGTTAACATACATAAAAATATATTTGTATAACCATTATTTACCTAAATCGTGTATAATACTGGAAGCTAGCAAGTAATTCTGGGTTGAGAACAATTTCCAAAAGCTCACTGTTGTCTTGGTCACGATGGTCAAAACCGGGCAGAGTTTGGTTAATTTTCATCGTCCTTGTGATCACATCCCCCTTCAAACCATTTATGCACATTGCACACATGATATAACAATCCAATCCACTTATCCTAAATAATACACTAGCCAGAACTACAATTACATGTTTAAATCAAACAAATTGGCATCAATGCCAAGGCTTAAAGAATGTATCAACATCAGTTGCAACCAATAAGCCAGGGGATGGTCATGATGTGAAAACACTGCTGTTGATAGATGCAACAACCTTGGGTTGCCTACAAGGCCTAAAGGGTCTATTCTAGGAAATGTACAGAATGATTTGACAATTTACGCTGTAAATAAACAAGTAGGATAAATAAAGAAACAAAATAATACCTTCATAACTTTCAAGGCTTCTATGTCAGAAATGGTTTCATCCTTCTTGCATGTGCTGGCGCAGTACCAGAAATTTTTAACAATGTGAGATGACCAGTCTTTAATTTTGCTCAAACGTTTTGGCTTGCCTAACTTAAACAAGAAACAATCATGTTAAAATTTACATACCGCTGCATATCCATTTTGAATATTATTGAAATATCAAATATATTAAACCCATGCTCCTAATGATGAGTAAAATCATCTGGTGTCATACAGAATAAAAGGATAGGTAAATTCCTCTGCATTGCCTCTAACTTCATCTTTTTACTCTGTATAACACCAGGCAATTTTACTTGTCATGGGAAGACTTGCACCTACATGTAAATTAATATTTGAAAATATCACACTCTAAATTACGACTCACTCCCTCATGTTGATCAACTTCCATAGATTCTGGCATATGTTCTCCTTTGTCAACAATTGGAGATATTGAGGGCAAGGTCTGAGGATCACCAGTACCTTGCTTACATGGAGTAGAGGTTTGCCCAACGCCTAAATAAATCAGTCACGATTTATTCAATTAAATTGGACGCCGAGGCGTTAGGAAAAGTATAAAATATTTTAATATGTAAATTTTTTATACTGCTTGCCTTCCATATTTGACATCATATAATTTGCGTTCACGTTGTCCACTTGAATTCCATCTTTTCGTACGTAGCCTCGAACCATTAACGTCTGACCGAAAAGTATATGAATCATATTCCCTATAAAAGTCCTTCAAATCTACTGAAAAGCAACAGAAGAGATACAGAAACTATACACACCTTCTGCGGTATTCTAATGATCATAAATGAGCCGCAAATTCACTGTCGGTACTAGAACCGTATCCAGCCTTGTTTTTCGCGTCTTTCCACCACTTAAAAATCGTTACTGTCAGACAAATTTGTTTATGTTGACGATACCAAACTAATTGTGCGCTGTTAGAACGTTCGTATTTTCTTTTTCGGCCTGAATTTTTTCGCTTTCCCCCGTGCGTAGCACCAGTGATCGCACCAGGCGCAGTCGCCATCTTGGATTTACAAACTTGAAAAAATACAAGTGTAGAATTTCAAGTTTGCGATGCGCAGTAAGGGTGCGCACAGCGTGACACCGCTCTTTTAAATCGTACTGTGGACTTTGTTGATTTCAGTGCCCATCCCTCTTCAAGGTTTTTCTGCAGTGTTGATAAAGGCAAAGCGGGCCGGGTATGTGGGAGTGTTCACTTGAGCCCTGAACTAATATTGCGTTCTGCTTCCATTTCACATTTACCATATAGCAAGTGTTCTAGGTTGCAATGTCGCTGGAATGTTTTCTCACATCCTTCCCATGGACATGAATACAACTGGACTTCAGTTAAATCTTCTACAGGCAGTGTCTCCATAGCTGGTGCCCTTTGCTGCTCTTTGGTTTGCTGGGTGCATTTCTTTATCGAAGAATGGACGTCTGCGAAATGTCCAGAAGAAAACGAGCAGTTTTGGAAAGACGCATTTTGTACTAGGCTGCTGTCAACTGAAAGAGGAAAGTTGATAAATATAAAGATGCAGTATACTTTGATAGAAAGGCAATTCAACCCAAGATTTTAAGTACCTTGCATTGTGGTCCAAGAAAGTTTCCTTCCACTACCCATGTCAAATTCTTTCCAAATTGTCGATGCTTCGTTACTGTATGAGAAGTTATTGTAGGTACTAGTACCATCCAGTTTTCCTTGTCCAGTCTTGGTCACTTGTTGTTCGATATTGGAAAGTACAGCAACTCTCACACCTCTTACGCCACCATGAGACATTATAGCTTCCTCCAAATCTGTAGCGGTGATGACGTTTTTCCTTCATTGACGTAGCGCAAAACATGGGCCTTCACAGTAGCGGCTTTTCGATTACATGGCCCTTTCCCACCTTGTGGGTCGCTGAAATCAATTCTGCACACTTTGTCCCCTACTGTTGATTCTTTCATTAGACGACATGATGTCAGCACTTCTACGCTGTGGTAACAGCCAGCGTTGTCTTGGCGCAAAAAAGCTTTGGTGATTTCTTTGTGTTCTTTTTTAGTGAACGCAGTGTGTTGTTAAGAACACCTACAACAGTGTTGCTATCATGGTTGCAGTTCTGTATAATGTGCACAAACGCTTGTTGTTGTAATACTCCTACTGCTTTTCTCATTACGTCGCTAATATGCCATGACAGTCCTCTCTTTGCAAACCGGTCGATTTGAAACTCTCTGTATCTTCTTCGCTAAAACTTCATTGCCCAGTTCTCTGTAACAAGAACACATGCATGATTCATCGAGGTTTTCCAACAATTCTAACCGAGCGTTGTCTTGCTGAATTTATCTGAGTTGGTTGGCTTTCCACGACATAATTGCTTTAGAAGCTTGATTGTACGGATTGTACGGGAAGAGTAAGTTATCATACTCCTCAGGATCTGTAACACAAGGTAACGATGACTGTATTTCCTGAAGTTTATCACAGATTGGGAAACGGTGGTTATCTTTTAGAAGAGGTTCTTTTAGGTCACTTGATACAGAAGGAATGCAGTGATCAGGGACAATTGATTCCTTCGTGACGTGCACGTACAAGCACAAATAATAGCACTGATTACCAATCACATAAATCACATCTGTTATGCATTGAAAAATATCAAATGCGGGAGACCTTGCCATAGCTTACCTTACAATCTGTTTTAATATAATGCTCCCCAGTCTTACATGCTTCTTCACATGAAGAAATCATCTCTCTACTAGCCCCATTGTCACCGGCATAGTACAAAACATGGACTGGACCCTGGACTGGACCCAAAATTGGACTCAAAATTGGACCCAAAATTGGACTCAAAATTGGACCAAAAATTGGACTAAAAAAATATAAAATTTTCTGATAAAAACCACGAGAATATTAATTAGCGCGTTTCATTTTGCAGGCAAAAAACCTCACCTTTCCTTGACCTATCTGTTTTATACTACATATAATACCGTCTAAAGTTTTATATTAACCATATCTAAGGACGGATAAATGCTCGATAAACAACTTAACAACTCGCAACACAGCAAGGAGAATTTGCGCCGTGAATGCGTGAATATATCCGTATAAACGATAAGCACAATAGATAGCTATTTTCTATCAGACCCTCTTTTTTTTATATTCTATATCGCAGATATATACATATTTATGAACCATACATATTTTAACATAGTTGTGTGATTTGTCAGACAAAAGCGCACCGTAAAGGAAATACAAAATAAAGCAAATTCCGAAAATAGACATCTTGTATTCCTGATATTCAAAAAAGAACAAGAAAACGACGGAGTCGGTGATATTTCGTCTTTATTCCAAAGACATTGTCAAACCAATTAAACCATCATCAATCCGTGTTTTATTTTGTATTTGCTTAAGCGCACCATATTGTAGTTCCGTTTGTAATGGCATCGCGGTTATTTTCAAACAATGATCTACCACGTCTTACTCTGTATCGTGTTTCGTGGGTTAACATCCGGCGTGGGTCGTGAGTAAGGTCGTGGGTCACTTTTCAATTATTCATGTACTATTTACAAAACGAGTTGGAGGGCTTTATCGGTGTATAAAGACGCGAGCCGAAGGCGAGCGGCTTTCTACACCGATAATGCCCGATTAACGAGTTTTGTAAATGGCTTAAAAAACGTCAGTTTATTAGTATTGTCTATAAACTAGCAAGCATTCCGTTGACAGTTGATGGCAATGAAAATAAGCGGCAGGTAAACTGATAATAATATTCTTTTGTATTTCCTCCAGTTCACGCTTGACCTGACGCAAACCCTTCAGTGCATATTTGCATGTAGTATAAGTATTATTTTGCAATGTGAGCGAGAGAAACACGGGGTGCTGTGTCTGTGCCTCTGTGCAATAACGTTTAATGTAAACGTAGATTCGAAGAGGTAGGTTTACTTTTCAGGTTTAACTATATTTTCATGTGTAAAATTGACTGTATTTGTTGTGGAAACGACAGTGCAGTTGTGAAACGTTTACTGTAGATGAAGTATAATGGTGTTCTATATCAGATTTAAAGACACTGATGTTTAATTAATGAGTGTTCTATCGCATTTAAAGACACTGATGTTTTATTAATCCGTGTTCTATCACATTTAAAGACACTGATGTTTTATTAATCAGTGTTCTATCAAACGGTAGAGACATCGATTAAGCATTAATTTCTTTTGTATTTTCCTCATGAATTATTAATGAGTTTTTGAATTATATTTCAAAAACTATCTATATCGCCGAGTGAAGAGTATATAAAACTTATATCAAAACATGTATCATAATTGCAAAAAGCAATCATATGCAGAATCATAAAGAGAAAGAATAAAAGCTGAAAAACGTTTACATGTCTGCAAGGATCGATGTATAAAAATCTTTTAATATATACTGGTACAATATTATTGACAAGGGCTATTAAGAACATTTAGAGCAAATAATATTCAAATAAGTGCAACTTGAAAATCTAATATGCCATATGTTTGTGGGGACAAGATCACGAGAATGAAGAAAAATGAAAAGAAAGTTATGTCTGTTTAGGGCACCTGATGTGTGCATAAATGTGAGCATGTTTATTAATTACATATTTTGGTTCAAGCAATAGGCAATTAAATTTAAATTCCAACAGTGAGATCGTTGCCATGGAATTTAAAAGTAATTACCACATTACTCATGTATGAAAAAGGCAAAATTTAGATGGGATATATTTTGAAAAAAATATTTGATATCTTTTATGTACTATTTAAAACACGAGTAGGAGTGTTTTATGCGATATAAAACACGAGCTACGAGTGTTTTAAATGGCTTAAAAACTCATTAATATTCAACAATCATTGTGTCCAATACCGATGGGATATTGAATTTACAGCAGTGTAATTAGTAGATTGAGGTGAACAAATAATCGGGGAAAATCAAGTTTGTTTGCTACAGGGAATTAGCAACAAAAGGAATCAAACACACAATAAATGCAAATGAGCCGAACTAGGTGAGTAGAATTTGCGATAAGTGATTCAGTTTGGTTAAGCATGTCAGGAAGGCAATTTCGAAAAGCTCTAAGTAAGGAAGAAGAAAAAAAGGCCTTACAAGAATCTATTCCGAAGTCAACGCGTTATGCGACGAAATGGGCGGTTAAAATATTTGGTGAGTGGCAAAGTGGGCGAGATAATAAAGATCCTGGCAAGGAGCAGTGCAGCTTTAAATTTTATTTGGGGAATGTTGAAGCCTTAGACACCAATATTTGAAATATGAATGCTGAATCACTGAATCTGTGGTTGACAAAATTCGTACAAGAAGTATGCAAATCAAATGGCGACCGTTACCCTGCCAGGAGCTTGTATCAAATAATTACTGGGCTTCAACGTTATTTGAAGGAAAGCAGCAACGATGTTTCTTTGCTCGGAAAACACGAGGAAAGGTTAGTTACACACCTATACGTAAGCAAATTGAACGCTGTACATCATTTTAATAGTAATTCTATAAATTTAGGCTAAAAATATTCAGAAGGGCCCTAGATGCAGAGATGAAACAATCTACTGCGGATGGAGTAGCAAATAAAACGAAAAAGGAAGAGAGAAGCGATATTACTGAGGAAGATAAGCGTACGATGTGGAACAAAGGGCTACTGGGTTGCAATACGGCCAAGTGCTTGTTAAGAACAATTTACTTTTATAATGGTAAACTGTTTGGCCTACGTTCAAAAGAGCACAGAGATCTCAGGTATTCCAATTTTCGCGTCGAAGGTGATTGTATAATATATGATGAAAGTGTGTCAAAGACGTATCACGGGGGTTTAAATGACTTGAAGTATAAGCCTAGGGTCGTAAAACATGTTTGTTGTTCTGGAAAAGATGCAAATCATTATCCATGCATTGTTAATATCTATGCTACATATTTGGAAAAAATCGAAGAGCTAAGTAAGGGAATCGATGCATTTTACTTTAAGCCTAATCCAAAGGCAGATGAATTGACATGTTGTCGCTGTGACATATTGTCGCTGAATTGACATATTACGTAGGCGTGTGTTTATATAAAGACACGTGTGTCTTTATATAAAGACACATGTGTCTTTATATAAAGGTTTATGTTCGTTCAATTTTGTACATATTCTACCCCATGATTTCCCTGGCCCGAATTCAAAAACCCTCCCGGGGCTTTTATAATCTATCGTACTTTATGTGGTATAAAATGCTTTCCTCGTGACGAAACCAGAACGTCGGATTGGACACAATGATTGTTGAATATTAATGAGTTTTTTAAATAATTATCAAAATATATATTCAATATCGAAAAAAATATGAATGAAGAACCATGCCCTGTTACTCATACAATGTTAGGTGCACTAAACAAACTTTACTTCCTGTTTAATTATACTACTACTAACTTAGATTTTCAAGATATTATTCTGTTTTACATCTCCATGTATAAAATAAAATTACAATATTGAGAGACAGGTTATTTTGAAAATTGAAATAAATACAATGTAGTAAAGGTGTTGAAACACCCCCCCCCCCCCCCAAAAAGACATATAATATATACAGTAATGTTGGTGATATCAGATCCTATTATTAAATTGAATTATTATATACTACATAGTAAGTATTACATTCTGCTTTTGATTCTGTGGACACTTCTGAATCTTTTTTGTGGCCCTTCATTGGATTAACACATGTTCTGCAACATAGCTTTGCTTGTGCATCTTCTAGGGTGGGTGTTTGTACGAGTGCCTGAATAGGAAATGCTAAAAAAGTTCAAAATTGTATAAATATAGTATATACACTTTATATCTATTTGCAAATACATATATGAACACAAAACCATAGGAGCTCTCACTATCTAAACAATAAATTTAAAGCAGAGTGGACAGTGTACAAATACTATCATGATCATAAATAAAGTAGCTACCTCTGAAAATACTGAAATTTTGTCTATAATTTTTACACTTTGGGCAATTTTAAAAATATAATTTTAAAAATAAACAGCCACTAAATAAACATGCAGAGGATGCCGCATTTTAATTTGTATATTTATTTGGTAATATCATTATTACCAAATGAATATACAAATTAAAATGCGACATCCTCAGCATAGTGGCTTTCTATAGTTGCATGTAGCAAATAGCAATGATGTTTTTCAATCCATAAACCATACTGTATAACAAATGAATATCCATGAATCAGTGCATTTTACAGTAAATGTTGGGAGATAGATGATCAGGTGTTGTGGCCTTCAGATTGATTGTCTAGCAATTCAATATGTTCAGTATACAGGGTGTATAAAAAAAAGTAGACAATTTTGAAACGACTCTCAACCTTGCGAAGCGGCTTGAAGTATAAAGTTTTTTATTAATATACATTGCTTGGGTATACTTACGGTGTAGAATAAATGAAAATATTCTGAAATTTAAATGTTTCAAACCTAGGAGTATGCGTTTTTTGAAGCATATTAAAAATGGCTTGCGCACGAAATTCAAAGGCTTAAAAGTAATTTTGATTTGGTAGGTAGAAAATGTGTTAGATGTTTTATTGCTGTTCAAAATTTCAAGAAATTTGATTGAGTTTAAACCACTCAAAACGTCGTGAGAACGTATATTTTTTCTCAATAAGAATCATTTTTCTGAAGAAATGTTCCAATTTTAATTAAATGTCCCTTGGGAGTTGTATGCAAATTAAGTAAATACATAAATTAAACATGCAAAAAGCTAATTTTGGTAAAAATATGGAAGTTCGCGCGACGTTTTGAACGGCTTAGACTCGAGCAAATTTTCTGAAATTTTGTACAGCAATACAACACCCGACAAATTTTTCATGTACCAAGTCAAAATTACTTTTAAACATTTAAGTTTTGTGCGCAAGGTATATTTAAATTGCCGTAAAAGACAGAACCCCCCGGGTATTGAAGTTTTAAATTTCTCATGTTTCCGGTTTACTCTAGATTATAACTACCAAAACAATCTATTTTAATAAAAAAACATGGTATATTGAGGCGCTTTGCAAGGTTGAGAGCGATTTCAGATTTGTCTACTTTTTTTGATACACCCTGTAGAATAAATGTCTGGTATTTGACATAAATATATTGGGACCCAGCTACTGTAAACTATATATTAAATATATATTAAATTATCTATTTACCTGTTTTCATCACTGTGTATTTTGCACTTCTTTCGGTTATTTTTTTCTATATCACTCCTGCCAGACGTTAAAATCCTAATTTGTAGCTCATAACAGTTCAAAAGTAACACATCCATCGAGGCGAAACCATAGAATTTTTCTTCTGATTGACAATCTAGCCCTGAGTTCCCTGACACATCTGTTGTTATTCTCCCATGTCATCTTCAACATCCATCATTTAACTCGCGACAAAATTGTTTTCTGATTCGGCTTGGCTGCCATTTGAATCAGGAAAACTTGAAGACACTTTTCCGGTTGAAATTCAAAGGAAAAGTGCCGTAGAATCGGCAAAAAATTCGATCAAAACATACTTCAACCATCTCTGTAGTATAGAATACTAGTTTGTTATCAATGCGTGTTCCCGATTTAACGTCACAGGAGCATACTCGCCCCAGTTTTTTATGCTCACGGTATTTTGAAAAAACGGCATAAATCGCCCACTTCAGGCCCCCAAAAGTACATGAAGATCACATTTTCGACTTATAAATATATTGCAAATCTTCTTAAAATCACCTAAACTATTAAAATATGCAAATTCCCTCACTACCGGATAGGCACTTTAAATTGGCGATTGGAAACCGCAACAGCTTAAGCCAATTACTGCGGCACCATTACAATAATTAACACGTACAACAAATAATAGCCATAGACATACATTCAACAAACAATAGACATAGACATACTACGAACATTAAGGATAAACATATTTAGCAAAAACATCAAAACAACAAGAAGGAGTTGTTAAGAGGTTCTGGGCAGAATTACACTTAACACAAACTGCAAGAACCGGAGTGCAAGACCTTCCTGGCATGAAACCGTGCTGATGATCATTGATGATTTCTTGTAGGTGTTCCCAGATGTGATTTAATACGCATCTCTCTAGTACTTTTGAAAAAATACGAAGTAGAGAAAAGGGTCTGTAGTTTTGAACGTGTTCTTTGATACCTCTTTTAAAGACAGGAACAACGTTTGCTAATTTCCACTGGTCGGGTACTACCGCTGAATGAAGTGATTTGTTGAACAGTAAGGTGAGAGATGGCGCTATTTGCTGAGCTGTTTCTTTCAGGATTCGACCAGGAATACCATCTGGCCCGAGCGCTTTATCTGGATTAAGACTTCTTAAGGCAGCAAACACTTCAAGTTCAGAAAAGTTTATTTCATTTAGGATTTGTGGAGGAGGTTCATTGAAGTGAGTGGTATTTGTATTTTTAATTTCGTGATTGTGAAGATGGTTGGTGAATATAGAGGCGAAATAGCCATTGAATAACTCTGCAATCGATATTGTATTGTTCGCAACTTTCTGATCATTTTCCGTCTTCCACATTACGGATTGTGGTATGATGCTGGTTCTGGAATTCTGCTTGAATTGTTTACAAAAACGTTTTGGATTTGAGTACATGGTTTTCCCAAGACAATCATAGTACTGTTTTCGACTTACTTTTAGGGCTTGTTTGGCTTGAGCGCGAAGGTACTTAAACTTTTCTTGCAAAAAATCTGTAAGAGACCGTGCTAATTTGCGACGCACAGTTTCCTTTATCTTCAACAAATGCCGGATTTCACTTGTAAGCCATGGGATGTTTCGTGTAGTTTTTACCTTTTTCATCGGAACATAGTCCGTTACTGTTCTCAAGAAGGAAGGAACATCTTGTAAATTTCTAGAAATCCTGAAGGACTATTACTTAACACAAGTAAATTCAATTCCTACAAGGGGAAATAACATTCTGGACCTTATCATTACGAGTTTCCCCGACAAAGTCAAAGTACGAGAAACCCTTTCACCAGAAATATCGGGAATTGTGATTGATCATGACGTCATCACGTTTGAAATTGACATCAATCCCGCAAGACCACGAAAAACAACGAGAGTAATCTACGACTACAAAAACGCAAACTTCAAGGGACTTCGCGCAGCTCTCGCCTCATCAAATCTGTGTGATCTGATTTCCGAAATGGATGGCATAAATGATGCCTGGAATCTGTCCTTCCAGAATATTTCATAGCCCTCGTTAAGAATTTCACTGTTCGAAATATCGCTATTTAGCCATGTCACGGTAACACAAATAATGTCATTATTGTCTTCTGAGTAAACTAAATCTTGAAAACGAGCAATAATTCAAAGGCACTATTGTTTTCGAGTTTGATTGAGACGATTTGGGATCTGGATTCGTCGCGATGTCTCCAGCAAAGAGGATGCATAGTAGAATTGTAGAAGATGTAGATTTTTATTCCTGATTTCAAGCTGTAAGCCGTATCGGTGGTAGGATAGCATGGCTTGTTTACGTAGGATCTTATCGTGAGTGGAAGTCCATAAACAGCTAAGCCATTCGAAAAGTGATGTTAGTTCTGGTGAAATTGTAAAATTCAGCTGGGATTTGTTAGCATCAATTTGAACAAGCATAGGTATTGACCTTGATAACAGCCAGAAAATTATTGTAGCACAGAAAATCCAACGGATTGCACAAACAATAAAGTTTTTGCGATGACGTGAACTTGTTTTCCCATTCATTCTAATTTCAATTTGTTCTAATTATTCGCGAGATACTTGTAAAATTGTTCTAATTTGAATAACCGTTATAACCGTTAATTTCGCCAACTGTTAGCCCGTGCAGTTTGCTTGGGAGTTTCCACTTGCATGCTACGATCTTGAAACTCACTTCATTCGCCACAAATTCTTGCAAACCAGTCGAGATAACAAAAAACAATCCACCAATATCTGCTGAGAATGTCCTTAGACACCACTTTACGGCAAGAAACACTCAAAATTATTGAGTCAAAAACGATTTTAAAGCTCTTTTTGCAGAGCACTTTTTCTTGCGTGCGCTTACGCGCTCTGACGCAAGCATGCATCTGAAGCAAGCTTGGATAAATGACAAAAAGTTATCAAGTTGAGAAAGGCTTACTCGCATTCTGGGACTGAAGGCAATCGAACTCCACGACCGTACTGAGCTTTATGTTGACGAGCTGCTTTTATTCGGCACTCGGTAATGCCTGATTTTAAATAAAAGATAAAGCATAATTGAACACATGTTTCGAGAGTACCATTTTTGAAATTAAAAGGGTACTGTGTCGACCATTGAATTAAAGCACGTCCGTTTGTGGGCGGCAGAATACTAAGAGATTTTTACCTGATATGTGCTGTCGTATTACATGATATGGTACTAACTAAAGTCGGCCAAGACAGACAACACTTGTCTGCGAGTGTTCCAGCTAGTAGCATGGTCCTAACCATCGGCCATGCAAGGTACGAAGATACTTTGTGTCTCAATAATTTTCATCTGTTTTTACGCCTTCTCCACTGACTTACAATTCTTCCGAGCTTCCCAAAGGGAAGCTGGACCTTTTGGTGCAATGACGTGGAAACGAAACCACAACAACAGCTGTGGCTTTACTATTTCGATCGTTCTCAGTTCGCATACTTAGGTGCTCCCAGTCTTTTTTCACTACTTTTGGATAGTTGCATCATCGCCACTTTTTTGATGATGCGTCACTTGAACTGCTGCTGCTGCCATTCCCGGATTCAATTGAAAAAGGAAAATATGTCTGCGTCTCGATTTGCTTTGACGTCAAGTTTTCTCATGATTTCTGATAGCTCTGTCATTGAATCGTTCTCCAATGGACAAAAGTAAGAAAATGGGAAGATTTCCAAAATTCTATTCAGTCAATTGTTTATTTATTTATTTATCCAGACATTCATCACATATAAGGACAGTATTAATGCATGTTAATAATATCTACCTTGGAGCTCTCACGAAGCTCAGATGGCTCAAGTGACTCAGTCGGCTTTGTGTTGGCTCTAGTGAGTATGAGCCGACAAGGTTTACAATAGCTAAAATGATGAGTTCAAAAAAATGATGAACGGCCTCACAAAGTAAAAAAAACCATGAAACGAATTCTTAACGTACGTGAGGCAATTGGAACAAGAATTTGCGCTTCGTAGAAAAGTTGATTTGACTGATAATGAGTGGTTTCTCGATCACCTTTTACTTTTTTGTTTTGTGCTCAACCCAAATCGGGGGACAAGTGCAGAACTTCTTGAAACATCGCCATCTTATGCCTAGTGTATCACTGTGACGTGGACAAATAGATAATGATTGTTGGGCTGTATTGACTTCAAAGACTCCGAAAGTGGAAAGCAAACATAATTACCTATTTGGGACAAAACTATTAGATAACTGACAAGGGGCTGCAAAATTTACATCGTATTTCATTAACGTAACCATGAAGAATATATACATTATTTTTACATTAATCATCATTATTACACGATGGAGTGAAAGTTGATTGGAGGGGCTAACAAGCGCGGCGTAAGTATCTTTGGTTTTAGGGAACTAGAAAATAACAAGGAAAAAATCTGCCAAATACGTTTGAGGTCCTGCATATGTTCAATCGAGCCGAGTTTATTAATTAAAAGAAATATGGCAACAAAAATTATTCTTGTCTAATTTGTACGAGCACCAAGAATAGGTATATGGTTTGTTTACGAATTGTTATCAGATTTCTTATTTTGTGCAGGATTTGGCATTATTTTCATGCGAATACTCACGTAATCCGCCCTCTTGGATATGCATATCGAACTATCGTCAGGTATACATGACGTCAAAAGCAGGGTAATATTTGTCTTCACATTTCTCACTTTCCTAGGTATTTTATTGCAAAATCTTAAGTATTGTGATCTGAGACATTTCAAATGGAAAATCTAACAATGCATACAATTGCTTTTTGCAAAGTTTACCCCTGTTTTTGACGTCACCTAATTAGATCTAATTATGAAACAAGATCACAGACAGCTTGCGTTTTTTGTGTCTACTGTAAGTAGACACATATGTCATCGTGTGAGCACAATTTGGGGGTTCTTTGTATAGGAGGATTCTAATTTCGGAATTTTCCGTATTCCGCATATTTATGCATGTGCCCATAAATGGCTTCAACATCAAACTCAGGAGCGCATCGGATATTTCCGAATTCGCCTTTCGTACGAAAATGCCCAAATATGGAATCATCATCTAAGCAAGCATGCTCTAATTTCACATCTTTCCATTCGTTTGTTCTTCTATAGCTAGCTGTTTAACGCTTTAACGCTATTTACTTATTGAATGATATAGTTCTCGCTTTTGGGGGAATATCTTCGTCGGTATCAAGATTTTAAAATTAAACACGTTGTAGTGTATGTATAAATAGCCGATTTAGTTTTGTCATACGATCTAACCTCTAATATATTGTGTAAACAAAGTTGCGAACCTATAAGAAATTCTCCTTGGAAAAGTTTTGTTTATCGCTTGTCATTTTATGGCTGATGTTGAGCATCATTGCTCAAAATATCATATAAAGCTGGTCACTTCTTTTTGCAGCAAAATTGTATCATGTTTATGCCACTGAATATAAATGCAGCAAAATATATAATCTGAGAAAGTATGTAGCTGTGTTAGTTTATTATTACTTGTGCACAAGTACACAACTAGATATATTAAATTAATGTACCATGGCATACAATTTACCAAAATTCAAAATAGCGTACTATCAACTCATCAACGCCCTTTATGCAACTTAGATTTTCCCCAAAAATATGTTGTCAGAATGCTGAAAATGCTATCAAAAATTCTAGTTTTAAATGTTCTCTGCCCTAACCTATACCCCCCCCCCCCCACAGCCAGTCTCAAGCCATCTGCAACGGCTGGTGCCATTGGCATTTCTACACTCATCAAAACACTCTGTAAAAATCAGAAACTCTAGCCAATACCCCTAGAGTTTACCTGCGTTACCAGAGTGTTTTCATTCTGAAAATTGAGACACTTAAAAGTATTTATGATTTGACAAATTCATGAATTATGTTATTATTCTAATTTATTATCTACATGATAAAATTACAGCAATCTTACTGACTCTTTAGCCTGTTGTAGCAAAGCTGTCCGTGGAATTAATGATTTAAAGGAAAATACAAAGTGGCAGCACCCTTTTCTTTCTAATCAATCAATCAATCAATCAAGCAATTTTTATTCAAGAAGCCTACGTCACAATATGTGTTTTTCAGTAGGGTCCTGCAAAATAAAAACTTACAAGAATGAATTAAATAAGTTAATAATTATGAATTAATGATTTATTAGTAATTTATTAATTAATAAACCATAAATTAAGTAAACGAGCTAATTCAATAGGAGTTTAAAAGTTTCTAGATCTTTTGCTTGACGAACTTCCTGGGGCAATTCATTCCAGTTATCGCTGGCAAAGTTAATCATTGTCCATTTATGCTTCGCCGCTGATTTACGTATATTACACTTTGACCTAGTGTTATAAGTATGCATATCCTGGTGATATGTAATTTCAAATTTAAATGAAAAGGATCATTCCTACACTTATATGTAAATAACAAACGATTAACAGTTCTCCTGGACTTCAAGTCTTTCCAATTCAATTTCTTCAGAGCAAAACTAGCTGAAGATCTATAATCTAGGTCCAGGATTATACGTGCCGCCTTGTTCTGTAGGATTTGAAGATCTGACATAAGGGTTTCATTCCCCCGATCTCCCCAAACTATGTCAGCATAATCAAAATTTGGCAGAATATAAGAATTCTAAAAAAATATTCTACTATGTAATGGTAAATAGTTTTTAATACGTTCTTTAATACGTTTTTTGTAAATAAATGAGTCCAGGTATTTCCATTAAAAAACAAAACATGTTGACCGAACAGTCAGATATCACTTCAAAGGTCAATTAAATTACATGATGCTGGTTGACATAAACAGGTTGTTAATATTCAAATTAATATCAATGTTCATATTAGTATTCATAGTAAATATTCAAATTGTAAACTCTAGGGAAAATACCCTAACTGCGACAACAAAAGAACATGTTCCAAAACCCCCTTCGGATATGCAAAGATCGAAACTTAGAATTGCCCACCTAAATGTTCGCTCAATTAAGAATAGGAATCATCTTATGCAGGTTCGAGAACTTATATATGAAGGATAGGAACTATGATATTTTAGCCTTATCAGAGTCGTGGTTAAACTCCACAGTGACAAATGCGGAAGTTGAAATCGAGGGCTTCAAACTAACAAGATTGCACCGTTTGGCAAAGACAGGAGGGGGTGTTTGTGTCTATTCTAAATCGTCGATTAAAGTCAAATGTCTCAAAAAAATAACAGGGATATCTGAATTCGGATTTCATCAGCTATGGATGCTAATACAACTCAGGAAACTAAGATCAATTCTCCTCTGTGTGACATATAGGCCTGATTATTGTCCTACCTCAACCTTTCATGATATTTTCATGGAAAATTATTTACATGCTCTCACATTAGGAAAAGAGATAATTGTTGTAGGTGATTTAAACTTTGATTTACTGAAACCGGATTCTCCAGAGACTATCGCTACTACATTTTTGTACAAGTGTGAATCAAACTCAAATGATAAAAGAACCCACAAGAGTAACAGAAACGTCATCTTACCTTATTGACATTTTCATGACGTCGAATGTCAGTCTAGTAGAAAATTATGGGGGGGTTTTATCTCACATTAGTGATCACTATCTAATACATGCTTCTTTGAAACTTAAGATGTCGAAGCCGCCAACTAGTTCTAAATGTGTGAGATCGTACAAAAACTACAAACGTGATAGTTTCCTCGCGGATTTACAACGAATACCTTGGTATGATATTTCCATCATGGATGATGTAAGTGTAATGCTAGATCATTTCAATGAGAAGTTTCTCCGTGAAATGGACACACATGCACCTGTGAAAACAGTGAAGATTAAACATCGCAGCTGCCCCTTTATTAGCACAGAAATTCGCGACCTTATGCAATATAGAAATAACCTACTGAAAACTGCTCGAAGCACTAAATCCACAACAGACTGGGAAAGATATCGTAAACTCAAAAAAGAAGTAAAATCCAAGCTGAGAGATGCCGAAGGGGAATACGTACGGAAAGAACTAGAGCACAGTCACAATATTAATTCAAAGTGGAAGATAATTGAGAATTGTATTCCTCGTAAAGAAAGTACCCAACAAGTCTACACAAAGGATATGAAACAAGTCGCTAATGAGTTTAATCAGTTTTTCACCTCAGTTGGTAGGAGAGTATCAGAAGATTGCGCATCTTTAATAGAATTATATAACCTGCCTGCACCTCCAACAAGTGTTTCGCTGGCTGTCGCTGAGTCACAAAATTTTAGTTTTGTTCCTGTCTCACGTGGAGAAGTACGAAGGACAATCATGGCATTCCAATCGAATAAAGCCCCTGGACATGACAAAATACGAATGTCTACGATAAAGGATGCACTTTCATGCATTCTCCCAGTTGTTACTGACATAATAAATCGCTCGTTACAGACTTCAGTTTTTCCATCAGCCTGGAAAATATCAGAAGTAACACCACTCCTTAAAGAGGGAGATCATGAAGTGGCAAATAACAATCGACCACTATCGTTATTACCAGCGATTTCTAAAATTTGCGAACGAGCAGCGTTAAATCAACTGACCGAAATAGAACGAAATATGAACGAAAAGAAATGCCTAAGTAAACATCAAAGTGGTAATAAAAAACTACATTCATGCGAGACTCTTGGCGTTTTTATGACAGATAAGGTGTTTAAAGCAATGGACTCAAAAGAACTTACAGTCATAGTATTGCTGGATTTCTCAAAAGCGTTTGACAGTATAGATCACCGCAAACTCTTAACAAAGCTAAAAGCATTAGCCCTAAGCCTTGGCGCCTTAGAATGGTTTAAAAGTTACTTGACCGGAAGGACGCAACAGGTGAAGATTGGCTCAGTTGTGTCAGAGCCAGGCCTTATCACTCATGGTGCACCGCAAGGTTCGATATTAGGACCTGCTTTGTTAAATATATATTTGAATGATTTGCCCACCATCCCGAATTTCGGTGACTTAGAATCGTACGCAGATGATTCAAAATTGTATCTTTCGTTTCCCATCAAGTATGTTAGTGAAGTTACGTGGAATATCAATGAAGACCTGTCAAAAATTACAGCATTGTGCTGTCACAATAGTCTATATATAGGTGGGTATGTAGGAAAGCAGGCTTGAAATGAATAGGTTAATAGCAGGACAATAAATAGGTGCTGAAAGTAGAGTAATCAGTACCTCGGGTGACTGTGTATATATAATATAATATAAATTATGGAATAAATTAATATACTTTACTAGCAACAATATGGCTTATGTAAAATTAAACGTTATTCGAATGTTTACTCACTGGCAGCCACTTAGAACTCTCACGGTGGCACACACCATAGATTGTGCACACACACGGTCACACAAACTCGATCTTAACGGTTGAGAATGTAAATCTGAAGTGAATAGAGATATATAGTTTGTAGTTACTGCAACTTAAACATTATGAACCTTTTTCTTGCGTCGGAGATGCTGAACATGACTTTAACGGTGGTAAAAGACAATTTCCATCGAAATAGATTATAAAATTGGCTTTTTTCAAAGCAACTTGTTGCGTTTGTTCGGCCATATTTTCGCAAAGGGAAGCAGAATGCTGCAGAAATGCCAAACCATTATGTCAAACCCAGTTCACTAATTTGTGAACAAGGTCTCAAGTAATATCCGAGAAAACCCGTAATCTGTGGACCAAAGACTGAAAGAATTCATCCTTACTTTAGGACTAATTTACAACAACCTGCTTGAGATAGACATAAGAAGCGTCAAATTATAGGGGGTTGACATTCGTAATTATTAATATCGTTTGTCGAAGAGAATAAAATAGGGGTCAACTTGAACTAGGGTATAAGCAGCTTTGCATGTCTAATGTATTCCTCCCGGGCACAAAAACGCATGAAGAATTTCTCTTAGTGTATGACAGCTATTCATCCGACTGTAAATCGAATATTACTCGACTGTACTGTGTGCCCAAGCATCGCCTAGAGTCTAAATTAAAGTGCAGTAACAGTTTTGCGTTTCAGATTTGAAGGGATGCCGTAATGCAACATGTGGTCGTTTTGCGTATTGTAACGAAACGAACGGCTCGTGCCAATGTGAACCTGGTTTTGAATGGAGTGCTGGAAAATGCACAGGTAAACGTTTAAAAAACTAATATAGATAAAAATACATCAATTTTTCGCTGATAATTCATTGAAATTTATTGGAATTCAACAGAATCCTTTTCTCCCAATCTCCCTATCAGTACTCTGTACGAATTCGCAACACGACAAAAAGAGGTCTAGCCAACGGCTTACCACACTGTTACTGAAAATTTGGATGTCGCGTTTGAAGCCAACCAGTCAGAGCCAACAGTCAATCACGTGACAGAAGTCCGATATAGCCTTCGACTGCGACGGAGATGTTTGTTTGATAGTGTGCATTTTTAACACGCAATGCAAATAATACAGTGCGTATAAAAAAAAAGGTAATCGAACGTTTACGCGCTCTAGTAAAAAAACCATTCGGTGTTTGTTCATTTTTTCACATTCTAAAAGATCAATTGTTAGCTATTGAATGACACCTTTTTAGCACAAAATGGACAAAAATTGAGCATGTACGAGACCAAAAGAAAGTGTTGGTCAAAATCACTTATTTTCACCTCTTCGCTTAGAACACTGAATAACAAAAGGACAACTCAGTTAATACGTAAACATGTCGTTGTCTTCCTGAATTCCCTATGTTTCGATTCAAGGTTGTGCTGTGGGCAGAAAACTCTCTAAAAAACGTTCTTTCACAAATCGTTTTAAGCGCGAGCGGACGCTGCTCGGGGAAACGTTTTTGACTAAAAATGTTCTTTGTTCAACTGTAAGTTGCACCATGTTTGTATTCAATGACTGCATGAGAGTTAATAATATGTGCACGCGGGTAGTTTAATAGTTTATTCTGAAGCTATTTTGTCAACAACTCGAATCCCAAAGGGAGTTAATGTTCAATGGTTTTAGTCCCAACTCTCTGAGGTGAAAATATGCGATTTTTACCAACATTTTTTTTTTGGTCTCGCATATGCCCAAATTTTGTCCATTTGGCACTAAAAGGGTGTCATTTAATAGCTTACAGATTCATCTTTTTGAATGTGAAAAAAAAATTGGACGTACACCGAATAGTTTTTGTACTCAACAGCACGTCAAGTTTTGATTTTGATACGCACTGTATATACCAGGCTATCTCAGCCGGAAAAGCACATATATTTTTCAAAATAACACCAAAAACATCGCTGCATTTTTTCTACATTTTAAGCTAAGTTTCATACGAAAATGCTACAAACTAAAAAAGATACAGCGAAGTCTAAACTATATCGTGTCAATTCTGTTTACGCTCGAAATATTAATTACAACAAATTATTTTGACCTTTCGCTGCAAAAATCTATGCCATCCTTCATGGTATCTTCCCCATAATACCACGGAATGAATCGCTACCGTTTTCACAGGATAGTTGCCGCTTTTGAGCGAAAAATATTCAATATTGAAGACGCTACAGCGACTTGCAGCGTGTACGTGAACATAGTACAAATGGCGCATTTTGATTTGAGTCAATTTTAGCCGCACGTATCACATTTCACCTGTCAAAACATGCGAAGAAAGTACCCTACGGTTCCCTAGGACTCGGAAACCGTATCTACAGGTTAAAATTTCGTATATAGCGTGTTTCCTCGTGTCTACAGCAAAAGGCATTCCTAGATTTTCTTATTTTACGGACTTGGATTGTGAACCCACATTTCCTTGAGGTTTATGCCTGGTTCTCTGGTTAACTGATTAAGCACAAGGCTTACCACATGTGTATACGCGTCGCGTAGCTATTTTTTATCCATACTGTTTAAATTCGTCCAGCATCGTGTAAACACCTGAGGACCGGACGAACACTGGGTATCAAAACATCATACGCATATAGATATTTTAGGTAAACTCTGATACTTTTGTAATCGGATACCATGTAAGCACTCAAACAAGAAGGGTGAGAGTTTGCAATGTTCCAAGTAAACTGGCAAAAAAAGAAGAATTTCGGCCGGTTCCAACTTTAAGCTCGCGTAATTTTAAATATGATAAAATCCGCCCTCTCTCGTCATGCTAATATTACATAATTGCTTGCTTCAATAAAACTTCATTCGTTTATTTAGATATTGATGAATGTTCGTCGTCGCCATGTGGTCCTAATACTAAATACAACTGCACCAACTTCATGGGGTCTTATAAATGCAGCACATGTGCAAAGGGATACATATTGGACAAAGTAACAAAAAAATGTGGCGGTATGTATTGGAACAGATTAATATCTGCACTGATGTAGTTAAGGCTCGTTAAATATCATTATAGTGACTCAAACTAGGCAAAGTCTCTTTGTATCTAATTACCCTTGTTTCGTCATCATATTTGAATACCATGCATTTACTGAGACATAAGCTGTGAGTACATGTGTAGTTGCGGGGAATACTTGCGCGTGCTTGAATTAATTGCTTGCATTCAATTTTAAACAAGTTATGATTTTGTGGCTGTGATAATCTCGAGTGGGATTGCATGGTGCACATAATGTCATGCCACGCGCTTGTGAGTGTTAATACACGGGCTTTAGGGCCAATTCGGTTCGTCTATTGTGGTGTTTAATTTAGATCTATTTACCTTGTATGTGACCTGAATGGACTGATCAGAATTGTTCAATATCTTGCTTGTAAGTACTTCAAAAACAAATCCCTCAAAATTGCCTTTATTCGAGAAATATTTAAATTTTTAGGGTGAATTTTGTAAATATCTACTTTTGAAACAGCCGTATTTATTTGCATTAGAACCCAAGCTTTCAAACGGCGCACAAGGAATATAAGGTGACAGTCATGAATAATGAGAGGGTAGGATCATCTGATTATCAAATCGTTCGAAGCGAGAGGAAACGACACTACCATATATGGCACAAAGGTGTTCCCAACTTCCATATATGGCACAAACGTGTCCCCAGAATATGTTATCACTCCAAAATCAGTCTTCGGTACGTCATAACGTTCCTCAAGCTTGTGACGAAACATTTTGCTCACGTGGTACAGAAATTAGACAGCTGATTGGCTCAAGGATTAGATGTTCTTACCCTCTCATTATTCGTGATTATCACCTCATTATTATTCCTTGTGCGCCGTTTGAAAGCTTGGGTTCTAATGCAAATAAATATGGCTGTTTCAAAAGTAGATATTTACAAAAAATTCACCCTAAAAATTTACATATTTCTCGAATAAAGGCAATTTTGAGGGATGTATTTTTGAAGTACTTACAAGCAAGATATTGAACAATTCTGATCAGTGCATTCAGGTCACATACAAGGTAAATAGATCTAAATTAAACACCACAATAGATGAACCGAATTGGTCCTAAAGCTCATGGTTAATATGGAAATATTTTCATTCCCATGGATAATCTGGCCTCTTTCAATTGAGATACGTCCAACCAGACCCGGCTTGTCGATTGAATGTATGGTAATATTTATAAATATAACGGACGGCGATATCTCGTATACCAAGACTAACAAATAACAAATCAAATCCAAAAAAAAACGGTGGTCAAACCTGTTACCGTCAGAGAAACAAGTCGACAAAAATCTACGGGAAAACCCCTTATACGTATATCAACCAAGCGATAAAGGCTCAGAGTTTTGCTCCATCGATCAAGAATCATATACCGAATAAGCATTACACTACCTCTATGGGCGTCAAAACGGGACCAAATTACCAAGGTCATATATCAAGACCAACGCCGCTGACACACAGTATCACGCACCTGCACGAAACATTTCAAAGACGCTCAAACAAGACAAATGCGCACAAATACATATAACTCACGCACAAATACATCGAATACACGATCAAATAGCTCGTATTCACGCGTGAATAAGTCGAGGTAACACACAAAACAAATCGATCTGTCGTCACAACTGGTCAAATTAGTATGATAATTTATGAGATATGACATAATTCCTTAATTTTCATACGGGGGAGGGGGGGGGGAATCGAGGCTATTAATATTCGCGCGCTCTTAGTTGCTCGCGTCCCACGCCAGATTAGAATTTAGTTCTTTGTTAGGGTTTTTGTTTGGGAATTGTTTACCTCCAATGTTCATAGTACCCAACGTGAGCAAGGTCATCAGTTTTCGTCGTTAGATGAGGAATTTATCCATCAATTTCGTTGGCCGCGTTTCTGTACAGAAAGCCCTATTTTGACTGACGCATCTAGTGGTGGTATAGTAAGTGCTGTTACTGCGAGTAGTAATCCGCCGAATGCTAATTCAACCTCTAGTCTATTCATCGCCATGAATTTACCACAAGTGCCTCCATTCATTGGTAAACTATGTATTACGGCATCAAACATCATCTGGTCCGTCCTAGGCCAACAATAAAAGTTGTCCAAATAGCAATCGGTTTCGTGTCATTCCATCACCGACATGTTCACGCAAAGCTCGCGGATCCGACAGGAATGAATTTTTTCTTTAAGACGTTTGCTTGCTTCCCAGTCAAGAATACAATAAAGTACCGAGGCGTGAGTCAAATCCCAACTTCAAAAGTGCGCTCTATTGACATAGTCTACTACAAATTTGCATGGACGGATTTTCATATTTTTGACCAGGGTGGAGCCAGAAATTTCAGGAGGGTGAGCAGGTGTTTTGTTTTTTTCTGTAGACTTCATAGTCTCCCCCTAGTGGCTCCACCTCTAGAATGTACACGGCAAAAAACGCACAACCTGTTCAGGGCTGATGAAAACAGCCTTGAACAATGTTGTGCTGCCCACATTGTTCAATGTTGTCAACAATATTGTTCAGCATTGTTACACCTGATTGCAGGCTAATTCAGGCTCAACAATGCTGAACAACATTGTTGACAACATTGAACAATGTGGGCAGCACAACATTGTTCAAGGCTGTTTTCATCAGCCCTGAACAGGTTGTGCGTTTTTTGCCGTGTAGTATAAGCACTTCACCCAGGTTGGGTGAGATGCTTTGTTTAAGCTTTGTTTAAGGTTCCAAGTTCGATCCCCTGTAAGGTGGACTCAAACCCAGTCCTCATGTGAAAAGAGTAAACTCAACGCTCTGCCGAAAGTCGTGGGTTTTCTCCGGGTACTCTGGTTTCCTCCCACAGGGAAAGTTGACAGGGTGGGATAGGTACTACGGGCCCACACTTAGTACGTTGTGGTGACCCTGCCCTTGTGGCCAAGCTAAAAAAAATAAACTACTTGGAACTACAATACTATACATGTACATAGTTCAGAAATCAGAAGAGTTGATATCTATATTGAATAATCAGTCTGATTATAGTCACTGCCAAGTAAAATAGTATATTGTATTTATTACTTTATTAGTGTATTTGGTGCTTTGAGAGTTTAGAAAGTGAAGAGTTTAAAATTTAAACGTTAATGCACCTCTTGGATTTGGACCATAAGTCTATCAGATTGTCAATGTCCAGCTCCTTGACCAAGTCATTATTTAAGGTAATACAAAGCAGGTCGTGAGCCTGGAAGCCGTGATTCTTGATCTGATCTTGTTGCAGGCTCTATTCATTGCTGAAAAAGCTCTCGCCCTAGCTGGAAATCGTTCTTCGCTCTTACCAGCTCCAACTTGAGAACTGACTAGTTAATTTCTAGGCAGTGAAAATGATCAACAAGATACCCGAGAGTTCCCTGGTCCAGATAACATTCCTTAGAGGCGTCAAGGGCTTCAAAGCTCTTCATCACTTCAAAATGCTTTGCATCAAACCGGATGTTGAACTCTTCGTCGATCTCTTCTTTCATGTAAGAGTTCATCTTGCTGATGCTACTCTCAAGGTTTCTATTTGAATCTGATTGCTGTTCCGTTGTTGACCTCGTTGCAACAATAGCAAAGGAATCTAAGTTGACATCCATAGGTGCACCTATTGATTCAAAGAACTTTTCTGTATCTTTCAGCAGCTGGTCATCAGTGAGTGCATCTAAGGAAGCACGAGTTCTCTTCAGCTCATAATGGACGTCGGTCGAATTAATAGATTGGCTTTGAAATTCTTTCGAAAGGAAGAAAAGCTTAGCCAGATACGCTCTTAGTATGATCAGACCTATGACATATATATTTTGTTGTGATCAATTTGTTGTAAAAACCTGCTGTTCATTCGACATGCTTTGGATCATGGACATGGACTATATCGTTGCAGATCACGGATTCTGTGCTGCCCTTGCAAGAATTTCTAAAAAAACCCCAGGTTTGTCTATCAGAAGGTCCACTGTCTCAAACTTGGACCCCCAGCGAATTTCTATTTGTTGATGCAGATATTTGATCTGGCTTCTAGGGTACAATTCTTGATACTCGGTCTCGTAAAGTGATCTGACTTTGGGGATGTTAAAGAACGAGTATAGCGAGTTAACCATTGTCATTACGTCTAGAGCCAATGGAGGTCATTTAATGATGTCATTTACAACAAGATTCAGGCGATGTGCAGTGCAATGGATGTAAACCAGCCATTGAAAATGTTCTGAACGTAAAAGCTCGGCAACCCCAGCATATTTTCCTGACATCACACTTGCACAGTCAGCCCCAAATGAAATTACAGCTGCTCTAGATCTTTCAGTTATCAAGTCAATGACTTCTTTAGCTAGGGTCATAGTAGATCGTGCACCAAAATCTCCTAGCGGTCTCAGGTCACAGAAGCGTTCAACAACCTTTCCAACAGAGTAGCGTACAGCTATTGCAAGTTCCTCGCGCTTTGCAGTATCCTTGCTCTCATCAATCAAAACTGAAAAAAGCCCACTTCCACTATTCTTAATCTGGTTGCAGATCGCCGATCTAGCACCATCAGCGATGATTTTAATGATTCCGTTTATGCTAGTCTTACTATTATAGTCCATAGGGGTGCGACTACTCATGAACTTTTGGTGGAGCTCCCGAAACGTAGGGTTGCTTTCGAGTTGTAGTTTGATAAAGCTGATTCATTTCCCATGATTCTTAGATTTTGTCAGTTTCATCATCACCTCATTGGATCCTCATTGGTTGTAAAACAGATTACATGCTTAAATAAACTGCTGAGATATTCCCTGTTTCGCCTGGCTACCTCATTGTGGTCAGCATTTATTCGTCTCCTAATGTCTTTCTGTTTACCTGCCTCTATTCTCCTTAAATCCGACCATTTAGCGTAACAATTCTTGTGCATTTCAGAATGTTCATGTTTGAACAGACCTTTATTTGCATCAAGAGCGTTCGCCCAGTTCTTGTAACCCGTCTCAACAAACGTTAAAGGATCCAAAGCATTTGCAGAGGTATTTTAGGAAAATTTTCGACAAGGGTAACAAAATGCCGCATCTTCCTCAACACTACTGTATATATAAATATATATATATATATATATATATATATATATATATATATATATATATACAGTCGCTGTCATTAACGTTGTCCAAATCAACTATATCAATATACATGTCAACATGTCATGTGACTTATTAGTATGCATCAACTCGCGTGTGCTTGCTATGGGTGCTTCGCGCATATTACCACAGGGAGCCCCACTATGAGTTACGCATTGAATTAGTTAGGATTGAACTAATATTTTATTCATTTGTAAAAACCTACTTGAATTTTACTTGAACCCTTGATTACTGCTTGACTATCGCTTGCTTAATCTAATCGGTCATTACAGTATAACTCTACATGACGTTTCTTTAAGCAGAAATGATCGCTTACATGTAAGGAACGTGGGCGCGAAAAGTTGAAGGCGGCGGAAGAAGGGAGAAAAGAAAGGGTTGAAACATCGACGGGTCGACGATTGAAAATGCCTTAAAATTCACAATTTATGCACATTTTCGAATATTTTTTTCCAGATTCAATGTTTTTAGGGACGTAACTCAATTACTGATGTATTAGACTTAATATACGATCGATTTTTTGTATGTTTTTGCATGAAACACTCGAAGACTTTTTTCGCACAATGTGTTCCACGAGTAGCTTGTTCTCGTGACGTCACAAGACTCCCGTCGGAAGCGTTCAGATAAAGATCGCTGAACTATTTTCGGCTTCGTGTTAACTTCGGCACTCAGTGGTCTATGGTTTACAATCATTTACAATTTATAATGTTAGAAATGTAGAATTGAGGTTGGAAGCAATTGATCAGTTGCGTTTCATCGAAACATCCAGAGTTATGCACGTTTTGAACAAAGAACAGATTAATGAGATGAATTTAGCCATGGATGGGCATAATGTATTCGTGGGTGGAAAGCCAGGCACTGGCAAAACGTACATAGTAAAACGAGTTGTTAGTGTTCTGCAACAAACAAAACAGGTGAAGGTAACGGCCACAACTGGCATGGCTTATTCACTATATGATGATGCCATGACCCTTCATTCATTTAGTGGAATTCAAAATTCAAGAATGAATGTTGATTTTATAGTTTCATCAATTATGAGCCGGGATACTTGTAAACGTAGATGGTTGGAGACTGATGTGCTTTGTATCGATGAAGTCTCACAACTTAGTGCTAAAAACTTTGAATTGATGAACACTTTAGCACAGCGAGTTAGAGGCTCGACAAAATTATTTGGGGGATTACAAGTATTTGCATTGGAGACTTCTTCCAGCTACCACCAATTGAAAATAATGTTGACGAGGGGAGGTATTGTTTTGAAAGCATATTATGGCAGCATGTGTCTAATCACTCGGTAGTGCTAGAGACAGTATATCGGCAAGATCCAAAAGAGAAGCAATTTCTTGGACTACTTGAGGAATTTGCTTTGGGTGAGTGTTCTAACAGATCTCTTAAGTTTATTAAAGATGAACTTAGTGAAAAAGAGCTAAACTGCCAGGACTTTGGTATTCTATTTGTACCACATATTTTCTGCACAAATTTTGATGCAACTTTCTTTAGTTTGAGTCAGCTTGATAAAATGCCTGGTGAAAAGTATATTTACACAAGCATTGATACCTGTAATGATGAAATACTAAATAAACTAACACTTGCGGAAAAACATCTTGTTCTCAAGATTGGAGCTGAGGTGATTCTGTTATACAACATATCAAGCAAGTTGACAAATGGGATTAGAGGCCGAGTCATTCAGTTGGAAGAAGATGGGCCAACAGTTAATTTCTACAATGTCGGCATAACCTGCAAACTGACTCGGGTTTCGTGGTTTGCATATGAGTCAGGTAGCAGTTGTGATGTTATTGGGCAACGAAACCAGTATCCACTGAAGTTGGCATGGAGTATAACTGTGCATAAATCCCAAAGCCAGACATTACAAGCTGCTTATGTCCACAGTGGAAGAGAATTTGTGGCTGGTCTTACAGTTCAATCCTGCTCGTTTAATAAAAGCAAACAACAGAGTTGTTGACTTTTACAGGAAAGTTAGTTTATCAGAGCCTTTGCTGGATCATCAGTGTTGTCAGAACAAGATAGTTGATATTCAACCCACAGTTGTTGATTTCCAGTTTATTGATGATCCTTTGTTTGATGAACCACTTTCATCAAGTGACCTTGCAGAAATTGATGTTTTTTGTCAAACTTATTTTGTTTCCTCAGTTGATAGTGAGTGTGAACCTGGGCAGGTTGATGAGGAAGTAGAGGTTGATGAGGGAGAATCTTCATCATGCCACAAGGAGACTCATCCTGATCTAATAAACAATGACCGCATTCACTTTTTCTTAGAGGAACTTAAAGATATGTCAACACAAGCATCTGTCAGTGGCTCACTAGCATTCAAGATAAATAATTTAATAGCAAGCCTGCAGCAACCAGAAAGTTTACCAAAGGTAAAAACTTTTATTGAAATTCAATGGACTCGCTTGTCCAAAGAAGTTAATAAGAATATCAAGAATAAGAAAGATGGATCAACCATCTATGACTTTAAATCTATCATGGCAACTGAGTTTAGTATTTTGAATATGGAGCAACTGGACAGTGAGTTTTCAGCTGTCGTAGGGAGCAAGAACTTTAATCTTGAACATCATTGTCTAAAAACTGAGTGAGGCAAGGCTGTCCGGGTAGCCATAATTAGTAAGGCATATTTAGAAAGGTGTGTGGAAGATGGAAAAGAAATCGAAGAGATAAATGTTTGGAATATGAGTGAAGAAGGAAAGGGAAAAGTGCGGTATGTTGGTGGGTGGACACTTATAAAATTGATTTATGGGTACAAAAGGTACATTACACAAAATGTAGCATCAAATAACCCAAAAGTTCGTCAGGAAATGAATCAACGATACCTATATGTTACTGTGCTTGAATCTTTGTTGGTGCAGTCATCTCACATGAATGTACAGAGTATGAGGGAACACTGTCAATTACTGATACAAAACAGTACAGGAAAAACTCTCTCGTTCATATAAGTGACAAGGCATTTCAACTTTTTATGTATTTGGAAGAACTTAGAGTAAAAACACTTTGCCATCACAACTTGAATATCTTGCAACAGAAGTTCTTGCCTGTTGCCATTGCTGGTGTGAAGAATGACAAAAGATTGCAGGAATTGTGGTTTGAAATACTAGATAAAGTAAAAGGTACAAGAGGGCAGAAGTTGGTAATTCTTGGCAGCATTGTTGATAAGTTTTTTAAAATGGGTGCAGGACAATATATTCGGAACTTTCGGAGAGACCATCACATTATGAAGACAGAAGCACACCGGAAAAGAGTGCAAGAAAGAAAGCTTGTGAAAGAAAGAATTGCCGATAAAGTCACACTTGAGGCAATTAAACAAGACACAAGCCACAAAAAACAAGATTCACATAATTTACTGGTAGGCCCTAGTGACAAAAAGACCAGACATATTTACAACCAGACAACTGTTAAACAGGTAAATTTGATACATTCCCCTATTGAAAGTTAACTAGTTGTTGTTAGCATATTCGACTTTAAGGAATAATTTGTTAAGCATTATAAAAGGCAAAAGCGCAGATATTTTGCATTTTTAAAATTTGATCAGTATGCATTTGCCTCTTATAATGGGTTGCAAACAAATATTTTGTTCAGTGGTATGGATGATTCATTTTAGTTTTGGAGTACGCTTATATAATTTATTTACAAGTTTATTTTTCAAATATCAACTTATACAATTATCAATCAATATAATATGCATATTAGCCAAAATATTCATAAAATGAGTCATATATACTGTGCACTGATGTACAAAATGCATTTAGCAGTCCATACAATTTAGTTAATTATTGATTATATAGTTTAAACATTCAACATGCATGTACAGGTACATTTTTAAAAAATGTTATGGAGAGCCTTATAAATACTGTACTGCATTTGCATACGTTAGTATACAGTTTAGCTAACCACATGGGATGGTGTGCAATTAATGATTAATCTTACGAGTAATTTTTGAAAAATGTACCAGTATTGCACGGGTCATATTTTAAAAAATCAAGAGTTATTTACTGTACGACATTCCCATGGCATATGATCATTTAGTTATTATACAGTGTGTACCAAAAAAGGCTACGCACTGTACTTATTTTTTCTAATGGGTTTACTCCACACCACTTCATCTTCTTTTCACCGGAAGCTTGTTTGCCTTGTAGAATGGTAAACAATCCACGTTTCCAGTGTTGCTCTTCTTTGTTGTTGTGGATTGTCCTAACAAGATACTGTTCATTGTGGGGCCATATTGTAAATATGTTGGATTATCATTCTGCCCGTTCCTCCCGCGTTGCTGGCAGAAAGCATTTTCCACTATATTGCTGTTTAATCTGTGGGCATGTACAGTACAACCTGGATGTTCATTAAAGGTAAATTTGCAGAACTCTTTGAATCCAATTATAGAGGACGAAACATCAAACATAGTTTTCTTTGAGATGAACAATTTATTTCTTTCAGTTGCACTCAATCCCTGCATTGAATCTACTTCTGCTTCCCACGTTTGTAGCCATAGTAAAGCCCTTTCATTTTCCAAAAGACGGCGGTCGACCATATTCGTATATCTTTGATGACTATTCCGATTCTCAATTAAGGTACTTGTAACTTCTAAGAACTCTATTGCCTTGTCAAGATCATGTATTTCTTTGCCAGCCTGTTTGGTCATATGTGCCTGGAAAGCCTGGAAAAATGGAGTTTACTAAACCAAATCACCAATGTCTGTCTCCTCGGCAGAGGCTTTGATTATCAAGGCAAATGACGTGCTACAGTAGAAGGTAATAACATGATGCTTCTAAAGCATCAATCGCCTCGACAATTAAATAGAATAAAAGCCTCCGTCGGTGGTTATTAATACACAAACGTACATGACCATGATATAACCCATAACTCAATAACCCATTTGATGAATATTGCTTTCATATTTTTTTTAAATTTGTAAACCATTTACTGTCTTAAAGTTACCGCGTTTATGATAGTCACCGACGTAGGTATTTGTATGAACATATTTAATAACTGAAACTAGCGCTTATAATAGTATATTTTCTCAACAATCCCCCCCCCCTCCCATTTTTTTTCTCATAGTACCTTCATCAAGTTTAACATATCACGATCGAGGACTTGTTCTGCCAAATGATTTCGCATTTTAGTTGCATAACCCAACTCCATATGGTTAATAGTCAATCGATGATGAATGGGTAGTGAATTGGCTTTTTGATCCCAGTTGAAAGCATCGATCCATTGTTTCCACGCGATGGGCTGATGGGCAAATGTGAGGTTTCGCGTATCTTTGGGAGTGCTTTTGTATACGTTGTTTCGTAATTTCTTCACATTATGCTTAAAATAAAATATCATGATGTCAGACTGTGTAAAGCTATTAGTAGTAAAAATGAAGTATAACTTTAAGGATTTGAGTTTGATTTTAATTTGTAAAACGATTCTTTGACCCGCTTAAAACTGCTTTATTTAATTTTACACGAATGACTACCAAATCTGCCTTTTGCCAACATTTCCCCTTAACAATTTAAAAGTTATCTTACTGCAATATCGAGAATGAAAAACATCGGCTCCTTCGTGTACGGGTTTGTCAGAGTAAACAACTCTTTGAAAGGATCTTTATCTTTGAAGTGCAGTTTGATTAAACTCCTGTTAGCTTCACCACCGTCACAGCAATTATATCTGACTTTAAACCCTTCCCTTAAAAGCCAAAATACAGCCTTCCAAAATAAATGATATAAAGTGCTCGGGTCAACTTCTTTAGTGGGCCAGTGTGCAAACGGAGATCTAAACCCTGTGTTTCCTAGAAACACAAACTGCAGGACGTGTGACGCAAGTTCAGCTTTCTTGACATCTGTGAAATATATTGTTTTTTTTAATTGCAATTAGTTGGTCTATATTGAGCGATATCTCCCGGGCTAATATTAGGGATTATTTGGTAAGGGGACAAACTTTCCTAAAGCTGTATATACTTTTTGATTAAAAAAGCACTTTGACGATGTTCGTGTCAATTGTCACATTACGCATGTCGACTGCCATTACCCTGACCAAAAAACCATGCATAAAAAAACGAATAATAGATTCATGTCTTGTTGAATCTTGCTGTTGAATGACAAAAAGATAAATTCCAATAGAGTGCTAGCCAAAACTGATAAATAACGAGACATGAACATAGTAACCGAACAGGGTGGCACATTGTTATATTGCCTGCAAGCAACTGAATGAGCGGAGACGTTTTTTTTTGTAATTCTGAGCAACGTCTAATTACGTAAGCAAACGTAACAGAGCAATTCATGTGTGTTAAGTCTTTTAAAAACTGATGTCCGCGCATTGCTGGCAGGCAAATTGTTTCAATTTATGTAAACAAGGTTTACCCATCTATAGTCCTCCAGTCTAGTTAATGCAACCTAAAATACATCCCAGACCTGTGTTTATGCCATCCATCGTTGTCTTTTCATCTCCTAGATCTACTAGTCCTACAAGTGATGTCACCCCATTCGTTGTCTTGAGTTGCAAATCTTCCTACGTGATCAGGGTGATATAAATATTTAGGTTATTTTTATAACACTGTCACTTAATTTTCATATTGACGAGGTTATTATAAGTATTAATCAAATTACTTGAATAACATTTGAGGGCTAAACAGTTGTCTGACATGCATGCAAGCAAACAAAATGAGCTTAAGCAACAAATATTTATTGAGATTGCTCGGTTGGAAACATGTCGGTCTACAACACTAGTATTGTAGATTATGCAATGCTTTTTTTAGAATTTTGATGATTACAAACAAGAAAATTCATCCAACACGGTGATGGTGATGATGATGAAACTTGACAAGTTGTAGAATAGCAAGAAACATTACCTGAATGGCCATTTCATCCAATATCAGAGCTCCCTCTCTCCCAAATGTCTAAATTCAATATGGCGTACCGATACGGACAAAAATAGGAAAGCACTATACACAATATTAAAGGCATTATCAAAACACCAAGACGTCCAAATAATCTATCAAACGTCCACAAAATATATCAAACTGTAAAATCTAATATCAAATTCGCAAACAAAATATCAAAAAGCAATAAATTAATGATAAATCGCCGCACACAATACGAAACAAACATATACTACCATAAAATTTTACAACAAAAATATAAAATAATAAACTTCTCAAAAAAATATGAAAATGCACACACAAAATATCAACCACCGCAAACACGATCACAAAATATGAAAGGAAGCGGAAGTAATCATTCGAAATTCAGCGGAAGTACATGCACCGGATCCGGATTATAAACATAGCAAACACGCTACTCTGACAAATTCGACCATATTTCGGGCCATTACGGTGGATAGAAATCCAGATCGTAGTTCTATAAATATTGTGGACATTGTGCGAAGAGTTGTAACAACGATGAACAATCTTGATTCCACAAGTACAAATACAAGTACACCAACAAACGACGTTCAGAGCGAAAACAACCCCAGTCAAAGGATTCGGTCGTGCGATGAAGAAGTAAATGATAGCTTTCGTCTCCCGCGTAACGGCCAACCAGCGCAGCGTCAAAATGGCCCTGTACGTTCTAGAAATGGTAGATTTGCTCCATACAGAAATCGAGAGAAAAAGGCACACGACAGCAAGAAGGCGTCACATATCATGAAAGATGTATGTCTTCTACCGAGCCCCGACTGGGATTTATCCACAAGCTTGATGCAAGTTGTTTCTGCAACAAAGACTGATTTTCACAGATTTACTGTTGTGCAACTTGATGAAGTCAACAGACTTACTGTAACTTGTTGACAACTTGCAGCAAGCCAGCAAAACTTGCAACAAGTCTGTGGGGTTTCTGGCTGTTCGTTTCATCGATTGGTTGTTGTCAATCAAGTGACCAGGCTTAGAAAATGAAAACAACACTCACTCATTAACTGAAGTAAGTTGTTCTTTAAACAACAGTAATATTTCTTTTCTAAGTTGCTCTTCCGACCAGGTCTTGTCTAGGGTCCATGCGTCAACAAACATATTTTGTCGAACAAGTCGTTGTTTGGAATCTCGTCTTGGGACGGCATCCCAGTCGGGGCTCGATAGAAGACATACATCTTTCATGATATGTGACGCCTTCTTGCTGTCGTCTGCCTTTTTCTCTCATTTCTGTATGGAGCAAATCTACCATTTCTAGAACGTACAGGGCCATTTTGACGCTGCGCTGGTTGGCCGTTACGCGGGAAACGAAAGCTATCATTTACTTCTTCATCGCACGACCGAATCCTTTGACTGGGGTTGTTTTCGCTCTGAACGTCGTTTGTTGGTGTACTTGTATTTGTACTTGTGGAATCAAGATTGTTCATCGTTGTTACAACTCTTCGCACAATGTCCACAGTATTTATAGAACTACGATCTGGATTTCTACCCGCCATAATGGTCCGAAATATGGTCGAAATTGTCAGAGTAGCGTGTTTGCTATGTTTATAATCCGGATCCGGTGCATGTACTTCCGCTGAGTTTCGAATGATTACTTCCGCTTCCTTTCATATTTTGTGATCGTGTTTGCGGTGGTTGATATTTTGTGTGTGCATTTTCATATTAGAAATAATAACAATGCACTTTTGAACCAACGAGGATCAGCTTCAGGCAAACGTTTGCAAGTGCATTGCCTTACGGTCTTGCTTCAAACTGAAAGATGATAACTCATTTACGTTAGTTTCAACACAAACCAAGATACACAAATTCCTTCCACTCCCGAGCTCACTAGCATTCTAGTGTCCGAGCCTTGTGACCTCGGATGGGCGGTTAGAAGGTGGAAAGAAATATTATGTACTCACTTGAGCTCAAAACGACGGAGTTGAAGGACACTAGCATGCTAGCATGCTAGTGAGCTCGGGAGTGGAAGGAATTTGTGTATTTTGGTTTGTGTTGAAACTAGCGTAAATGAGTTATCATCTTTCAGTTTGAAGCAAGACCGTAAGGCAATGCACTTGCAAACGTTTGCCTGAAGCTGATCCTCATTTTCATATTTTTTTGAGAAGTTTGTTATTTTATATTTTTGTTGTAAAATTTTATAGTAGTATATGTTTGTTTCGTATTTTGTGCGGCGGTTTATCATTAATTTATTGCTTTTTGATATTTTGTTTGCGAATTTGATATTAGATTTTACAGTTTGATATATTTTGTGGACGTTTGATAGATTATTTGGACGTCTTGGTGTTTTGATAATGCCTTTAATATTGTGTATAGTGCTTTCCTATTTTTGTCCGTAACGGTACGCCATAATTCAACTTATCAGCTTCATGTAGCATCCACTGTAGTACTTCATCATTCAGTCCAGATTTTTGACTCACTGAATTTTTGTACATGGAAAGAAGTCAACCCGAGGGAAGTTTGAGCATACCACTCGCCTTCAGTTGCATGTAAACATCAGGGCTCTTACTCCATGTAGCTAGACAAGCAAAGCCTGACAATCCTGAAAAAATGTTAGTTATGAAAGCTATGTCTCAGTCTAGACTAACAATTTATCTAACCCATCAGATAAGATAAACTCATACATGAATAGAACATGTGTTTTTTCTGGATAGAAAAAAATTATATTTTCTTTGGGTCAATTATTTTCTAGTTAGGGCAAGTGTTATGAATGGGCATAGGTAGTACCCACCCCTTATCTTAATTCTCAGGCAAAGTGTGATATCTGTGGATTAGTACACTATAATTGCACACCCATAAATAATTTCAGAGAGTAAGAGATTGTCATATATATAATTTTGTACACCACCCATTCAACTGAATTTAACAGTGTGTTTGGAGCAAATTTGACCCATAACACCACACATTTTTGTACACAGAAACACATTTAATTTTGCACCTGGATATGCACTGTTCCAGTTTATTCAATTCAGTGGCAGTATTTAGTTGAATGGTTAACCATATGCAGTACTTACTTTGGGTGCCATCTGTAGCCTTAAGGATTTGGAGTTTGTAAAATATCATGCTGAACCTGCCAGAATATTTTCATATCAGGATTTAATAAATTCTCATCAATATTCGCAAACATGACCTTAAAATCTTCATGATCACTCTTCTCAAAATCCTTTGTTCCTAGAAAATACTTTTCTTTAGTGTATTTTTCCCTCCTTTCAGCAGTGATCCTCTTATCCTTTTCTATCTGGAGCTTATGTTTGATTTCATCAGGTGTCATGTATGATTCCCTTTCCTGCTTTTTGAAGACATTTTCACTTTTAGGGTTTAATGTTTTGTAGAAGCTATTACATTTGATGCGGGCACAACTGTTACACATTGTTGAATGTCATTGGATCTAAAATCATAGAACAGCTGCGTAAAACGTGTCTAACTGAAGATGTTATTTCACCATCAGAACTAGAAAATTCCCAGTGTTTAGAAGAACCAACAATGTTGCCATATCGGTCGTGTGTGTTTTTCTCTACATTCACTTCAAATCCTTGACATAAATGCACTAGTGCATAATACTGAAACATGTTATCCAGAAATTCCTTTGTCAGCATGAACGTTTCCACACCATGTCCACATGAAACAGCATCAACTTTTTTTGACATTACATATAATTCACATACCAAACTTTTGTGCAATCTGAGCTCTCGAACCAATCGCCTTTCTGCACAAACATCATCAAACGGGATAATCATCCACTGGATATAATCTGGACAGCACTTGTTCTGAACCCAGCACATAGTTGATGTTGTAGGTTTTGGTGGAGAGTACGTCTTGGCCAAGACGTCCCAGGTCAAAACAGTATGAGACTCGCATTTTGTGAGGTTACTATAAAGGTTTTCTTTTTCGTTCCCCGTTCATCGATCGTTTTTTGGATTTTCTTTACTTCTGGGAAGACCTTTAAAATGAGACGGCCAAATTCTGTTTCCCTTGGGCAGTATTCCTTGTCAACAATTTCGCTAGTACTGCAATATCTTTCAGTGATTTCAGGGAGCCCAACAATTTCTCCTTTGGTGGCAATATATTTTTGCCATAACCTATACATATGTTGTAAGAATTTTAATTCTTATAAAAATATCAACTCGAAATGTTTAGACAAATAATTTAGATGAGTAAATTAATATAGGCACATATATTTTCAAATTTAAAATTTAAATTTTAAACGCTCGTACAATCAACGTTTGTGTTATATTCATTTACTCCGTTGAGATACTTACCAATTTATAATTGAATTATTGTTGTGCTTCTTTGCTTCTGCAATTCCGCCATTTTAAATTTCCCGCGTATTTCTAGCGAAGAATGTTCGGAAATTGTCGGAGAACTAGGTACTCCTGGAACACATCAATCGTCGACCCGTCGTTGTTTTAACCCTTTCTTTTCTCCCTTCTTCCGCCGCCTTCGACTTTTCGCTCCCGCGTTCCTTACATGTAAGCGATCATTTCTGCTGAAAGAAACGTTATGTAGAGTTATACTGTAATGACCGATTAGATTAAACAAGCGATAGTCAAGCAGTAATTCGATAGTCAAGCAGTAATTCGATAGTCAAGCAGTAATCAAGGATTCAAGTAAAATTCAAGTAGGTTTTTACAAATGAATACAATATTAGTTCAATCCTAACTAATTCAATGCGTAACTCATAGTGGGGCTCCCTGTGATATTACGAGCTCAGTCGGGCAGAGTTTCCAATAAGTGAATCAGATTGAAAAATGCCGGCACCATATTCGAACGATCTACGGTGTCGAATGATATTTCACCGCGTCTTTTATCAACGTACCTATCAGGAAATCGCTTCACAGCTATTTGTTTCTACTAAAACTGTTTACCGTACTTATCAAACGTTTATCAACACTGGTGATGTAAAATTTTGTGTCCTTGGTCGACCAAACGACAATTATATATAAGGGTTTTGTTAAAGTAAGTATTGATTATAACAAGACATGCAGCCAGGCGTGATGCACCTAAGCACAAAAACAATCAAGCTATACAGGGTGTCCTAAAAAAACCCAAGAACTATTGAAAATGATCTATTGTTAGAATTTCAATGCCTAGCACTACATTGAACCCACGAGTGGATAAACTATTGACATAACCGTCATAATTAATAGTAATACTCAGTGTTAACCATATTTATGCCAGACAAAAAAACTAAACCTACGAGTGCGTATTAAAAATGCAATCAAATTTTATGCACGGGTTATTATAGCTTATTCAATTTGGTTTTTATTAATATCCCCATGAGCAAAACAAACGTACTTTACAAAGATATTTAAATTTTGTAACAAGTGCTAGGGCATTCAAATGTTAACAATAGGTGATTTCAATAGCTTTTGGGTTTTTTGGGACACCCTGTATTGTAGTTTGTTAAGCTTCAGTGAACCGCTCAAAAAAGCACATCTGATAATAACATGTGGAACAGCGGAAAACAAAGAACGATTTAAAACGAAAAGATATTTTATGCATAAATTTAAAATGTTACGGAGAAACGGATGTTTTGTGTCTTTCATTAACTTTATTACAGACACGATTAAACAACAACTAAATTGTTTATACGAATTGGCGAAAGGGAACTCTAAAAGAACACAAGAAACTGGCTTTACTCAATATCCATGGTCATTTTAACCGAATGCATCATCCTTCGCTTTCATAAATTGTGTGCGCAAAACAGTACAGTGCAAATTCAATCGTACTACGATTAAGTACAACTATGAGTGCATGTACTAGTCGCATTAAAAATATATTTAGCTGCATTTGTGCCTTTCTAAGTGCAAAATCCCATAGCAAGCACACGCGAGTCGATGCATACTAATAAGTCACATGACATGTTGACATTTATATTGCTATAGTTGATTTGAACAACGTTAATGACAGCGACTGTATATATATATATATATATATATATATATATATATATATATATATATATATATATATATATATATATATATATATATATATATATATATATATATATATATATATATATATATATATATATATATATACAGTGGGGGTCATAAGTCTGAGTCCACTCCAATTTTTGTGAGCCACTTAGAAATATTGTCATACCTCCAAAATTTTTGCGAATTGAAACATGCACATTAGGTTCTTAACCATGTACATTAGATACTCAGACATGCATATTATGTTTGCAAGTGCTTCGAGCATCTTTTGCTTTAATTTTTTCGCAATGTTTCTCAATTTTGGCGATGTTAGTTTTTGCTGTTTCAAAGATTTAAATCGAGGTAGAGAAAAAATGGTTACCCTGAATAATGAAGTGTCTTCGAGAATTGAGATGACAATTTCTAGTTAGCGATTACCTTTCGTAGACCGAACTAAAGGACCCATTACGTCAATTTCAACCCTCTCTAACGGCGCACCAACGACGTACTTTCCCAAGCGAGCTTTTTGTCGAGTCACGGGACCTATACGTGAAGAACACTCGGAACACGTAGAGCACCACAGTGTCACATCTTCGCGACAATGAGACCAATAGAATTTCTCCTTAACTTTTTTCAACGTTTTCTTAACTCCAAAATGACCTCCGGTTGGATGATTGTGAAGTTGTATTAACACCTCCTCTCGTAAAGCTTTTGGCAATACCATCTGGAGCCGTGTTATGGCACCGTCCGAAGATTCCCACTTTCGACACAAAACATTATTTCGCAAACATAAACTGTCCCATTGTGCCCAACAATTCTTCGTCACCTCACTAAGAGTTGCCACCTCGGACCACCGCGGCCTCCCTCTACCACTTTTCATCCATTGCATTACGCGTCCAATGTCTGAGTCTATTTCTTGGGCTTTCGCTATGTCTTGAGCACCCACGTTTTCAATAAAATTTTCGTCTTCCATATCAGTAACATCTGCTTCCTCTGCAGGCGAGTGTCTTCGAACCATGTTGGTCATCGACGTGAATCCATAGTTCTCCTGTTCACATTGATCTTCGCTTGTGGTACGCTCTTTTGACTCAGCTCTATCGCAACTTTTACAACGTTCCTCAAGACATGGTCGTCGCGACAGTGCGTCAGCATTGAGATGACATTTTCCCGGTCGATGTTCAATCTTTAAATCGTACTGTTGAATCTTTTGCAACCAGCGTGCGAGCTGGCCTTCGGCGTACTTGAAATTCATCAACTGCCTAAGAGAGGAATGATCTGCTCGTACAATAAATTTTCTTCCATATGGATATGGATGGAAATGAGTCAAATAAATGATTTCACCACAGCTAACAATTCCCGCCTTGTTGTACAATACTGACGTTGCGTACGATCAAGTGAACGACTGAAATATGCGATAACTTTCTCTTCGTTGCCCTGTTTTTGTGATAGAACAGCCCCAATCGCGACACCGCTTGCATCTGGGTCTAATATCAACGTCCCTTCATCACTCAAAAAGGATAACACCGGAGTATTTGTCAACAAACATTTCAACTGCTGAAACGCGTTTTCAGTATCAGAGTCCCATATAAACTGTACATCTTTCTGTGTTAGGCGAGTGAGTGGATTTGCAATTTCAGCGAAATTTCGAATAAATTCTCGGTAGTACGAACACAATCCCAAGAAACTTCTCACCTCAGCCAGACGCATTGGTCGAGGCCAGTCCTTTACACTGTTGATCTTGGCGGGATCTGTTGCAACGCCATTACGACTGATGATATGTCCCAAGTATTTAACTTCATGGCGAAACAGATTACATTTCTCCGGCGAAAGTTTCAAATTAGCTTTCTTCAAGCACGTGAACACTCTTTGTAGGTTTTCTAACTGTTCAGAGAAGGTCCTGTCATGTACGATTATATCATCAAGATATACGAGACAAACGCTCCATGGTAACCCAGCAAGTATATGATCCATTAATCGTTCAAAGGTAGCGGGAGCATTCCATAATCCAAATGGCATTACTCGGAAATGCCATAACCCTCCACCGATTGTAAATGCCGTCTTTTCCTTGTCTGCAGGATCCATAGCAACTTGCCAGTAACCAGACTTTAGATCCAATGTGGAAAACCAATGTGAGCCCCCTAACGCATCAAGGGTATCATCGATCCTGGGTAAGGGATATGAATCTTTAAGTGTCGCCTCGTTTAACTTCCGATAGTCCACACAGAATCGAAGGGTAGCGTTCTTTTTCGCGACCAACACAACAGGTGAGGACCAAGGGCTCGTTGAAGGTTCAATAACTCCGTGTTTCAGCATCTCGTCTATTGCTTGACAAGCCACGTCTCTTTTCGCAAGGGGTAACCGTCTTGGAGGCTGTTTAATTGGCTCTGCCGAACCAGTTATTATCCGATGTTTCACGATACCAGTTCTTCCTAAATCTGAAGAATCGCTGGAGAATACATCGGCATTTTCACACAACAAATCAAACACTTTTCTTCTCTGGTTCTCATCGACCAAATCTTTTGTACTACCCTCGTCAAGTTCCGTCAGATGTTTCGGCATTTCTTTTGAATATGTCGATTCTTGGAAACCATTTTCAACGTCAGAACAAACAAACAAAGTTTACTGTCTCACATTTTGCTAGTTCACTTCCAGCTAATACCTTACGTTTTTCCTCTGTCACGTTAACCATTCGTACTGGAACCACTGTACTTTCTTCTCTTAACTGCGTCAAAACTTTACCAATTAGCACCCCAGGTGTAGATTCCACGTCAGCCGGTTCAGTGATTCCCCACCTGTTCTCACCAGTGTAGTTAACCACTTTCGCAGGAATGACAGTCTTGGTATGTGGTTGGGTATTGACCTCTTCAAGAGCTATCACACGATAACAAGGCAAGTCCAAACTTTCTGTCCAAGGATGCAAGAGAGGAACTTGGACATTTCCCATTGATAGTAATCCATCTGTGATGTTAAGTTGGCAATGTTGTTGCTGCAGAAAGTCCAAACCCAAGATACAAGACTCACTGATATCTGCCACGTAAAACGACTGCAAAATTTCTCGGTTACCAATTTCAAGTCTAAGAGTAATGGTCCCCAACAGATTTAACTTTTCTCCAGTTACAGATCTTAAACAATTCGGTACCGGTTGTACACGTGACAGGTCTTTCGCAATGTTACGTAACAACTTAGTGGTGACTATCGAGATATTACTTCCAGTGTCGACAATCATGCGCGCAGTTTTTCCTTCAAGCTTTCCTTCCACGCAAAGGCCATCTTTCCTTTGTACAAGTCTCTCTCTATTCGACTGATCATGTGGGGTGTCATGTCTTACCGTCGAACCCCACCCCTCGGACTCGACTCTTCCTCGTTTCCCGATTCACTGCGTTTCTCGTCAGCGCTGTACAAACGACAATCCCGTTGGAGATGATCTTCTGAACCACATGTCCACACTTTCTTTTCCCTCTCGGTGGTGATCGAGTTTGATTTTTTCCTCCACGATTCACGCTTTTTGCTTCTCGAAGCTCGAAGGTTATTTTCTTTAGCTCTGTTAGAAATTCGGTGTTCCTTTTCACCGTATCCTCCAGCGGTTCCGCGTAACTTTCCATTTTTACTTTGGTCCGAGACTCGCGCACTGTTCTCACCGGTCTAGCTCTTCGTCGTGCAGCCAAGCTGAACGATTCGATTTCTAAAGCAGTTCCGAGAGCAGCTCTGAGAGATGTAGGTCTGGCTTGGGCGACTCTCAAACGCGTTTCATCATCGTTCAAGGCATCAATAAATTGATCTTTCATTAAAGTTTCTAGAACTTCAACAGGGGCATCAGGATATGCAAGACGGGTGAGTCTCTCGATATCTTCGGCCAATTCTGGTAGAGTTTCATCTCGACGTCTGACCTGATTGCGGAGCTTCATTCTATGCAGCTCAGTCGGCCTTTTATTTCCAAAACGGCTTTCTAGTGCAGCTACCAACGATGGATAATGGATTCGACTTTCCGATGGCAGATTGGATAAGACGGTGAGTGCTGGTCCTCTAAGACTGGTTGCCAGAAAGGCAGCTTTATCTGGACCGTCCCATTGATTAATTTCTGCTACAATTTCGAATTGCGTCATATACGCCTCCCATGAACTTCGTCCGTCAAATACTGCAGGTTTTTGAACAGGGCGACCAGCAGAATTATCTGTCCCACGAGCCGGTAAAACGTTGCACTCTGCTGGTTGTTTTTCTTCATCGAACTGGCGGTATGGTTTTGACATTGACAGCGTACGTCTTGGAGGTCCCCCGCTTGGTCTGGCTTCGCTTAACATAGTTGACAAGCCTTCATTTGCCGTTCCTTCTGTCTTTACGCGTGCCGACAAAACCGATTTAAACTCTTCTCGAAGCTCGCTTTTAATCATCTGATGCAACGAAGCAAACACTCCCGCATTAATTTTCTCCAATCGCTCTTCGCTTATTTTGATTTCAGATTCGAGTGCTTCTACACGATCACGCAATTGAAAAACAACAATCTCCAGTTGTTTGTTCTTGTCGCAAACCCGAGCGAACTCGTTCGACAGGTTTTGCATTGTGTCGCTGAAGATGTCGACCACTTCGAGAACCTTGCCATCCTGTCGCTCTTTATATTCTTTTATGAGATCTCGCTGCTCCTGTACTGCAGCCAACAGCTCTGCTTCAAACTCTGAACGAATATGTCCTTCGAATTCCGATCCTTTATTGTCTTGCTCTTCTACATTCTCGCTTGTTTCTCCCTGTGCAGCTTGTGCTCTGGTTAAAGGCATCTTTCAGTCAAATAAATCCTGCTGGGGTCGCAAAATGTCACGTTCCCCCAGGAAATATCAGAAGAATCAAAAATACCAATTACGCAATTGATCTTTGAACATATATTCTCGCCAAAAAAACACTGAAATAATACCAACTTGTTTACGTAACTTGACCTTTTTATAGGCTTATTTACATGACGCCTACACAGTACAGGACAATACATTCACAAACACAATACAAATTACGCAATACGAATTACACAGTAAAAGCCACACAATACAAATTACATACACAAATACAAATTATCCTGTGTTCATAACAATATGTATATATATATATATATATATATATATATATACTCCGAGTTTCACGCTATAAAGCGATCGTCAGGCAACTGACAGATCTGGTGAAGCTACTCTCTATTTACAGTTTGATACTAGGTATCGCGTTACTTGTCTACACTTGGTAAATAGTTCGGTTCGTTTGTTCAGTAAGGTATTATCTTTGTTCTTCATGATGGTCAGTTTTTCCTCAAGGCATAAGTTACATCTTCTGGAACCAGCTTTGTAGGCAGGAACCTTCTTAAGTAACGACCATTTGATAGTGAATGGCTTTTTCGCTGCCTTCAGTTCCCATACATGCTTTGATAGCTCCGTTTCCTTTGAGTACTTCTTGTTAGCGAGTGATTTGGCGTGGTTTCTAAATCTTGTTTTGAAGTCATCGGCGGTGACTCCAATGTACTTTACGGGCTTGTTATCTGCTGTAACTTCGGCTTGATATACCACGCTTTTTGTGAGGCATTTACCTTCGGCCAGGCATTTGTTGGGTTGTCTGCAGTTGCACTGTCGCGTGTTCTCTGTGTTGCTTACGTTCGTTTGTCTCGTGTGTTTATTTAGTATTTTCCTGTTGTGTCTGTTTAAGAACGAGCTCATGTTGTCTAGGCAACTGTAACTAATTCGCACGTTGTGTCGATTAAAGATTTTGTGTAGTTTGTTAGAAGGGGGGAAGTGTTGGTCAATCAGTTGGAGGAATCGTTGTCCTATATTTGTTTTTACGTTCTTGCTGTAAGGGGGGTTGAACCATATAGTGCTGCGTTGTCTGTTTCGTCTTTGCGTCTTGTTGCTGTCGCTGTTTTCGCTGCTTGTAAATTGCTCGTAGGTTAGAGTTTCGTAGAAGTTGCTTTGTCTTAAAGCGTCATTGTACAGTTGGGATGAGGCGTCAAATGTTTGTTTGTTGCATGAGAGTTTGTTGATACGTTTGTTGATGGATGAGGGTAGCTGCTTTACGATAGCAGGTGGGTGGTTTGAAAGACGGTTGATGTACAAGGGTTCGTCATTAGGTTTTCTGTACGATTTGTATGTGCCGTCCGTCAAGTCAAGTGTTATGTCTAAGAAGTTTACCCGCCTCAGGTTTGCCGTAGCTGTGATTTTCAGCCCGAAATTGCTGAAGGTTTCGATCAGCTGTTTTCTGGCCTTGTCTGCTAGTCTGCCTGATGTTGTTTTAATTGCAGCTAAGCCGTCATCACGGTACAGGCCGATGTTCTCGAAGCGATCTTCTATCTTGTTGAGGATGAATAGGCCGACAAGTTCGCAGATCTCGGCGCCGTCGTAACTTCCCATAGTTATATCAAAGGCGTCAGATGTAACTATGATTATCATATGTTGATGTAACTATGGGAAGTTACGACGGCGCCGAGATCTGCGAACTTGTCGGCCTATTCATCCTCAACAAGATAGAAGATCGCTTCGAGAACATCGGCCTGTACCGTGATGACGGCTTAGCTACAATTAAAACAACATCAGGCAGACTAGCAGACAAAGCCAGAAAACAGCTGATCGAAACCTTCAGCAATTTCGGGCTGAAAATCACAGCTACGGCAAACCTGAGGCGGGTAAACTTCTTAGACATAACACTTGACTTGACGGACGGCACATACAAACCGTACAGAAAACCTAATGACGAACCCTTGTACATCAACCGTCTTTCAAACCACCCACCTGCTATCGTAACGCAGCTACCCTCATCCATCAACAAACGTATCAACAAACTCTCATGCAACAAACAAACATTTGACGCCTCATCCCAACTGTACAATGACGCTTTAAGACAAAGCAACTTCGACGAAACTCTAACCTACGAGCAATTTACAAGCAACGAAAACAGCGACAGCAACAAGACGCAAAGACGAAACAGACAACGCAGCACTATATGGTTCAACCCCCCTTACAGCAAGAACGTAAAAACAAATATAGGACAACGATTCCTCCAACTGATTGACCAACACTTCCCCCCTTCTAACAAACTACACAAAATCTTTAATCGACACAACGTGCGAATTAGTTACAGTTGCCTAGACAACGTGAGCTCGTTCATAAACAGACACAACAGGAAAATACTAAATAAACACACGAGACAAACGAACGTAAGCAACACAGAGAACACGCGACAGTGCAACTGCAGACAACCCAACAAATGCCCGGCCGAAGGTAAATGCCTCACAAAAAGCGTGGTATATCAAGCCGAAGTTACAGCAGATAACAAGCCCGTAAAGTACATTGGAGTCACCGCCGATGACTTCAAAACAAGATTTAGAAACCACGCCAAATCACTCGCTAACAAGAAGTACTCAAAGGAAACGGAGCTATCAAAGCATGTATGGGAACTGAAGGCAGCGAAAAAGCCATTCACTATCAAATGGTCGTTACTTAAGAAGGTTCCTGCCTACAAAGCTGGTTCCAGAAGATGTAACTTATGCCTTGAGGGAAAACTGACCATCATGAAGAACAAAGATAATACCTTACTGAACAAACGAACCGAACTATTTACCAAGTGTAGACATTTAACGCGATACGTAGTATCAAACTGTAAATAGAGAGTAGCTTCACCAGATCTGTCAGTTGCCTGACGATCGCTTTATAGCGTGAAACTCGGAGTAGCACAGCAGGTCTACGAAATAAATAAATACATTCGCTCTACCAGTAATGGTATTGAGCGCTCTAAAATCATTGACAAGTCTCGTAACCAATCTGGTACAGTTAATTCTTGGGATATATATATATATATATATATATATATATATATATATATATATATATATATATATATATATATATATATATATATATATATATATATATATATATAACAATAATTTGTGTTGGGTTATAAAAACCAGTTATAAAGTGCTCAATGGATTTCCAGAGCATAATCAACAAATAAGACACAAAGACTTAGCAAGTTGTGTAAGGCATATTCATTACTATTTAGTGTAGCACTCTTCAGACAAATAGCCTATGTTATATGATCTATAGAGTAACGAACTTTTAAATTATGTACAAACGGTTAAACGATTATTATCTTTACATATCAATTTACACCTCAAGTGGAATATTCGTAATTAAGACCTAAAGTTCTTTAGTAGGAATTTACTAGCATGTCTGCATGTAGAGACAAGTTCATTTCGTCGGTTAAGTGTAGCCATGTCCGGTTTACAGATAATGAAAAATTTCTCCCATAGACATAAGTTGCATCTTTTAGATATATTACTGTACGATTTCGCTCGCTTAAGGATTCTCCATCTGATTGAATACTCAATACCCCAAAACAAAAACAACTTGCGCAGTCGTAAACGCAACATCACTTGGTATAACCCGCCATTTAGTCAAAACGTCGCTACAAACATCGGCATGACCTTCCTAAAGATCCTAGACGAAGAATTCCCGGTAGGACACATTTTACATAAAATATTCAACCGGAACACTGTAAAAATCAGCTACAGTTGTATGAGCAACATCAAACAAAACATAGACGGCCACAACAAATCTATACTAACACCTAAACCAGTAAAAGAAACTCAAGTGAACAATTGCAACTGCCGGAAACCTATTGAATGCCCGATCTCCAAGAATTGCCTGACCGAATCTATTGTATACGAAGCCACAGTGAGCACATCTGATAAGCGACCTCCCGAAACATATGTAGGACTAACAGAAAACAAATTCAAATTACGATACGCCAATCATAAAACATCATTTCGCAGCATTCAAAAACAGAATTGCACGGAACTAAGTAAACACATCTGGGATCTGAAGCAAAGGGGTATTGAGTATTCAATCAGATGGAGAATCCTTAAGCGAGCGAAATCGTACAGTAATATATCTAAAAGATGCAACTTATGTCTATGGGAGAAATTTTTCATTATCTGTAAACCGGACATGGCTACACTTAACCGACGAAATGAATTTGTCTCTACATGCAGACATGCTAGTAAATTCCTACTAAAGAACTTTAGGTCTTAATTACGAATATTCCACTTGAGGTGTAAATTGATATGTAAAGATAATAATCGTTTAACCGTTTGTACATAATTTAAAAGTTCGTTACTCTATAGATCATATAACATAGGCTATTTGTCTGAAGAGTGCTACACTAAGTGTAGTACGAAACTAAATAGTAATGAATATGCCTTACACAACTGGCTAAGTCTTTGTGTTTTATTTGTGTATATATATATATATATATATATATATATATATATATATATATATATATATATATATATATATATATATATATATATATATATATATATATATATATATATATATATATATATATATATATATATATATATATATATATATATATATATATATATATATATATATATATATATATATATATATATATATGGTGCCAGGTGCCAGGTGGTAGACCTGGCACCTGAAGATTCCCTTTGGATGAAACAGACTGTAGTGGTAAGTTTTTGAGGTATTTTGCACAATTATACATTTCGCTCTGTCTATATGTCATTGAGCACTCTTTTGTATTTCGCTAACCAAAACTAGCACATTATATATATTTATATATATATATATATATATATATATATATATATATATATATATATATATATTGAGTCTACCGTACTGGGGATTGAACTCGGAATCTTAGAGGTGAAAGTCGAGTGGTCTGAAAACTACACCACCGAAGCCCTTTTACACGTTAAGCCCCATATAAGTTAAATACTAAAGGACCGATGTTTGAGCCCTGGGGAACACCACAGATAATATGAACTGCAATTGACACGGCATTATTTATTTTGCAAACTTGTTTTCTCTGATGTAAGAAAGATCTAAACTATTAAAGAGGTGTTTTCTCTTAATCCAGATCGTTCCAGTTTTGCCAGTATTATTGTGTGGTTGACTGTGTCAAATGCCTTTTTAAAATCTATAAATACTACCTCACTGATCAGACCTTTGTCCATGTTAGCTGAGTAGTTAGTTCTTGAATGTAATAGGGCAGTTTCTTTTGAATGGTTTTGAATTGGTTTTCATCGATAACTTTGTTTTTATTCAAAAATGTAATAAGTTAGTTATAGGCAGCTTTTTCAAAGATTTGAGCTACATTTGATATTATAGAAATTGGTCTATAAATACCATAGTCTCTTCTATTATCAGACTTAAATATAGGTGTAACACTAGCGGTTTTCCAATCATCAGGGAATATGCCAGTATTTAAAGACAAATTGAACATATTTTTTAAAGAGTTAAAAATAGTTCTTCCTGCGGGTTGTATGAGTTTCCAGCAGACTTGCAAGTTTTCATACTGGATATAATACGGTATATATCCTCTTCTGATATTGTTTGGAAAGTAAATTAGTTTGACAGTGGAGTCGCATAATGCAGAGGGTCAAAATCGTTATCGGGAATTTCTTCTGCTAGTTTTTTGCCAATTTTAGAAAAGGTTTTATTGAATTTATTGGCAATTTCTTCATCACCTACTATTACTTTGGCACTCATAATAATCTGATTGATCTTAGTTGTCGTAGATTTCCTATTTAATAATTCGTTTTTTGTTTGCAAACTCTCTTTGCTTTTATTACTATTGGCTAGTTTTCCGTTATAATAATTCCTCTTTGTTTGCTTAATGCATTTGTTGACTTCATTTTTGCATTGCTTGTTGGCAGATCTTTGAAAATACATGACGTAGAGCACATGTACATTTTACACAAATACACTGTAAATATTGTGTACAAATTTCGAAAAAGTATCCAAAGTCGTTTGTATCTGTTTTATTCATTATTTGTTGGCTGTATTTGTATACAAACATTGTATATGACTTCACTGGTTAATTGCATAGTACAACATGGGATTCACAATGAAATTGTTAAAACATGTTTATAGACCATTTTAAAAGATAAAACTAATATGGGGATAACTGGGGATATTCATATTGGGCTCACAGATTTTCAGAGATATAGAAAATAGCTTCAAAAGAAATTAATAATGCAGAAAGCAAACTGGCAAATATTATCAATCTGGCTAGGTCACTGCATGTGCAATGACTAAATGGTATGTTAAACCTGGTTTTCTTGCTGCCTGTTTCAATGGTGACACTAGCTGTTAAATCCACCTAAACAAATATACATTACCTGTGAAGTGAAAAATGGTTGTATTGCCAAGATTTTAAAAATGAGGTTTCATCTATTAGTCAAAATTACCCTCTGGAATAGAGTGTTACAACTCATAGAGTTAATTTGAAATGGACATGTGCACATCAGGTCAAGTTTGAAATATGGGACAAGCAGCATATGCACAATTTTTTTATAGAAAAATAGAATAAATCATATTTGTGAACAACGTACAGATTTCAGTGATTCAGCTATATACAATAAGTTGTTTGCCAACACACGGCAACACCCCATGAAGGGGTAAAGTGGGAGCCGGGATTTGTTTTGAATGTTGGGTGGGAAGTAGGATTTATGGAGCAAAACAATACAGAATGGGAATTGGTTCTGATATTATGGGATTTCCTCTCTCCGGACACTTATTTAACAAAATATTCCAGTTCAAAATAGCAGTAAACAAAGCCTTTACTAACATTGCCAAATGGAGTGACTGGAGTGATCATCTTTAATTGAAATATGGAATATTTTGAAGCAAATAGCTAGTATACAAAAAAATAGATGCTCTATTTAAAACAATGTGAAAATAACGAGTGTTTGATTGGCAAAGAAAACAGTGGGATCTTAAAAAACAACGCAATGGAACATTTATCAGATTGATCACTGTATCATGGCTGGCTACAAGTGTTCTCAAAGAGCCTACTGCAATAATACACAAGTCTATTGTCATGCCAAAACATTGTTTAAAAAACCTGTAATAAGTAGTCTAAGAAACATATTAAGAGAAAGCATATGCGAGTTCAAAGCATCCTTGTAGTTAAAACAAAATTAATATCTATATAATTTATTATATGTCTGCGTTACATATATACAGTACTGTTACAATTTTAACCTTGTAATCGTATGGGGATATCTTAGTTGCTGTGGGCTAGCTGTTGTCTTGAAAAGAAACATGTCGAATAGCGTTGGAATTTCACAACAGCAATTGCAAAACGGTGCCTATCCATGACCCGGAAGGTTGTTTTTACGATCCATGTCATTAATGTCAACATACTTGATACGTACGTCTGTCTCGCTGCCCCAAATGTTTATTAAAGCTCCAATGCAAGCCTACCATAGCATAAATCAACGCTGGATTTCCTACCGTGCTGTCACGCAGTTTCACTTCCAAAATGTTTGCAAAACTGTCGGTAGTTTTGCTTTTTTCGTGTGTATTAAAATTCCTTTTTGGTTGCTATCTGCCTTATCCAATTTCTTGGTCCTGTCACGGTTTACACAAAATTAGGAAACTTTAAACTCTTTTTAAATTAAATTTTATAATTCCAAGAAAAACAAAATTAGCAGACAGTCCTATCTTAATTCCACATTTGTAAAAACTTCGCTCCTTCCCGTCGCCACAATTTGTGGAGTGACGTGCCACATTTTATAGGGCCTTCTCTCGCGCAACTTGATAACAAAAGGCTCTGAGTTCCAGGTTGTATGTACAATCTATCGTAGTCTAAGAAACGATAGTCACATCAAACACGTACTTCATTAGCGATTAGAGCATTCATCACTAAAGCAGGGACTACCCGAATTATTCATCCATTTCCAGTATATTAGCTGTCTTATTCATGGATAAATTCTCGCAGTACCAAACACTGCGTAGGGATAGATCATCACAAATCCATGGAGGGGTATGCGCCTACATTAAAGAAAAAATATGAACGTTTGGATGATTGAAGTTGTTCTGATGACCATGAGTGTTTATGGATTTCTTTAAGGCCTACCCGCTTTCCTTGTTGGCTAACATGTATATAATTACATAGGTAATATAAAATCCAGCTGGTGCAGGTGGAGCGTTATTGCTGTATCATTTTTTTCATACACTTACTCTAGCAGAATCAAAATATCCAAACTGTGGAATCATTGTGACTGGCGATTTTAATCGTCCCAACGTTACCCGATTGCTTAACCACTTTAGGCTCAAGCAAAGAGTTAAGATACCTACCCGAAACGATGTTACATTAGATTTAATTTTTACTAATATGCACAAGTGTTACAATCCACTTTAGGGCTATCCAGGACTTGGGCTGTCTGACCATAACACACTAATAGCTAGAGAGATGAATGTATTACCGAACGCTAATACCAAAAAATTGATAACAGTGCGAAATCTGCGGAAAATCGTAAATTGGAAATAGGAAGATACTTAACCAAAATCGATTGGTCTTTAGTGTTTCATGAAATAGTTCATTCTGGGCTAGACATTATTATGCCAGAGAAACAAATTCGCATCCATCCAACTGACGCTCCATGGTTGAACCAGAAACTTAAATCTCTTATCCTCAGTAGACAAAAAGCTTTTCAAATGCATGGCGTGTATTCACGTCAATTCAAATACCACCGGAACCGTGTCAATAGGGATCGAAAAGTTTGTAGGGCGAAGTATTACGAATCTCAGATTAAAGAGCTCAAAGAGAAGCCTCGAGAAAGTGGTGGAGGGGTTAAGCAGCTAGGTAGCCTGAAGTCTTCAGATGTACGTAAATTTATCAGATCAGATCAATATTGAGGGGTTTAGGAACCTTAATCCTCAGGAAGAAACTAACATCGTTAATGCCGCTTTTCTGGCACCTTTGGATGAATACAAGCTATTAGAACCCCTTGATCACCTTCCGTTAGGAAGGTGGTCACGAAGAACGTGTACAAAAGCTTTGGCAAAATTAAATTCTAACGAGGCGTCTTGGGCCAGACAACATACCGAATTGGATTTGTAAAGAATGTTCATGTATTATGGCATTCTCTATTATGAAAATTCTTAATGCATGTTAACCAGCAGATATTGCCCACCACCTGGAAGAAAGCAAAGGACTCGCCATTACCAAAGAAAAAACCAGCGAACACATTAGAAAAGTATTTAAGACCAATTTCCCTAATCTCCTGTGCTTCTAAATTAGCAGAGGAGTTTATTGTCGAGGATTATGTAAAAACCTGCAATTTTAAACGTAGTCGATCTCAGTCAACATGCAGCGATACCAAATTCATCAACTACCTTGGCGTTAATCATCATGTTACATCACTGGCGTGCCAATGTTGATGGTAACGGGACAACATCTTTAATAGAGTGGGTAATTTGACGTATCCCGAAGCATAGTTAAATGGATAATAGATTTCCTTTCTCAAGGAACTCAGAGAGTCAAAGTGGCAAAAGCCTGCTATTCCGAGTGGGGTCTAGCTCCATCTGGAGTACCTCTAGGTACAAGAATGGGACTATGATTACTTATTTTAATGATCCAAGACCAAGATATCAGATATCATCAAATTTGTGGATGATACCACAGCATCCGAAATATTTACGAAAGGCAGCGTTAGTACAGCCCAGAATATAGCAGATCATGTTATGCAGTGTTGAGAAGGAAATCGAATACAATTAGATCCAGATAAGTGTAAGGGACTGAAAATTTCGTTTAGTCACGACAAGAACCAGTTGTCTTGGACCAAATGACAGTCAATTGTAAAGAAATTGAAATTGTTGATAGTACTAAATTACTGGGAGTGACAATAAGTAATACTATAATATAGCATTTGTGAATCCTGAACGCTGATTGGTTAAGAGCCGTGTTTACATAACTCAATGTAAACAAGGAAAATTTCCCGCCACTTGAAAACACGGAGTTTTTCGTATCCTTCGGGCTTTTGACATTGCTATATTATAAAACAAATATCAAACATTTTTTTCCGTATTAGTGCTTAACAGTTATTCTACGAACTCGAGTCGTATATGAGGAGAGTCGGCTATCACTCATATACGACGAGCAGTGGCGGATCCAGGGTAAGTCAAAATAAATTATAGAAGCTCAATTTTAAATTCAAAATAACTTTATAACAATGTCATAGGTTATGAATTTCAAAAGAATAAAATCTAACCAATGAAGTTGCTTTAAAGGTATTTTAAAATGTAAATATATCCTAGAATGAGCTGTAGTAATTTCTTTTGACTTACGCTAGATCCGCCACTGACGACGAGAGTGAGTAGAATAACCGTTTTATTGTATAGACAACAAGTGCTACCAGAATAACTTCCAAGTGCAGTTATATTTTATTAAAATATATTTATTAGTCAGTTCATCAATTTAAACAGCTTCAGCTACTACCGCATAAAACTACTTATCGTTATTTTGTTGAGCTCAAAATTGAGAACAGTTTTTGTTATTATAGCAATTCAAAACAATCATAATTTTTTTCCGAAATTGTGTAAATTTAGACCTATTTGGTGTTCCCTGAACACTTTGAAATTTAGAGTGCAGTTATATCAACACTCGTGGAAGTCAGGAAAATTCGAAATTGCATGAAAACGCTTTGCAATTTCGTCGTGTTTCCATACAATTTCTCGTTTCCCCAATTCCACTCGTGTTGATATAACTGTATATCAACACGGAAAATGTTTTATATTTGTTAAATCTAACACGGAATGCCCACATAAAAGAGGTAATTAAAAAACGCAGAAAGAAGCTATACTACTTGGTTCAAGTACTAGATTTTATACATCCTGCGTGCGATCAGTCATGGATTATGCTACACCAGCCTTCTATCACGCCTTCCGCAATATTAATGAACGATTTAGTACGCCTAAAAAAAGCGATTAGAATTATTAATCCACATGTGGACTACCTTTGCAGCAGGAGACGTTTTGGACATGAAACGCACAGAAGAACATCACAATCTTTTTTGTAAAAACTTATTGGACAAAATGATAGACAATGCAAAATACGAACTTGCTGACTTGCTCCCAAAGAAACATAATTCATACTACGCTCTTAGAAATGAACATTAATATTTGACTTACCTCAGTCAGTTTGAGACTAATCGTACTGCAAATTCTTTTGTGTTCACTATGGCATCGAAGATGTAAATTGAATGTTAGTAATGACTATTAGTAGTAGTAGTAGTATTAATAGTTAATAGTTAATAGTATTTATTACTGTTAGTTGTGATTTTTAAAAATATGAGATTTGATTTCCTTAACAAGTTGTATACACATATAGTAAACTATGTATACCTCCAACATATATATTTGTAACAAATTAGGATAAAATTTATATAGTGCCTGAAACCTTGAACTTTTTTGTAAATTTTACCTAATTCAGCCATTGGCTGCGAAGTAAATTTATTAAACTATCTAAAAAGCTATTTATCGCCTCCTCTTTCAAATACTAATTCTATTTCCAATAACAATTTCTGGCTCCGATGAGCTCTGTTTTCTGTGCGAACATTAAATGCAAATCATAGAACATAGAGACACCTCTGGAGAAATATTGGCTATGTGCAAAAGCACATGCCGATTTATTTTCAAATAAAAAGTAACAAATTAGTTAGATTTAACAATCATTCGAATTTAGCACAGAAAAGGTGGGGTGCTAAAAACGCTAGTTAAACTAAGTAGCAAATAGTTTAGTAGCACGAGACAAACATCAAAAGAGGAGGCGGGAGGGAGGGATTTGAAGAGTAACGAGTTGACACCTGGCTGACTATACTTCGAATGACCTGGAAAACTTTACACTGCCTTATTTATACAAAGCGCTGAGTTTGCACGTGGACATGACGCAAGTAAAATTCCTAAATTGTAGCAAAACCTCCCCGTAAAGTTAGGATGATATCCACAACCGCATGCCCCTGTAATATGTGTCACGTGCTACCCATCCAACAAACACACTTAAAGAGGAGGCAATAAATTTATTATTCGTTGACACAAATAACTCCTTTATCGCCTCCTCTTTCAAATACTAATTCTATTTCCAATAACAATTTCTGGCTCCGATGAGCTCTGTTTTCTGTGCGAACATTAAATGCAAATCATAGAACATAGAGACACCTCTGGAGAAATATTGGCTATGTGCAAAAGCACATGCCGATTTATTTTCAAATAAAAAGTAACAAATTAGTTAGATTTAACAATCATTCGAATTTAGCACAGAAAAGGTGGGGTGCTAAAAACGCCACAAGCCTCCCTGAAGAGGAGGCACCCCCACCCTCATCGGACGAGAAATTGCCGTCGGAATATAAATATGAAACACTTTAGCTTAAAGCAAGGCTTACGGCACCGCATTGTCCTAAAGACAGGAATTTGACGTATTACTAAGGCAATGGGAGACTTTTTAGCTACTAACTTTGTTATCAACTGGCAACCTAGCCCCTGCATCGGCAGACAGTGTGATAATACATGCTATACTTAACAGTTTTAGATCGCTAGATCATCAGTTATGCTGCTCGTCGCGAGCCTAGCCCCTGCATTGGCTACACGACGACCAACGAATTATACGATGTAATTACAGCTAGACATTAAAATTACCGTACAATTTAAAACGAAGCCGCTCGCCTTGCTGCGCATGGTTATGCAGCCATCAACGATTCGAAAAGATTAAAAGGAACTAGAGCGTAAACTTTGTACCCGAATGTATTTTCGAAAAGCATCCGATTTCCAGCGGCCCATAGCTCGTATCTGGACGTCAGAAAACCCATTTTCAGCCGCGAACGTTGCAGCGCCAATACGAAAGCTGTGGCCTTTGTATTTGGACGTATCAAGGCCACAACGTTGAAAAACTAAGGACAAAATTTGGGTAAAGGAATGACGTGAAACTGCCGTGCCATTAGGCGTCATGAACAATGGGCCGCTTGAAAAGCCTCGTAGGGATAAATAATCGAGCAATATCTGCACTGGGCATATGTCAGAACGACGTGATAACGCAAGAGAAACATCGCCCTTGTTGTAAGAATGTTTAAAATCTCGGAATGTAATTCCGATGCTCAATATGCAAATGTTTCTTAGCAACCCACTCTAAGGCAGAACTGAACATTTCAAATGTGCGACAGGAAGAAGCACATCCCATGGGCATAGCACGATCATAATAATATTTTCCTTGCCAAGTCATTCCTAAAAGAGGATAATCCTGTGGACGGATTGGAATAATGCGAAACGCACTTTTGATGTCAGTTTTGGCAAGAAAACAACCCCGACCTAACGATTTGATTAATGCAATAGCATCATCAACACGACAATATGAAACTGTACTATGCTCAGAGGAAATGCCATCATTTACTGACGCACCCCTGGGAAACGACAAATGATGAATAAGTCGAAATTCGCCCGGAATCTTTTTAGGAACAACACCCAAAGGAGAAACACAAAAATTTTTAAATGGAGGTGTATCAAATGGGCCGGCAATCCTACCAGCCTTAACCTCCTGGATAAGTTTAGCACTGACTATGTTCGGGTGCTGAAGTGCTGAGAGCAAATTTTTTGAACAAAAAGACAAGGGAACCCCATTGAAATAAAGTGGGAAACCTTGTGAAAAACCATTAGACAACATCAGGGCAACATGAGCATCATATCCATGTAACAAAGGTAGCAAACGCTTAATGATTACTGGGGTTGGAAGCTCGTGGTGGAAGTGGTTTTGAACTAGGGGTTGATGGCCTTGAGGGACGAAAATTACAGGACTTGGCACAATGTGTAGCGCCACATTTGAAACACTGGTGCTTATAGTTACAACCCGCACACTTAAAACCTTTATGATACCTCCGGCAGTAACCTAGGGGGACAAATGGACCAAGCTGCACAGTGGAAGCCGGTGAGGAATTAGGACGAGCTTGTGTGTTCGGCTTCATGTTTTGCGCACGAATCCACAGCTCCCAATGGGTTGTGCCCCAAGGCATCCCAGGCACATTAGATTGACGTAAAGAACGGAATTGTGTATCATAAAACCGCCAATTTCCACCTCGTGCAGCCAGATCACGGACAACCTCCCCATATTTCATAAGAGAGGGGGCTTCCTGTGGGAATTTGCTTGTATAAACCCCAACAAAAATCTGGAAGGCGGACGTCCACAAGTCAATAGTGTTGATAGGCTTTATCCGAGAGGAGGGCTCTAGGGAAAGAGTTGGCACTGAATTGTCATTCTGGTTAATTGACAGTTGGTAACGTGTATCACTCACTCTTGGATTAATAAGGAGCCCAAACTCAACAAATTCATGGGCCCAAATCTTTGCCTTAATCTTGGGGCTAACCTGAGCATCAATGGGCATGGTGATAGAATTAAAGTGGGACAAGCCTAAAGCTTGTGGACGCGCTACCTCCAAATTAACACTCTCACCTGACAGGCCCTCCAAAGCTGATGCCACTGGCCCCTGCACTTGGGCATCAGCCTCAGAAGGACCTGGTAAAGATACTAACGGAACCTCCCGAGCATTCTGTATGGGCGTAGGCAATAAGGCTGACTGTAAAGATGCCAAGACAGACTGTGCCACTGCTGTTGCAATGCTTGTCACTTCTGCTGTTGATAGGGTTGAGCTGATGGTACTTTCAACTGCCCCAGAAGTAGTCGAGCTTTCCTGCGAGGTAGTCACTGGGGGAACAGGAGCCTCATTATGGTTTCGAGTGTGACGGCGCGAGACAAAAGGTTGAGCCCGACGTTGAACTCGTGTACTTGGTCTTGTAGAAGGCATGTTTCTATAAAAGAACAGAAAACAAAAAACCAAAACAGGCACAAATAGCCAAAGCCAGAACTAGCATATGAAAGGAAGCAAAGCCTGGTGGAAAGTCAGCATGCAATGAAATGTATGTCAAGTATGTGGACTAAACAATAGACAAACATAACAGTTTTTGACTGTGGGCATGCAAACATTGAAACGCAACAAGAAACGTTTAAGGATCAAGAACGGCACAATTGATTACTAATCATGGCATACAACAAAGGTAGCCGAACACAAATCAGTGGGCAAGCAACACGCCAGCTATCACCATAATTGACAGAGATATAAACAAACACAACCTAATAATAAGCACGACATTAACATTACAGTCACATTTTAACACAGACACATCATATAAAGATACAAAAACAGTACACACCACCAATAAAAAACAAACGTGTGCTTATAAGGCCCATAATCATCAAATTAACAACCCTTTTAACTGTTATGGTTGAAGCAAAACAGTGAATGTGCATCAAACCAGCACATAATAATTATCAAATAAGCAACCCATATAACCATTAGGGTTTAAGCAAAATTAATGTAGGTGCATCAAACCAGCACATAATATAACATACAAAGCCCTTATCAAGGCATATAATGAGATATAAATGTGTAGCAAAGACAGTCTATATTTATCAAACTAGCACATATAATATATTAAAGCCCTCTTCAAGGCATTAGGTATATAGAGTAATGTCTGAACTCATGGCGAGACAGCCAACACGCCACAACTAAAATAGGCAGCTTAACGTTAAAACGATATATTTGTTAAATACTCTCAGATGGGCATCTGCACAAGCGTAAAAGCAGGTACCAAGGACCTAAAAAGCCAAGGACCTGTATGATCAACAACTAACAAGTGGCAGAGCCTTCGAGATCGCTCCCTCATGCATTTTGGAACTGTAGAAAAACAAAACGGTCGATCACGACTTTATTAATAGCTACATATCCTTTACAAAATGAGGCCAAAGCCATAAATACAAATTAATGACAAACAACAAAAACCAAGCTATCGTACTTATAGTTTGTTCAGGGCTTTCAAGATCGCCCCGCGATAGCTTCGGTATAAACGGTACTGTCCTTGTGAGTTACAATGTACTCCATCCAAGGACAGCAAATTTACATCACTACCAAAGTCACGGTGTTCCCAGAGAAATATGCCAACTTCATTTTCAAGCACAACGCACAAATACTGCCGTAGAATAGCAGCCTTGGCCTTAAATGCTGTATCCGGCGCTGTGGAATGCGCTATTTTCCGATCAATAACCTGGCAAACCACAACAACTTTTACTTGAAGTTCGTCGCGAAAAAAGCGTGCAAGCTCCTCGATACGAGAGCCTACAACCTCGGGAGGAAGATGACACAAATCGTTTGTGCCCAATTCTAAAATTATGATGTCTGGTTGAATACTAGCAATAGCTGAAATATCATATTTTCTCACTTTTTCTACTGTGCGACCGCCTGTGCCTTTTAAACAAACATAGACGCCAGATCCAGCCAAGTTAAAATTTTGTTTAGCGCGCGAATCGAAACCCTTAACTAAATCGTCATGTAAACGGCGAACAAACGAATGACCAAAAATCAAAACTTTGGGAATGAAATCTGACATATTTCGCCCAGATACACCGCAACAAGACAAAAAACACACAATACCTGCTAGACGTCTTGCAATTTGAAGAGTAACGAGTTGACACCTGGCTGACTAGACTTCGAATGACCTGGAAAACTTTACACTGCCTTATTTATACAAAGCGCTGAGTTTGCACGTGGACATGACGCAAGTAAAATTCCTAAATTGTAGCAAAACCTCCCCGTAAAGTTAGCATGATATCCACAACCGCATGCCCCTGTAATATGTGTCACGTGCTACCCATCCAACAAACACACTTAAAGAGGAGGCAATAAATTTATTATTCGTTGACACAAATAACTCCTTTAAATGTACTAGCTTTATCGAATATCCCAAACATATCATTAAACCCTCGATGGTCAAACTTCAGCATATCAGGAACGATAAAATCAATCAGGCCGTGTATCAATTACATAAGACATTGACATTGACGCTGGTACTAGAACATATATACACATAATGTGTATTTATAAACACACATATCTGAAGATCCTAAATGGATAAGGGTATAAACGAGATTTGAAGAACCATGCAAGATATCCACCCAATTAATTTTGGCTAAAAGTACACTACAGTTTATGCCATATGACAGGAGCAGTCACGATACAACGATATATCACGTACACGACAAGTTAACATCATAGATAGAATCAACAATGGAAGAGTATATACGTAGTTCAGCAGATAGTTGAACTTAAGTAAATTAACATCTCGCGCAGCTGTCCAAAGCCAAGACAGTCTCTCTGGTAAAGCAGCGATCTCAGAATTAATAACAAAGTTGTCCGGATTAGTTTCATGTCGTTGGAAAACACATCCATCTTTCAGGCACAGGCACAGAATAATCACAAAAAGAATACACGTCACAACTGTATCTTTTAACAAATGGGAAGCATTGATATAAAAGTGCTCTAAAACAGTATCGAAACATGAAAATTTCTTAGTTATTCCATCAGAATTCGCTTACTTATCGTCTCGGTAGAAAGAAGGCGCCGTTTATTTTCCAAACGCCGAGAAAATGGGTTATAGTACCAGTATGTTAGTATTGTCCGAAAGGGTTACGTTTGAATGAACCAGCAGTTGGTCGTAGACGGTCATCATTGCTAGGTTTATTTGGTACTTGCTGGAGTTCCTGAAAATTACTTCTACAGTAATGCGCGACGTGGCCCACCTTGTCGCATTTATGGCAAATAGAGAAAGGGTAGAGGCCCATCTATGTTTGATTACTCAGGGAACGCTGTGTGTGATCAGAAAATTGTGGCAACTGATGCGCAGAAACATTTGATGCGTTTTGGCGATCTACGTGTGTAGTTATTGTTTTCAAACCTTTGTTTTAATAGCTGTGTGCAGCTGTTGCTCTGGGTTTTGTTGCGAAGGATTTAGAGTGCAGTTTGAAACTGCATCTCTCATATGGGCAACGTTTTCAGCTTCGGCCAAATTTTAGTTTTTTGGTTTTTCATAAAAACTTATATAGAAGCACAATTACGGTAAAAACACTATAATGATAAATTAATGGACTGCAGGAAATAGAACCAAAGAATTACAATGCATGCAAAGACAAATACCCCTAAACCACCACAAATGAAAAACCTTCTGGCAAGGAAGCACTGAACTGGCACGTTAGAAACTCGACATGCCTTGCGATCACACCGAGGGTCTGACACAAGAGATGTTCATTCAATGTCGATATCACTCAAAACGAAAAGGACATAAAACTGTGTACCTTTAACTCTTCTTTCTGTCTTCCTTTCATCGTTACATGGATTTCCTCGTCATGCATGTTGTCTTGCTTTAGAATGCCCGCATTCCCTGCCATTGTCAAACGAATCATTTTTCTTCTACTGTTGAATGCACTCATACACCACTCGCGGGATCGTCGACATCGAAGTTGCGTTTAGGAAGATAGCTCTGCAATCGATGCAATCGATGTTAATATCAATGCAGCTAACATGGAAGGGGGGAGGGGGGTGGAGGTAATAGTTGACCACGCAAGAACATATGCAGAAAACGACAGATTGAATCCTTCTTATAAATGTTTTCAAGCTAAATTCATCCACAACAACGGTAATTTCATTTCAGAAGCCCTAGAATTTTCAATATTCCTTTGCTATTGTCCACCGAACCCCTAAAAAATACAGGTGCTGGGCTACGCCCCTGTATACTAATATTAATTATTGTTCGACACAGTCCCTAATTTCTTTCGAAATTTAACAAAAAACTATCGACGCTAGCTTCTGGGATTAAAATGACTTGCTACTAGCCACTGGAATAAATATGACTTCCTACCAGCTGTTGGAATTAAAATAACTTGCTGCTGCTAAATTCTGTTTCAGCTGTTGCAGTTGAATATCATATAACATACATCCTAACATACATCCTGCCGAATTTGTGTTTCATACATTACAACAAACTTCAACAATGCTGTTGCTCCTATAGTCGTGGTCTCCGATTTCTGAAGCATGATTTTTTTTACGTGAAATGTGTGGATACATCTTGCCATGCATCAATTCAATCAAGATTGTTTGTTGGGGAGTTTTTTCGTCATGGGCGTCGCAACATCGATCTTTTTTGCGTGGTTCGCCCCTTTTCTCCATGGGCTGAAATTAAAATAGACGCGGTTTCAGGAGCGAAAAACCAGAGTTATGTTATATAACGCATATCTTTTGAAAGCAGAGTCCGTACGTCTGTTTACTGTTTGCGTGTTTCATGTCCCAGAAATAATGAAAAATCTGTACTGTTAGATCCAGCATAAAAACCTTCACATCTGACGATTGTTTGTTTATATACTGTAATGTTCAGTAAATGAGCAATAGCCGCTTATGCTACGAATCAAACCAAATTGTAAAGTCGCGCAACTAAAAAGATGTAAGCTGATTTTGTGCACGAAATAATATTTTTAACAATACCTTCCCCACAAGTAACGGGGGGGGGGGGGAGGGGGAATTTAGAAGAAAAAATCTATGGAGAAATGATGGACTTACTGTTCTAGCTGCTACGAATATTTCAGTATTATTTTGGGCAGCAGTTGTCGGTAATGCTTGTTTCTCGAATGCAGTTAACTTCTCTACACGCTGTTTAATTACACTGATCTCGTAGTTAGGGCTTTAAACATAGCATGAATATAGGGAATAATATATAGAGTACATAATCATGCAAGATCCTGTCTATAGTATATAGTATGTAAAATATTATCTTACTGTGATAGACTAGCTATCTCCTTTAGTTAGCGTAATAAAAATTGCTAGCTCAGCAAAAGTTGCGACGTCTGTAGTTGAATAAGTATGTTTAATGAGTGCAAAACCAAGCAAAAATTAGTTATTAACTCAAACCAAAAAAAATTTGAATTCAGACACTATATGATAAGACGCATTGAAGAACACTTTTAATTTCACTATTAGAAACATGTTGGAGACTAGTTGGCATAACATAATATCAGAAATGTGTCTCTACTGTATATTTATGCACGCATAAAGTTTACTGGGAAGATAATAATAATTTGAAATAATCCTACGTGTAGAATGTTACAGAAATTCCATTATAAGGGGCCTTGGGAGGACATTGTCGTGGGGACAAAATTTAATATATTTTTCAAATAATGTATAATAACTGAGCTTTGCTCTGTTTTCTATTCATGAAACATGCTCACCCAATTGCAACTAGTGACGTCACAGCTTCAACTGAATCAACAATTTACCTTTTGCACATTTTTGGACACAAAAAGAGTTTCTATCACAGTAAACCAATCGGCTTACGTTGTTAATACTTGTTTTAAAGTTACTTCTTCACAAGCTCTCTGTTCAACTTTTCCAGGTAGCACAATATTTAGATATGAAATTGATGTATCGTTATTTCCGTAGGTCCATATCATGAACCTTACTTGTTCATCAGGTCATGGATTGAAATTCTGGCGATTGATTTGTTAACTCTGGATACAACTGTAGTCATCAGAGGACTTACAGGTCGGGCGATGGATATTGACACTGTTGACAAGAAATTATACTTTCGCAAAGGAAACGATATATCCCGAGCAAACTTTGATGGCAGCAGCGTTGAAGTTATCGTACAGAATGCTGAACCTGATAGACTAAGGGTGGACTGGAAAGGACGTCGCATATTCTGGACAAGGGATGGTTATAACGAGATTTCGATGGCGACTTTAGATGGGCAGGAGAGAAGAGTGTTTAGAACAACAGAGAACCGGCCTGGGGATTTGGCAGTAGACTCAAACTCAGGGTGAGTTTTATTGACTTGTTCAAGTAAAGCTTTGTCATTTCCTATTTCATAATGGTAAAATATTCGCCGGTTGCGTTTAAAAATCTCTCGACGACTCCCCTATTGCAACCAGGAAACACATACATAGAGGATATTAAACGGTGGTGGGAAGATATGAATATTATTTTCGAGTGGTGAAAATATTCTTTTTGGCCCTTTTCAGAAGTCGAAACAAGCTAACAGAGAACATATAAATCCCGCGTGAAAACACACGCGTGTTTCACGTGCTACATATTTTTTCATATCTTCACTGGTGAAAATATGGGAAATACGAGTGTTTTAGTTTACGGTAAAACCATAGATATAGAAGACATAGATTGCTGACGTATACCTACGGAGGTGGGGTCAACAAGAGAAATCCAACATGGCGGAACAAGAGGGCAAAAGACTATAGACTTTATCACAAAATCGACGATTTTTGCAAATTTTGCCGTCCCTTTCTTTCGAAACTCATCTGACCAAGTTTTATGGGAAGGAGAAACATAACGCAAAGATTTTAAGCATATATTTGAGTAAATTTGATGAAAAGTCACAAAATTATTCATCAATAAAAGTTCATGTGAAATGGTCTCTTGGTGAGTTCGAGCGTTTCATTGCCTGAAATCCTCGCTATGTTGACATATAGCCTCTTGAATGGTTTCCTATATTTGTAACAAGCATTCTGAAAACAATAGAGGAATAATATGGGAAATAATTGTCGTAATCGTATTCGTTCAGAACGTTCAAGACTATTACTGCATTAGACATTTAGACTTGAAGTCACATGTTGTGTCCACCCGAGATTGCTTGCAGTGTTTATTTAATCAATTTCATACACCTGCTTCTACAGACTGTCGGTGGACGAATAAATTTTCAGTTTTAATTGTTAACTTGAGTGTCATTTCTGGCTTTCAATTCAAGTGATATTATACAGTACTCAGTTAACTGAGCACTATACTATTGAATTTAATAATTTTAACACTACAATTATATAGTTGCTTATTATATTGAGGCAACTTACCTAACTTGAAAACAGCATAAAATTAAAGGCTTGTGCTCATTAGGTTTCATCATATGTAGTTTTCAACTTGCTTAGCAAGGTACCTCCATTAATAGTGACATGGGAGAGAGCACTTACCAACACAAAGTTGGAACATTGCAGTGAGGACTAATATCAATTAACTTTCATTTCAGCACTTACTGAAACTGCAAGATCAGCACCAATTTAGCTTAAAAATTAGCAAGAACATTTTTAGTTTGGAGACACTATGTTTGACTTCATGGTCTTGTCTTCATAATTTACAGATATGTATTTGAGAGGTTAGAATGAAAAAAGTTATTGTACAGGCAATTGTTCTCTTTTTAATATATATTTTACATTGTTTATTTACACTTTATGCAAGTGTGGAGAGTTATTTCTTAAACACAAATCTGGTGATATATTTTCTGAGCTGCATTGCTGTATATTATTATAGGACATACAGTAACTATTTTTCACAATATCTTCTCATTAAATTCCACCATTATGTTTGGATGCACAAAGTTAGGATTCACATTAAAGTAATAATAAAATTAACTGCATTCATGTGGTAATTTTTCAAGTAAATTTTTATTGAATTTGCTGGTTTGGGCTATTTCAGATATGCTAGAGCACCTTTATCTCAAATACATATCTGTAAATTATGAAGACGTGACCATAACTTTCAATCATAGTGTCTTCTTGCTAATTTTTAAACTAAATTGGAGCTGATCTTGCAGTTTTCAGTAACTGCTGAAATGAAAGTAAATTGATATTAGTGATCACAATGTTCCAACTTTGTTTTGGTAAGTGTTCTGTCCCAAGTCACTACCAGGCACCTATTAATGGAGGTGAGTTACCTTACCAAACAAGTTGAAAACTACATATGACGAAAGCTAATGAGCACAAGCCTTTGCTCTTATGCGCTTTTCAACTTAGGCAAGTCACCTCAATATAATACGCACCTAATTGTGGTGCTAAAATTACAAATAGCACTTAACTGAGTAATATATATAATATCACTTGAATTAAAGCCTGAAATGACAATCAAGCTAACAATTAAAACTGAAAATTTATTCGTCCGCGGACAGTCTGTAGAAGCAGGTGTATGAAATCGATTAAATAAACACTGCAAGCGATCTCCGATGGACACAACATGTCATTCCAAGTCTAAATGTCTAATAGTCTTGAACATTCTGAACGAATACGATTACGACAATTACTTCTCATACTATTCCTCTACTGTTTTCAGAATGCTTGCTACAAATATAGGAAACCATTCAAGAGGCTATATGTCAACATAGCGAGGATTTCAGGGAATGAAGCACTCGAACTCACTAAGAGACCATTTCACATGAACTTTTATCGATCAATAATATATCCTTAAAATCTTTGTGTTATGTTTCTCCTTCCCATAAAACTTGATCAGATGAGTTTTGAAATAAAGGACGGCAAAATTTGAACAAAATCGTCGATTTTGTAATAGAGAGTCTATAGTTTTTGCCCTCTTGTTCCGTCATGTTGGATTTCTGTTGTTGACCCCACCTCCGTAGGTATACGTCAGCAATCTATGTCTTCTATATCTATGGGTAAAACACCCATAACCATATTATAAACACAAGTATTGTCACCATTTTACATATTATGTATTGTACTATGTACTAAATGACTGTCCGGTTCCTCTCCTAAAATCTACTACAGTTAGAAATTAAAAAAAGTCAGCGAACATTGTTCCTAAAACCTACCTCAAACATTTTGTATGAGCCGATATGAGCTGATATCTAGTGATATCGCAGAAAGGAGGGATTTTTTAGTGACAAGTCATGTGCTGTTCATTTTATCTCTATTTAGAAGGCCCTTTTACATTTAGACCGGCGGCACCCCCCCCCCCCCCTTGAATTGTATAGATTGTGATAAGATTTTGCTAGCCTTATTGTTCGCCAGATTTCATAGAATCTCGCTTCTTTCCTCCGCAGAAGTTGTTTAACTTGCTCTTAAAAAAAGTAACTGAAACATACAAAAAATGCGGAAACTCGGCGTATTGCGGACATTCGAAATTCATTAAATTCATTAATTAATTCATTAGTTCGGCATTTAACATCAGAATCAGAATCAATGTGTCAACTATCATATGTACTTAATTTGTCGCATGTAAATATATTTAGATATATTTAAATAAATTTATAGTTTACAATTGTAGCCGTTAGGAAAAAATTTCCCCTTACCTGGTGACGAAATTGTTTCACAAACGTCATTATGACGTCGTTAATAATACAGTTTTCAAAGCCGTATTTTAAATAGTCCCCTTGGCATCATGTTTTTCAAAAATAAAATACGTGCGGTAAGCATCGCGCAAAGAATCCTTGGACTATAAAATAAGACAATCCGTGTAACATGCACTAGAAACACGGACAAAAGCAAAACGGGTATTGAAAATCTTTACGATTTGTTGGACTATTATTTCGTCTATTGTTGTCAGATATTGTCATAAAACACGCAGTTTCATGAAATATACTCAGATTTGTTTAGGTATCACAAGAGGCGGGAGGGGATAAATTCCGGAGAGGGGGCCCTATTTATTAGCCAGGAAATATCTCGCGGGGGGGGGGGGGATTTCCTTGTGCACCGACTGTTATGGCCGGTAGACCTCAGAAAATGTCCTCGCTATTCGAGCTGGGCAAAAGCTCTCAAAGAAATGAGTTTTATAACAGAAACTACTTCGATTCACTCATTAAGTGGGGTCATTCAACATGGCCGTCGATCTCAAAATGTGTTTCCGGCTTCAATTTTATTTGAGTTTTGTATTACGATGCACAATCCAATCTAAATACATGTCAATGCTCGAAGCCGATAAATACAATAATTATGTACATTTGGGGTTTTTACCAAGGTGCATAGCATTATAGTATTTATTAAACCACATACCTTTTATCTCGGATGACTTTTCCACAAATAATCTGTATGCACCTCCTTTTGGGAAACACACAAAGCCACAATCATTTCACATAATTTTTTTCATGTTTTAAACTAATCTTAAAAAGGTAATAAGCATTTTATTCACGCGCCTCCTTAGTATGGCAGATGGTTGGAATTGTGTGCTGCATCAGTAAGTGCTGCATCTTATAGCGTTGCATCGATCTGTGACGTCATACAACAGCGCACCGTGCGCACACAATGGTGTCATTTTATCAATATGACTATATTTGGATACTAAATTTTTTCCATGCCGTTTAACTCGAACATGTTATTTCCATCTACGGCTATACGTGGCTAGTAATATAGTTACATCTGCACATTCCAGTTGGCTATATAAATAACCTTAAAAGTTATTTCCAAGATCCAGCTTTAAATGTATGAACTCAATCTTTGTAATAACAACGTATTACTTATACTCGAAATGAGTTCCACATACAGTTCGTATACGATGAGAGAAAATACCAATATTGTATTAAGGTTACATGCAGGGCACCTTTTTTGCTCAATTTTTTTGTAAAAATGCAAAATAACCTATATGAAATCTTAGTATTAGAAGTTGCATCTACCAAAATTTAAGGCAATAATATTAAAAACTTCCTGCGTTATTGGTTAAAGTGTTTTAACGCTACATGACGCTAAATAGAAATGGCGGGAAATATTTAAGCTATAATTAGCTCTATTAGAACTTGTTGGTTTCAAAAACATCACGTGCCACATTTTTTGAGATTGTTTTGTACGAACTGCGAACAACAACATTAATATAACAATATGCCGTCAAATTTGTCCAAAGGTAAAAAGAGAAGTTCATACCCTTTTTGTACTAGAAAAAGGTCGCAAAGAAAACCCAAAACGAAATTGTCTGATGAAAATAAGATATATTTAGCAGCTACCGACAAAGGTTCGTACTTCAACCAGGACAAACAATGTGCTCAATTGCTTAGTGTAAAAAACAACAATAATCCGAATTTATCAAGCTCCATATCTAGGAGCAGAAAAAAGCTAGAAACCGGGAAGGAAAGTTTTCTTAAACGTAAAGCGGGCGAACTTGAGTTATCAGAGACAGAGAGCGAGGATGAGAGTGATGATGGTGGTAGTGTTCTTGCAGTTAAAGTTGAAAGCCAGAGCGCGGAGTATGAATTGCCGAAAAATGGAAATTTTGTTTGCAGCGTTGCTTGCCTGCAAAAAAGGCTTGAAAACGTGGCGGGATGCAAGGCTTGTCACAACCCTTTGGTACTCTTAGAAAATACAGGTTCAAGACAAGGATTAGCCGCCATGTGGTTGTTTAATTGTACTAACAGTGCTTGTACATCGCATGTAACACGAGTTCCGATACCAACGTCAGAACGCACAGGCAATAAGTACAATATATATGTGTCATCTGTTGTTGCTTTTCCTGTGATTAGTAAAGGGAGAACGGCAGCAGAAAAATGTTCCGCAATTCTAGATCTTCCTTGTCCCGTACATACATGGGACAATCACACGAAAGTTTTAAGAGACAAACTTGAAGTTTTGACTTAAAACTATATGAAAGATGCCGCGCTAGAAGTCAAACAGTTTATGCGAGATTGTGGCAAGATTCCCGCGTGTCCAAATGAGGAACTAGATAAAAAACTAGTCGATGTTGGCACCAGTTTCGACTGCTCATGGAGTAGTAGGGGGTGGTCTGCCAGGGGCGGGGTTGTGGCGGCCATATCGGAAGATACCGGTAAAGTAGTTGACCGTCGGCATTTATGAGAAGTTCCTGCCCAGGATGCAAGGCCATGGAGGATAAACATGCGCAGGGAAAAATTTCCAAGTTTGATTATTTGGACTGGTACATCAAACATGAACCAACTTGTGGAAAGAATCACGATGGGAGCGCACAGGTAAACAAAAAAATCACAAAATGATTGTATTTGTACAGGAAATTGGCTTTCTTTTTTCATAAACTTGGAAACACATTTCACTACAAATTATAGGTTTGAAAATATTTCAGATGTTTCTTGTTGGTTGAAAAGTGAAATATTTTTTATTCCTCGACTAATTAGACATGAGAAGATTTCAAGAAATGGTATTAGGGACGTGTCAGAAATTAACAGTGGGGGAGGGAAAGTGGAAAAGGGGAGTCATCAATTTTTGAGCCCCTTAAAAGAGAGTGATGTTTAAATTTATGCCTGAGCTGATATAGTTGTAACACAGTATATTTAAAACAAATATTTTTTAGGGTCTTGAAAATTGATGACCCTCAGCCTGTTTGCACTTCCCCTCCTCCACTGTTAATTTCTGACTAGTCCCTTACCTAAACTAGGTAGTGATTTGTTACTTATACTCGGTCATGCTATGTTATTAATGATAGGCAATGGAAGCTTCTGGTGTTCTGAAACTATACTCACGATCAGAAAAGAAGCATAGCATAAGATATAATCCATTTATCGGAGATGGGGATAACAGCTCCTACAGTAAGGTCTGTGTTGAGCAACCCTATGGACCTACTGTGTATGTTCCAAAGGTCGATTGTATCCCACATGTCACCAAAAGAATGGGTTCAAATCTTCGGTCACTTGTAAGAGATTATAAATTAAGGTAATTATATACAGTGCAGTATATTCATTTATTGGGAATACCAGAGCAGTGGGAGAGAGTGCAAATGCCTTACATCCTACCTAAATATCCTACCTACATTTTCACTAGCCGAACCCCTCCACCAAAACACTGCAAATCTCTTAATTTTTTCATAAAATATATACCACACCAATATTGTGTACTTTTTAAAAATGTTGATTGTATTGTTTCCTTTGTATTGCTATCACGGAAAAAACTAGAAGATGGCAAGTGTATTGGAGGGGCCGGGCGTCTCACAGTGGCAAGAATTGATACAATGCAGAGCTTTTATGAGCTTTCCATTCGACAAAATAAAGGTTCTTCCTCAGCAATGTCTAAAGCAGCCCAGGCCATATTGCTACATTTTTCCAGTACAAAGAACAAACTCCAACACCAATGTTGCCCAACTGGTCCAAATTCATGGTGCAGCTTCCAAAGAGACCTAGCCTTGAAAACTAGAGATCACCGACCAATCAAGGACCCTTTCCCAGCTGCAGTTGTTAAGGTCATTAAACCAGTGTTTGACAAACTGGCTGATAAGAATTTCCTTGCAGGGTGTGAAAGCTGTTCGACACAAAATGCAAATGAAAGCTTACACCACGTCATTTGGGGTATTGCTCCAAAGGACCAATTTATGTCACAAGCGGAAAAAACATAGCAGTTAATCTTGACGTGTTATTGTTTAATTGTGGAGTAGAAGTCACTTATTCTCAACTCTTACCAATGCTTGATGTGCCATTAAGTGAAAGCATGCTAAAAGCCTTCAGAATCATTGATAACAAGCGTATATATGGTGCAGAGTACAAAGATAGAACCACTGTGAAAGAAAGAAAGAAGGAAAAGATATAAGAGAATCAAATCGAAAAAAGCTGACGCATTCCTACACAAGGAAGGTGTTCAATATCAGTCCCAGTAATTTTATACGAAAGATGGAGGTAGTAGGCAAAAAAAGAGAAGCAACAAAAAGTCTATGGCGAAAAGGAAAAATAATTAATGTAACACACTTAATGCATTTAGTTGGATCATGATCCAGCCCCTCTATAATACATTTCATAGACGTCCCCTCTCACATAAGAGGAAACACTTGTGGTACAAATATTAGTGACCATGCAAAATATTTCAATTTCTTCCATGGGAGCAGTCTTTTATGGAATGATGCATTTAACATTTCATCTCAACAGGGTATGCATCCTAAAGAGATAAAATGAAGCACTATAAAACACATGGTACAGTACTTCTAAAATATGTTTCAAATGATAACATTTATGTTTAACACACTTATCAGGGTCAACCCACACTCCTGTACTGTGGGAATAGGTGAGGATTAGATATTATTTGCAATGATAAAAAGGCCAATTAGGCTGTTAACCTCAATATAACCCGACATACAGTCCCAGGGTGAAGAAGTATGTATTTACATTGAGTAGTGCATGATTTTGTCAATGAATGTATAAAGTAGCATGAATGTTAGGTTAAACCTACTAGAGTAAAGTGCCTGCAAACTGACACCGCAGAAATTGGTTTTCGTGACGTCACTTCCGATTTCGAAATTTAATGGCGGATTGTTGTCATGGCTTAATACTGTCGAGATTAAAAATTGATTGTGCATTTTTGCGAGCTGGAAAAAAGATCGGTGCGGTAAAATGCCAATTCGGGCGAGATGTTTGAATTGTGGCATTTTAATGAATAAAAGTCATCTGCTAGCTGTAAAATGCTTAACATATAAATGACGTTCATTTCTACAACACGATTTTTACTATGTATATATGTGCAATACGACAACGTGATGATAATCGAGAAGTCTACGAGTTCGTCGAATATTTTTACTCTTCGATTACGAATCGAATTGGTTTTGATCCTTTACTGAGAAGCTCTGCGATATTTGACGCCTTATTCGCGACGTATTGTTTAAAACTTTCGGATTTGAAATAATCAGGATCTTTGGAGCATCGTGTGGGCTTCAAGATCAACGAACTGTTATCATCATCAAGATTATGTTCAGCAGTGTCAGGGTGGCCATGGTTAGGAATGTCGTTATGTTCTTTTTCATCTTCATCATTTCCCAACAGGCGAAGGTTCCAAGCTAGGGAAAGCTTGTTTATATCTTGCATCAGATGATTACAGCAGATGGAACAGTCAGTACTGCTCAAGCAGGCAACATGAAATGTGTGACCACATGTTAGACGCTTTCTTGTGGATGCATTGACTGGCGATGTGCATGTTTGCAAATCACATTCAAGATTGGGATCTGGTTCAGAGGATGGCCATCTGTAACCAAGAGGTAATTTCTTTCTAGTAAACTCCTTTTCAAAGCTTGACAAATAGTAGTTGGATTTCCCATATGGTTTTCCAGCCTTATTCAGTTTTCTTGGTAACTGGATTGATTTGCGCATGCCCAGATTTGATGCAACCCGCTCAAACATTTGGAGAATGCACTCAGCTGCCAAGCCTAGATTTAAAAAAAGTTCAGTGAATAAAGTTATTTATAGTATTAACTATTATTGATATGCATCAAAACATTACCACTCAAATGAAGCAAGTTTTGATCACTGACACCATGCTGGTAGCGATTTACATAATCTTGCTCAAACATGTTGCTTCCAAAATTGGATCTGGCAAGCAGTCGTGCAGTTTCCTGTATTTTCTGGCCCTTGTCGGTCTTGCTTATACAGCTTCTGATCTTTGAGTGAAATATTTCTATTTTTTTTCGGTGACAACTGAGCACAGATCTTGTTTAGCTTGGTAATATTCCGGACATATATCCTTCTGGTGCTGTGTGTCACTGATCCATGACAATGTTGCTTTGTTATAATGGTGCCTGTCCATTGTTATGAACATGAGGCAAAGACGCTTCGTGGAATCCTGGATATTGCTGAAATTTCCACTTCTTGTCGGAAATTAGCATCCTTAATGTATATAGATCAGTTTACATTATACGTCATAGATTAGCATCCGTAATGTATATAGATCAGTTGACATTTACAACGTCATAAAAGAGAGATCTCACAAGATGGCTACGAACGCATGTTTGTACATATTTCCTTAACGTTAATATTCAAATAAATCGTTTATAACTGAGAGAGTTCCTCCTAATATTCAATCGAGCCCCGCTATTCTCCACATTGGTGCCGTGACCAGGATGGAGGAACATGCAAGAATACAAGCATCAAGAAGAGCCCACAAAGCGTACACCACGAGAATTCTGAATAAATGCAAAGAAATTCTAGCGAAGGAAAACCCCGACGAAATGGAAATAAACAGTTTGAATACATCCCTTGATCAACTCGTAAGGAAAAGGACATTGATAAGCGAATTAGACCAGAAGATCGAAGCAAAAATTACGGACGCAAAGGAGTTAGAATCTGAGATTTTCGAAGCCGAAGAACTGAGCTGTGAACTCGAAGAAAAGATCAATCACATTCGTAAGTTCATTGATTTATCTATCAGCACTATAAACATTCAGTCTAATGTTGTAACTCAAGAAAATATCGGCACAAGTTCATCAGCTATTTCACAGAATACAAATGCAGTTTATATAGAACCGTCACTTGCACCTGTCAATGTCCAGTCACAAACACATGTTCAATCAATGGCCTCTGGTATCCCATCTATACACAATGATACCAATCCGTTCAACATTAGCAGCCCTTCAGAAGATACTCCCACAACTCAGCTTCCACCGCCAAACACAGTACTCACTGTGTCCCAAACAATGTGTAAACTCCCAAAGCTAAACCTGCCTATATTTTCTGGAAACCCTCTACACTGGCAGTCCTTTTGGGATTCATTTGATACAGGTGTACATAGAAACCCCTCGTTAAGTGGAATTCAAAAGTTCAACTATTTGAAAGCTCAATTAAGAGACAAAGCACTACATTCAATAATGGGTTTTCAACTCACCAACAGTAATTATGAGCAAGCTATCACTCTCCTTACGGACAGATTTGGACAACCCCATAAAGTTATCAACGCGCACATGCAGGCCCTCCTCGACATTACCAGTCCTGATACACAATTAGAAAGCCTTCAGAAGTTTTATGATACCTTAGAAACACACATTCGCGCTCTTGCTTCACTTGGAAAAGCACAGGAAACATACAGTGACCTCTTGATACCCATCATCCTTGGCAAGCTCCCAAATGAGATACGAAGAAACTTGGCACGTGACCATACATCCCCTGACTGGACCATTGACCAACTTCGAAATGCACTACAGAAAGAGCTAAGAATTCTAGAAGTAGGAAAATTTGTCAACCCAACTGAAAATAAGGACCCCAAATCGTCCATTACATCGTCCTTCTGCACGGGTATCCCTAGCTATCCCTCAGCACAGAATCCAACTTCAAGACCAAAGGCTCCCCCACCTTGTGTTTATTGCAAGAAGGCCCATTCATCAAAAAACTGTCAAACAGTTACAGATTACCAGAGAAGATTAGAAATAGTCAAGAAAGACAATCTTTGCTTCAACTGTCTTGGACACCATAAAGCTTCGAAATGCCAATCAAAGAATTGTTGTGTAAATTGTAATCGCAAACACCACACTAGTCTATGCAGTAAAGAAAATCAACCATTAGCTTCGAGCGAAGACCGAAAAACCCCCAATGAGGACACCCCACAAAAACAAGAACCCACGCACGCAACGTTGACACCCACTACCCAGATGAGCTATATGGACCCCAGGTCACATCAAACATTACTCAAAACAGCAATCGCCAAAGTGAGGTCTGATTGCCTTACAATTGAAACAAATATATTATTCGATGAAGGTGCTCAACGTACATTTATATCACAATCTCTTGTATCAAAATTAGGACAAAAAACTTCAACTAAAGAAACCATTAACCTTGCCGCATTTGGCGCAATTTCCACAACAAGGAGAAATCTAGATGTTGTCACGTTATATATCGAAACAGAATCGTACGGAAACATTCCAATACAAGCCCTCGTCGTTCCTGAAATCGCCACTCCATTGCAGAATTCGATTAGAACAGCCATTGAGAACTACCCCTATCCACGAGACCTCAAACTTGCACATCCAGTGACAGACAATGAGAGCTTCGAGATATCGTTACTAATAGGCGCCGATCATTACTGGGACATTGTCCAAGATCACATCATTCGTGGCAACGGTCCAACAGCCATGCAATCTAAGTTGGTAGGTAGAATTTTATTTCAACAGGGTAACCCCTTCAGTGTAACAACACTGGTATCAATGGGGGTCCTGATGGGCCCCTATCAGGGCCCCCATTGGGCTATCTCTTATCTGGACGTGTCACTTCCACAACCAACACCACAAATCCCAACTATCCTACCAACATGCTTAACGTCCTACTGTTCCACCAAGAAGAAGATGATCAGATTGAGCGCTTCTGGAATTTAGAAAATTTGGGCGTCACCGACAAAGATTCCCCTGTTGAAGAAACAAAATTTATTCGCGAATATCAACAGACAGCCATTTCCCTAGAGCAAAACGGAAGTTTCACTGCAAAATTCCCTTGGAAGAAAGATCACCCTCCCCTTCCTACGAACCACATTGTCTCCGAGAAACGTACTAGAGCTACAATCAAGAGAATTAATCAAACACTGGATCTTCTACGCAAATATGGTGTTGTCATAAAGGATCAAGAAGAAAGGGGCTTCATCGAGAAAATATCCAGTACAGCATCGGAATACAACAGTCATTACATACCCCACCACCCAGTTAAGAAAGATTCACCTACCACCCCCCTCCGAATCGTTTACGATTGCAGTTGTAAGGCATCTCCGAATCAAGCAAGCCTCAACGAATGTCTTCAATCGGGTCCGCCACTTCTCAATGATATGTTGGCGATACTTCTGCGATTTGGTACCCACAAATATGGTATCGTTACGGATATAGAGAAAGCATTCCATCACCTCAATCTGCACGTGGAAGATAGAGATTGCACTCGATTCCTATGGTTATCCGATTCGACGGACCCGGACAGTCCATTTATTACCTATCGTTTTACAGCTGTTCCCTTTGGAACCACGTGTTCCCCGTTCATGCTTAACGCAACAATTCAATATCACTTGGAACATTTCAACTCACCTGTATCCCTCGACATGAAAAAGAACATGTACGTAGACAACGTGATCTCTGGTGCTGACACCGAAAAGTCTGCAGTTAACTACTACCACGAAGGAAGAACCATTATGAACGATGCCAAATTTAACCTACGCTCTTGGGCTTCAAACTGTTCTGCCTTACAAGATGTCGCGACCCAGGAAAGTACAGCCCATACAGGTGATGAAATCAACACTCTGGGTATGCGTTGGAATACCTCTTCTGATACCCTCGCATTAACTAACAAAACTACCTTACACACTCATGAACAGTTGATCACTAAGCGAGAAGTGCTCCAGCAGTCCTCAAAGATATTTGATCCACTAGGCATAATAGCACCCATAACCATTCGTGCGAAAATCTTTCTGCAAAGACTTTGGCAAGAATCCATTGACTGGGATGAACCACTGAATGAAAGGTTGGTAGCAGACTGGCTGAAAATAGTTAACGATTTACAAGAAGCATTTATGACCACCAACATTCCCCGACGATACCACCTGAATTCAAACTCTGAAGATGTACCTCAACTACACTGTTTCGTCGATTCTAGTATCAAGGCGTACGGAGCTATCACTAGCGACCTTAAGCATGTAGGACGGTAGCACGACGGCGACGGCGACGGCAAACTAAATAATGTGGAACTAAATAATTGCGGAAAAAATGTTTTCTATTATCCCTTGTATGAAAAGTGTACAGTTTAAGGATTGATATAAACACGAGGTTAAAGATTGAGAAAGGTTGTAAGATGTAATTCAAAGTAGTAGTTGTCGCAGCTTCAAATTTAGACGTTGTATACAAGACGTGATAATCTGTATGTTGCAGTTGTACACAGAGCGACGGCGATGCATGTTTAAAACGCTTATGCGATTTTAAACTTCTGCTCATTTTCGTGCATTAATATGACATCAGAAGTTCTCGTTGGACATTCTTCCGGCCAATTGAGGCTCTTAATAATAATAATTTTTCCCAATTTTAAATTTAATACTGTTTCTTTTTGTCACTTCCCCGTACTAGAATAAGCTTGTATGCTTAAGGTCGCTACTTACCTTAAACGCGGACCTGAGATTTCCTTTGTTATGGCTAAGACCCGAGTCACCCCAATTAAGCAGTTAACCCTTCCAAAACTCGAATTGATGGCAGCACTAATCGGTGCCAGATTACTCTCCTTCATACATAACGCAATGGTGGATCCTTATCCTATGCTAGAAGTTTACCTCTGGTCTGACAGCCAAATAGTTTTATCTTGGCTTCATAGCAACAAACAGCTTAAACCGTTCGTCGCCAATCGAGTCAACTCTATTAGAGAGCTCTTTCCAGCAAGTATTTGGCATTATTGCCCTACACAAGAAAATCCCGCAGATATTCTTACTCGTGGTTTAACTAATCAACAAATGTTATCGTCATCGTTGTGGAAAAACGGCCCAGCTTGGCTTATGTTATCGAAAGAACATTGGCCTTTTACATCAGCAGCAGCAGCATTTCAAACGCAATCTCATCAACATCCGACATCGTTCAGAACCATTCTACATCAACACTCGATGCCGTTGAAAACAATCAAGTACGGACACCCAAAGCCATTGAGAACAATCCATTGCCAATCAACCCAACAGACAAGATATGCAAGGAGAACGGTATCCATTCTATCATAGACATTGCACAATACAGCAACTTAGAACGATTATTGCGAATCACGTCCTACGTGCTAAGGTTTATCGGACAGTTAAGGAAACGCACAAACTACAAACAGATTCAGCTTACTCCTGAAGAAACTAACACAGCGGAAAGAATATCGACAAAAAGTGTCAAATGGAACTTGACAGTCTCACTTCAAAGAACAAACCTCGGACCGCATTAGTCAAGCAACTTCGCCTATTTCTGGACGACCAACATCTAATCCGATGTCAAGGCAGAATTCACAACGCTCCAGTTAGTGAATCAACCAAATTTCCCGTCCTGCTCCCTACCTATCATCCATTCACTAAGCTAGTCGTTTTATCTACCCACGTTCAACCGCTTCACTCAGGTATTAATTCTACACTCGCAGCCATACGTCAAAGATTCTGGATCCCGAAAGCAAGACAACTCTTGAAAAGCGTCCTGAGAAAATGCGTAATATGTCGAAAACAAGGCGGAAAACCATGCACCGTCCCTGATCCCCCGCCTCTACCAACATGGCCACTTGAAGATTCACCACCATTTACAGTTACAGGCGTTGATTTTACGGGCGCACTTCATGTAAGGACGTCATTCAGAGAAACAAAAGCCTACGTGTGCTTATTTACTTGCGCAAATACACGAGCAATACATTTGGACGTTGTGGAAGACTTAAGCGAAGAAACTTTTCTTAAAGCATTCCGAAGATTTGTCAGCCGTAGATCACTTCCTCGAAAGATGGTTTCCGATAATGCAACAACATATTTGTCGTCTGCGGAAGAATTAAAACGTCTTCTAGACTCCGTAACCGTGAAAGAAGCATTAAGTCGACGCGGTTGTGATTGGATTTTCATACCAAAACGTGCCCCCTGGTACGGAGGCTTCTGGGAGAGGCTTATCGGGTTAACAAAAAACACACTAAAGAAAGTCCTTGGTCGAGCCCTAATCACTCTATCAGACTTGCAAATGATCATCGTGGAGATAGAAGGCATACTAAACGACCGACCACTCACTTACATATCCGCTGATATTGATGATGAAGAAGCTCTTACACCCTCTCATTTACTTAATGGACGTCGTATAACATTACTACCGCGCGAGAATGTCAACGAAGAAGACATCAACGATCCCGATTATGGAAATCTCACCACAATAACAAAGCGAGCTAGAAGGATGGCGCTTCTCCTCCAACATTTTAGAAATCGCTGGAAAAACGAGTACCTGACATCTTTACGTGCGTTTCATCGGACCACCGGAAAGAACAAGCAAACGATTAACATTGGAGATGTTGTTTTAGTACATGATGACAAACCTAGAATAAAATGGAAACTGGCAGTGATTGAAAAGCTCACCAAAGGAAAAGACGGTTATGTACGATCAGCTGACATACGCACAACAAACGGAAAAACAAATCGACCGATCGCTAAGTTATATCCTCTCGAAGTACGTGCAACCACTGCAGCAGAATATCCCATTGAAATCGAACAACCCGTAACTACGATTGAGAACACTAGAGAATTACAAACCAAAAGACCCGTCAGAATGGCAGCAAGAAATGCGTTACAACGAATTGCAAATTGGACGAAAGTCTTAAAGGCGGCCCCGGAGGATGTCGGAAATTAGCATCCTTAATGTATATAGATCAGTTTATATAATACATCATAGATTAGCATCCGTAATGTATATAGATCAGTTGACATTTACAACGTCATAAAAGAGAGATCTTACAAGATGGCTACGAACACATGTTTGTACATATTTCCTTAACGTTAATATTCAAATAAATCGTTTATAACTGAGAGACCTCCTAATATTCAATCGAACCCCGCTATTCTCCACACTTCTTACAATAACAGGATAATGCAGGAAATTTAATGGAAGTAATTCATCAAAAAGGTGATGGATGCTTGCATATTCAACATCTTTGCATTCTCCAAATGCTTTTATTATATGACTGCGAACATGGAGCCATCCTGTAAAAGCGATTGTTGAGCTTAGTGTGATTTTGTCTGGCTTAGGGTTTTCTGGAAGGCTTTTCTTCTGACCAAACACAGCTTTATATATCTTATTGAAAATGGGATGATATTGTTTGATAACATCTTCGATTCCATTGAGGTAGATGTGGAACTGACCAAGTTCTGGAACCAATGTGAGTGACTCTGGGTTACTTTGGCATACCATTTTCTTGTGAAAATACCAAGTAGGCCAATCACCAGTAACAGGTACAACTTTACTTTCCAAAAATGGTTTTAGCTCTGATACTGCATAAGAGATATAGCTGTGAGTTTCTTGGTAACTTTGCAGTCCATGGAGATCTTTCTCAATTTTATCAATTAGCACACAGGATTTTAGCGTTTGGCATTCTTCTATGTCTTTCTTCTCATAAACTCTGAAACAAAAATTTGCATATTTATTTAAGTTATATATTTTCTGTCTTCAATTATACCTATTATACCTTCAATTATATGTGTAATTACCTAATCTCTTTCAGTGATGTCTGTAGCAAACATGGATTTATTTCTTTGTAATTGTCAGGTAAGGTCTCCAAAAATGTATTGAGAAAGTATTGTGTCCCAAATTTTTGCAACTCGTTAATTACTGCTTCATCACTTATTCCACCTCTGCAAATTTGTGGTTGCTTCCTCCCAGGTATTTGTACCTTTACTTCTCGATGAATACTTTGAGAAGGTTGTAGTACTGGTTTATATTCTTGTATGTCCATGAGCAGAGTAGCCATGTGTACTGCATTCGAAAGTTCTGTTGTTTGTGGAGTTTTGATGGTATTAATATTGTGAAGGTCATCAATCATCAAGATAAAAAATGACCCCTTTAACAGATTAAAGGAAAATAGTGTTTCTTTTGTGAATATAAAATTAAATATGGCCAAATCTCATTTATTACCTGTGATATTAAATGCTTTGATTTAATACCTTTTTCATTGCATGACTAAACATCTCTTGTACTTTCTTTATATGAGCACAGGAAATTTGATGTTTCTTTAGAGTTTTTGTCTTGGGATTGCGTGAAAATCCTAAAGTTGCTCCAGCAGACATGCCAGTTGATGTTAGCCCATGAAGCTCCAAAAAGATAGAACTTTCGTCCTGAAATTGTCCATGTTTTTGATTTCTTTATGGCAATTGAATTTAAATGTCTGTTAAAAATTTGTCAATGTCTAAGAAATGGATACAAGCTATTTAAAGCTAAAAAATAAATACAATTGCTATTTAAAACTACCTGAAATACAATAAGTGCCAAATTAATGATGTAATCCTTTTTTCTTGTAGGATTGTTCTTTTGGCCCCATGTCTTTCACTTGTAATGCTGTTTAGCAGTGTGTTGTAAACAGTAGGTGAATGATGTAGTACAAAAGCTTTCATGTTATCATGTCCAACCAGGGATTCTTTGTCAGTGCATCTGTTTACCATAAGGCTAAGCTTATTTAAACTCTCCTCAAATGATGGTTCTAGAAACATTCACATGTAAAATTGTTTTTATTAGTCCTTTTAATTATTTTTACTTAATTCTTACATTCTTATTCATACTTTTTATTAATCACTTTGTACCTAATTGAAGATTTTCACTCTCATATTGTGTTTCTGCACATTATTTTTTGACTAATATTCAGTGTTTTGAGTGCAAATAGTACAGTAATGTTAATCATGTAGCTATAACATACCATTTCGTTTCAACTGAACATTTGCCCATGTCTCAGGGTCTATCATAGCCTCTCCATGTTCCCCAATAAGAACTGGTCCGTAAGAACAACTTGACGGTCTCCAGCAATTTGTATCTCTTTCCTGTTTTTTCTTGTAAATAAACTGTTATTTCATAAACCTAGTAATACACATTTTTAGTTATCATTTTTTATACCTGATTTGCTTCATTTTCTTGCTCATTTTGTTGGTCTGAATGTAATGCATCTTCATTTATCTGTGTGTAAGATTTATATTTTATCAAATTTTAAAATCAAAGTCGTTTTTAGGCGAACAACCATCTTCTCATATTGTAAATATTACATAATGAACATCTTACTTTTTGAATCTTTGCCAGATTGCTTTCTGGGTTTTCTAAGAACCTCTTAGGGGCAGTTTTATGGCATTTGTTACACCAACGAGTGCCAGGTATATAATTATTAACTGTTTCGCCAGCTTTGTCTAGAACTTGGAAGTATTTCGTCGGAATGGGATGTGGATGAAGTGATTTTGAATGACCCCATGTTGAAGGACAAGAACATCGTTTGTTATCGCGACGACGAATTTCATCATAGTGGTGCTGACAAAGAAAGTCATTCAACGGAATTTTTTCACTTCTGTTAATTTCCTTGTTAACTTTTCTCAAAATACCTCGGCAATTTGTTGAAGACTGTCTTGTTTTTGAAAAAAAAACACAGCATAGCAGCAGCTTCCATGTTAAACATGTCGTCGCTAGCGGCTAACAAGCTTGGAATGTTCGAACAACTTCAGACCACTCGTTTTCGATGTGTGCAGACTTCAAATCGTTTGGGCAACAGATTATTTTTCAAGTATTTATTAAACTTTGTGCTCACTAAGTTTAAAGTCTAAGTATAGTTAATTACGGCTAAGTTTTTGGATTGTCCACCACCTATAAGACCTAGGACAGCTTATAGGGCATTATTTGCTGATCTGATTGCCGTATAAAGTTGGCATATTTTTTGAAAATAAGTTATATATATGCTTTTAAGATGATAAGAATTAAGGTCCATTAGTTAAGGAAACTTAATAAGTAAAAAAATTAACATATTTTTTAGTTTATATCGTTAATTTACTGTTGAAAATTTCATATTAAAAATGTAAACACAATAAAAATTTTAAAAACACCGCTCGGATTTTTTAATGTTTGATATACCGCTGACCGATGCGATCGTAAACCAATTTCTGCGGTGTCCAGCAAACTATCTCTATTTAGGTTGTTGTATTGTATATAGCCATTAAAAAAATAAAATAGGTCGTTTTTTTGTTAATAAATGCTTAATTCCAGTAAGACTACAGTTTGAAATCTTCAAAAATTTGAACCCTAGCCCTACCTTGTAAATACAGTTAGTAATACAGTATGTTTGGGCTGTTTAAATTCAGTTTACCTCTCTTATTTCACCAATATCTCCAGGTGCAATATATCTTAAAATGCCCAAGACCACTTGTGGGTATGAATAATTCGCATCATGTGGCCCCACTTTGCTACACTAAACTCACAAAAAAAACAATAGGTTATGCATGTTTTTGATGGTTTCGTAATTCTCGGCAACAGTAGGTAAAGTATAAAAAGTCCAAATCTGCAACAAAACTCGACTATCAAGTCTGTCACAAAGAAAACCATTCTAGAAAAGAACGTAAACTTGCGAGTAAAGCGTGTGCCCATGCACAATAAAAGAAGTACGGAACCATTCGTGGTGGTTTTCCTCTTTTATGTAATCGATCCTGAACACCTGCCTTCAAATGATCGATGAATTGTTTACCATTATACCTGCATCGAAAATTATACAATGTATAAGGCCGTATAACAATGTTAGTCGGCAAATGAATAATGCGTTAAAACACTCACCCTTTTTCCTTCATTTGAAGCAAAAAATCGCTTTCAAAATTGCTTTCCTTTATTTTTTGGCTGTGTATTTTCCTGACCTTGGTCATGGACGTTTCTTTCTGTTTTGCTTTTGCTTAACATTCTTAACAGAGTAGGGTGAAGTATTTACTAGTGGTTTGAGGATCTCAGCGAGATATTTGGATAAGTTGTAGGTAGGAGAACCAGGTAAAGAAACAATTGGTCGGAGAGGATTATTGTCTTTATTAATTTTTGGAACCCTATAGAATTTGGCGTTGGTTGCTTCGGTTGGTCTTATTTTATCATAGATTGGTTTATCAATTTTCTCGTGGTTCTTAAGATCTTTGAGTTTTTTGTTGATGCGGTTTTCTGTTGTCTTGCTAGGGTCAGAGTCAAGTGGAAGATAAGTGTTAGTGTCATTGAGAAGAGTTTTAATTTTATCTGTATAATCTGATTTATCCATGATAACTGTCATCCAACCTTTGTCTGCAGGAAAAAAAAGACAAAGTTGACAACATTTTACATACTATCAACAACACCACAAGAAACATCCCATTTACCAAGGAAGAAGAACATGGCAACAAACTCGCATATTTTTAGACGTACTTTTAACAAAAACTGACGACGGCAACTTAAACACTCAAGGCTATCGCAAGAAAACTCACACAGATCAGCTATCAAATTACAATAGCAATCATCCAGCACAACATAAGATTAGTTGCATCAAGACGCTATTCAACAGAATCGATACACATTGCAACACTGACCAATCCAAACAAGAAGAACGCAAGTATTTGTACTCTAGTTTCTACAAAAATGACTACAAGTTAAGCGGCTAACGTCCAAAATCGTTCACGTTAGTGATAGAAGCGTGGAACTTTGTATGTTTACTATTAAACGTGTCATCAACAATTTTTGATATGGATCCAAGCTTAATTCAGCTGCGGTGCCAAGATATGCGCATGCTTTAAAATGGCCAACATGAAAACGAAGCTAGGAGCGAAAATGACCGATAATGCGACTCAACATGAAAATTTAGAATTTATAATGATATACTACTTACAAGGATGTCATTCTTTGCTAGAAATTGCTTAATACGTAATCACCTGGCCTTTATTTGCAAATTTACGAATTTTGACTGGGATCTCTGTGGCGAACCAAATCAAAACAATAAAAAAACAATAAGTTTGCGTGGTTGTGATAGATTTATGAACGCTAAAGTTGTGCTTTTGATATTTTAATGACAAAACAAACTCACCAGGAGGCTGTTCAACAACTGTGGCATTATAACCGGGGCTGATTACATTAACGTGCTATACTTCCTTTCAGTGACAGTTAGTCAATATAGACATATCCTGTATAGTTATAACAACTGTTACAGTCATATGGAACTGTATTTTGCATACTAAAATGTCCTAACCACAGTTGCCACCACAGTAGCACAACCCGGTACAGGCAAGATTAGCTCCGCGGCATTTGCAGCGTCCCCAACAGCCAACCTTACAACCACAGTGAATAAGTTCGTAACAAGTGTCTTTGGCTTGCGGTAGTGTCGTCCAGTAAGGAAGCCAGCGATCGCTCTCAAGTTGCCAACCCCATCTAGAAGGGGGCGGTAAAGTGGGCTGCTTCAACAAGGTCTGACCCCATATATAACTACCTTGGAAGACTGCTCTTTTTACATGCTGTATTAATGACGCTTTAGTTGGAGGAATGTTCTCTAAGGCTCGTGCTTTTTTTGAAAAAAGCTCTTGCCTGACTTCGTTGACTTTTGTTACTCACTTGTACGATCGTACAAAAGAACAGTAAATCTCTCAATGGCTTCCATGCTCTATCACTGACATTTTCTGGCAACTCCATTAGTTCTTTAAGGACGGCTATGAGTTCTGGGAAAACATTCCCCACATCCCATGCCGTCTTCTTCCCTCTAACTCCAAAGAATGAAGTTGTATCACACCCAGTTAACGAGTGAAAAATTGGTAACACACGTGCCTTATCTCGTCCCAGTGATGCTGCGATAGTATGGGTTGGGAGGTACGTGAGATACTTAGAAGATCCGATTGATACCCACAGCTCATCTATGGGAAGGAGAGAAGCAATAGCTAGTACTAGGACATCTGTATCGTTCGCTCTGATCTTTATACGCCGGTGACCGTTCAAACTAGCATCAGAAACATGGATCATCATTCGCAAATCAGCATCCTCATGACTGCAGGGGGCAAGATTACCCATATCTGTATCATCTGAAGAAAAAACGCTTGCACCAAGTGTTGAGAAGATTTTCTTTCCCTCGGGAATCTGGAGCATTACAACCTAGAAAGTAATGATCAAATGTATTTGTATTATAAAAGCACAATGCGTATTAATTTTGCTTTCCATTTTGATTTTATATACAAAGCTTAGTTGACAGTAACTTAAAAAGTTCATCCTTGTTGCTATCTACTCTGAGAAACCCTTTCCAGTCTGATGGAATTCTGGTTGAGAGCAAGACCTTTCTTCTCTGACCTTAACGAATATACAAAAACAAGGTTTGTTTACTGTTGTACTGTAACTGAGACATAACTGTAACGGTGTTAATATTTCAAATTAGATTAATAATCATTATTGTTTTTACCTGAACCACGTCTTTCTCTGGCTGCTTTCTTCAAAGAATCATCTTTGTAGAAATCCCACACAATGTCAAGTCGTTGTACATGTTCAAGCTGTCTCAAGATATAGGGTGAAAATATAACATCGAAGTATTCTTCAAAAGTGCTAACTACTTTGGGATGTAGCATCTATACGATGACACGACCATCTAAAACAGTTGCATCTACCAGGCTTGGCTGTCCCATTGTCAGATTGCAGGTAACCGTAAAATATGTCACTAAGTCAGCTTTTGTTCCACTTCAGAGTTGTGCCATTTGTGCTAGAGAAGGGGGGGCAAGGTTGGTTTTCAAACTTTAAAAAGTCTTCAAGGTTACCATCTCTATTTTGGCAGGCAATATAGAGTCTTGAGAATAGGGCGCAGTCTTCCTTTAAAACGGCTACTTTCGCTTTGTCTTTTGATCGGACTTTCTTTGTTTTGTTGTTCAGCAGGGGAAGGTTAATTGTTCTTTTTGATAGGTTTGAATAACGGCTTCTTTTTCTCTTTGAATCTCTCTTTGAGAAACGTTTTCAATTGCTGCTCTCCAATATTCCTTGCATTTCTTATCGTGTTGACAACCTCTTCACTCATGATTTCCTTTGTATGCATGGCCACGAGCTCTTCTCCACTCTCGTTAAAAGGATTACCAAGATCTTCTATAGATGACACAAGGTTCACAACATCTTTTGCAAATGCATCTTGGATGGCAGGTGTTTGCTCGTGGTGCTTTGAATTCTCAACAGTATAGATGACCTCGAACTCTTCAATCATTCTGGAAAGCTCCGGCCCAGCCACCATCCATCTTCTGAGAGCAAGGGGATTTTCTGTCAAGCCCACCGCTCCCCCATCACCTTTTACAACAGCCTTAATCTGTTCATGGGCGTGATCCAGCGCAAATGAAGAGAGTAATTTCTTTGTTTTGTGCACAACCAAAGCTCTTTCCATGAACTCAGCAAACACAGTGAGTTGTTTCGTTGGGAGCTCACACATGTCTCAATAGTGTACTGATAACCACCTTGCATAATTGTGATCGTCAAGTGCGAACATCCATGGTAGCAATTCTCGAATTGCTGTCAGATATAAAGGGAAGTTAGCTTCTGTAAACGCTCTTACAACTTGCAAGCACAGGATTTGAAACTCAAGTACAGTGGACCAGTAAAGGAATTGTGGGTGCTTCTTTGACTTCTCAGCTCTCCACAGACTAAATGGGAGTGCTGGTCTCTGGGTGTCTTTGGACTCGCAGTAGTCGATGTACGCGTTATTCATAAGAATGTGAAGGGCGGCTACAGTTACTTTATTAGCACGTCTTGTGTGAGTTACATGGCTTGCTGTTAAGAATGACTCAGCTACACCGAATGATGCAACAGAAGCATTAGCCAGTGCTTCTATCAATCCACTTCCCTCGATCCACTTTCCAAGAGCTTTCAGGGCAGCCATTTCAATGTGCAACCCACCAAACATGATCACAACATGCTTTTCATCCATTTCACATCCATTTCTCAGTTGCTGGATGCTGGACCAACGAGATAGCTGTTGAGAACTGGGGTTGTGGTCAATATTGTCGAGTGCTGCTGTTGTAAATATTCCACCACGTAGCTTGTAAGGACATATGACACCATCTTTGTCATACCTATCAATGACGCTGTTAGTTATGTCGGTAGATATGGAAAGGAGACGATCATACGATATGCACATACCAAGTCTGTAAAAGGTTTCAATCAGCGATTTATCTCTTGTTGTTCAATGGATATTTTAGGGCTGTAAAAATGGGAAGAGGACACTCTCGGCTCCGGATGTGATGGGTGTGACGAGTAGAACTGCCAAACTTGTCTCTGATGCGAGAGATACTATTAAACACCAGTAGTTGAGCAATAGTAAGGCATGCCTGATTCTCTGTTGGATCCTTTTTTGTTGTAGGGCCTCTCAATATCATATCCAGAAGCGTTGTGAAGGTGGAACTGACTTTTTCTGGCTATTGGCTGCAAATGTCCCATCAAAACTGTTTTTCACTTGTAATATATCTCTCCTTACAACCATGGCAGTTCTGGCCAAAGACATCGCTTCACCGTCCGTCTTTTTCGCATTCAACAAAACACCACCGATTTCATGGCTGAGAACAAACATAACTTCTCTTCCTTGAGTGTGTGATGTCTGGAAAGGTTGCCAGTATTCGATTCTTTAGTCTTGTTGAGTTGGTTTTAACTCTTCCCCTTTTAGGTCACTGAGCCTTGAGGAGTAAAACTTGACAAGATCAGATAGTGTTAAATTAGTGGGTTCTTCAACTTGAAGGCTTTCATCAATAAAGGCAATTAGTTCTGCAAAAGCAAGTTCCTCAGGGTCAATGGGCGCAATCGAGAAGGAAGCCGTATTTTCAGTACTATTTAAGGATACCCTTCTAGCTTGGTTGTATAGGTTAACCAGACATTTTAAATGGTACTTGGCTTCTGTTGCTACCATGTCTCCTGATCCAAGTTTGCCGATGAGCCTGTTATTGTTAGTCAGAGAAGCACATGATCTTACTTTTTCATCCACTTCAAGGGTAGAAGCAAGATGGAGATTTCTAGGGTTATCAATTGATTCGCAGAAGAAACACTGGTTACTCGATTTTAAACTGGAAAGGCTGGACCTCCTTGCTTTTTAGGACTGCAGCTGATTTCAGGTGCAGATACGCTTTCAAGACTCGAGCTTACCTCGTTCTGTGACTCCAGAATTTTTCTTTTTTCGCACGGTCCAATTTCTCATTACTAAAGCAATTTCTGCAGGTCTTATGCCACTTGGCCTTTTTGTCGTTTAGGCATAAGTTCCTTCAAGCTATAGACGAATCCTTCCCGCAAAGCCACCCCTTGCACAAAATACTGAACCGCAACACGCCGAAGCTAAGTTATAGTTGAATGCCAAGCATGCAGAACGTTATCTCAGCCCACAACAAAACTATACTCGCGAAACAGCCTCAGACCAAAGAGTGCAATTGCCACCAGAATGTCTCGTGCCCACTCTCTGGTGAATGCCTAACAGAGAGTGTGGTTTATCAAGCGACGGTGACGAGAGAAGACACCAAGGAAGAGAAGACCTATGTCGGACATACGAGGGGGCAATTCAAAACACGCTACAATAACCACACTAATTCTTTTAGAAACGCTAAGTAAGCATAAACATGACACCGCGCTCAACAAATCGTTTGGTTTTTAAAGGAATCAAACGTACAATATTCAATGAACTGGAATATCATAAAAAAATGCAATAGTTATTCGAACAAAACCCAACGATGCAACCTATGCCTACATGAAAAATTTATAATTATTTATTATCCGCATCTCAGCTCCTTGAACTCTAGAAACGAACTGTTATCAGCCTGTAGACATAGGAAAGACTTCCTGCTTTGCAATCAATAGCTAACCCATGCAATATAACACTATTTCGATGACGCCAATCATGTATATATAACACCTCAAGTTTCCTTAGCACAACATCAAACGCGATTTTACCTGATGAGTGTCGTAAGCTTTGCTTACCATACGAAACAAGTTTGTAGTGAATAAATGTTTAAATGAAGTGACTCAAAAGATTTAGCAAGTTGTATAAGGCATATTCATTACAATTTAGTTTCGTACTACACTTAGTATAGCACTCTTCAGACAAATAGCCTATGTTATATGATCTATAAAGTAACGAACTTTTAAATTATGTACAAACGGTGAAACGATTATTATCTTTACATATCAATTTACACCTCAAGTGGGATATTCCTAATTAAGACCTAAAGTTCTTTAGTAGGAATTTACTAGCATGTCCGCATGTAGAGACAAGTTCATTTCGTCGGTTAAGTGTAGCCATGTCCGGTTTACAGATAATGAAAAATATGAGTATTCAATCAGATGGAGAATCCTTAAGCGAGGGAAATCGTACAGTAATAAATCTAAAAGATGCAACTTATGTCTATGGGAGAGATGCAACTTATGTCTATGGATAAATTTGAAAAGAGAATGACAGACATGATTGCAAATGTGAAGTTTAAGAAAGTCAACTGCTTATTCCAAAATAAAATATCCTCAGATGTTAAAGATATCAGGGCTTCCGACAAATATATGTACCGGCTGACAAAACCACCAATTACTACAATATGGACCCTCCTTCTTGCAACAAACTTCTTCACAAAAACATAACGAAAACATACAAAAAAGTCGCAGTCAACACCGTATCTTCAATTAACAATGAGACTAAAGAAATTGCGACGAAATTAAAGCTGGCCAACAGGATCAATGTTACCGCAGAACGTAAAGTATTTATCACTCTAAAAGATCATAAACCTAACTTCAAAAACAACCCTACCTGTCGCCTCATTAACCCAGCTAAATCGGAAATTGGAAAAGTAAGCAAACAAATCCTTGATCGGATCAACAAAAAAGTAAATGCAAGTATTAAAATCAACCAATGGGAAAACACCGCATCTGCAGTAGCATGGTTCAATAGCATCTCAAACAAAGACCAATATTCGTTCAATACCTTTGATGTGGTTGACTTCTACCCTTCCATATCAATTGATCTTCTCAATGCAGCGCTAGATTTTGCCTCAAATTATGACAACATCACGGATGATGAAAGAAATATTATCTTGCACGCTAAAAAATCGTGGCTATTTAATGGTAAAGAACACTGGAGCAAGAAAGAATCAACCAACCTGTTTGAAGTTAATATGGGCAGTTATGACGGGGCAGAAACGTGCGAGCTAGTCGGGTCGTTCCTCCTACACCAGATCACACACAAGCATGGTGAGAATTTCGGTCTCTATATTGAGATGACGGTCTTCGTGTTTTGAAAGTAACCCCCCGCGAAATTAAAATTATCAAGAAAGATCTCTGCTCAATTTTCAATAGTCATGGCTTAGAGAAAATCTTTACCAATGCTCTTTTTTATTGTTTTAGCCTTTTGTTTCCTTAGTTTTTTGACTTTCATATTCAGTTATATTATATCAACACTCGTGAAAATTGGAAAAACTTGAAATTTTTCCGCCGTTTTTTTAATTGTGTATGATGATATAACCGTACTATCTCGGAAAATGTTTTAGCTATATTGATAGCGAAAGACAAGGACAAGAAATAACCATTTCCGCCACTTAAATGATATAATATCCACCATATTTTAAAACAGTTTTGACTAGGTTTTAAGAAAATTTTCACGGTTTAACAATCGATAAATGACAGAGCCGTAGCCGTGACATTTTTACGACGATGCAAGAAAACTGAGGCTGAATATAGATTAAAATATACCCCCCTCCCACCCCCTCCCTCATTTGTCAGAATTGTGTCACAAACGAGAAAGATCAAGATTTTCAAGCACGTTTTGTCGTTTTGCGTAGTGGTGAACACCGCATTGCTTACTATGTGTTCATTGGTTTTTCATATCCTAGTAAAGGGCTAAACTTGTCAGTATTGATGCTCGTTATTGATGGTTTAAAAATGTCTGAAGTAACTAACATATTTACAAAAGATTTTAACGAGAATACTGGATAAACCACGAAGTGGATAATCTAGCCAAATACGTTCATTTGAAGTAGCATTTATAAACAAATATTGAATGAGATTGTTGTGAAGAATTATAATCAAGCCAAAGTTTGCCGTTTTCAACCGAAGCAAAAGACGGGGGTGATATTGATATAAATACAACCCAAGATAACGCAAACTGATAACAAATTAAAGAACATTTCTTACATGCTCTGCTAATCTGTTTCTAATCCATATCAAGGCCACTGGTCGCTGTTTTGGTTTAATTTTTCGTAACCACTCAAAAATCAATTTGATTATTTAAATCGATCTCCATAGCAAATTTGCCAAATATTATACATGCTTCATGTAAACAACTAATATGGTGTAAACTACTTATTTGACTCACATGATTTTTGACATGTTTAATGACAATGACACTGCTATCATTATGATGTTCCTTAGTGATGTACCTGGAACAGTGTTTGTATTACCACAATATCATCAGTATATTAGTAGCATTACAGCAAGTTTATTAATTTTGTATAGCTCATGTCATTGTTACAATTTGACCTGGGAACAAAGATCTGTTATAGTCCTCTTGCACACATGCATAAAATTATGCTTTTGGTAACCTTGTACCCAGGTATTTTCAATGAATTGCTAAAGCTGTGAAAGATAATTTTAATAGTGGATATCAGTGGAATTATGTGTGGATGTAATTGTTGATATTTCTACCTATTTGTTGATATTTCTGCACCTCACAATAACAGAAAATTTTCCCTTGGTGTGAGGTTGTCCTATTAGCATCAGTTAACTTGAAATAGTGACTTCTTGTTAAATAAGCAACCGAAAATGATTTTAGCTTATTATATATAATCCATCTTCCCTTGCATGTCCATTATTCACAGTTTATGCTTGTGGAAAGACAGCCTAAATTGAATTAGCTGTATATATGTCATGCATGCACTAGTGCATGTCGTTACAGCAAGATTGGTCATTGCCTATATATTTATGTACACAGTTGCTACAACATATTCTCCATAACACAATGAATATTTATCGGAATTTAAGTCAAAATTTTCTGTTGCATAATTATTTAATCAATTACATTCTTGGCAGCCTCGTGGTTCTTTTTAAGCTTCCACTTTATATCGACTTTCTATTGGCTCTCACATGATTTTTCTGTTATAAGTGTGAAAATATTCTAATGATCAGCTCTAAAAACTCCAGCACTTAAATGAACAATCTCCTCAGAATAGCTAAGGCATTTTGATTTGGTAAATATGCATTGTGACAAAAGTATCATTTTTTGGGTGTCGTGAGTTTCTGATGTTTCCAGGATTTGGGTTCAGGGCAACATTACTATGTTGACAGTCATTGTCAATTTGCTGTAAAGCAGCTGGGATTATCTGCCCTAAATGAAATGCACAAAAACTCGTACACAGGTCTGGGACAGTTTAGAGTTTACAGTTGTACTTTTAGACATGCCAACGGTGGCTTATTGCAAATGTCAAATGTAATACACAATGTAATAATCACAATGTAATACTCAGACTATATACTTTGTCTGCTCTTTCAAAGACAAATATCCTGTGCGACTACATACATACAACTACATATGTTCATTTGCATCTGTCAATCACTTCTGACATCAAACATGCAGTTAATATGTTAATTGTCCATTACTATACCTGTCTCCTTAAAATTGAACACGAAGCAATGTAGGCCATCAGCCACTCGCCAGATTTATGACTTTTCGTTGCACCCCAACGGAGACTAAAATTTAACCATTCTATTTAACGCTTTTGTGTCCACATAACACGATTTTAAAATGTTGTAGTAGATTCAGCGTGCAGTTTTCAATCAAAATGGGTTCAAAGTTGCAGTATTTTCACAATTTTTTATCGTATTTTTGCAATTGCGTGTAAGTCCACGCTCGTTCCACGAATCACGATATTAGAGTTTATGGCACGCTATTGGTCAACTTTGTATCTCGCAAAGGTCAATATAATTAGTAGGTCGCAAAACAAAGTGCTGTCATGGCCGTGACAAGGAGCGTGTAGGTTTCGAAACGCAAATGATTCAAATCGTTATAGGATGTTTTCGAACGATTTTTGGCGTAAACAACAAGTTGTTATTTTCCGCTGCTAACCAACAGTTCCCATCTAATGCGTAAATTTAGCTTAGTAAGCGCGTAAACAAGTGAAATTCTCATTACTAGAAGCACGATTCATCCACCAAAATGCGTATATGCGGTTACCTTGCCCAGCCGTGCTATGTCCGTTACGAAAACACAGATTGCTAGACTATGCTAAATTCCGGCGTGTTTGCGTAAAAACAACCAACTTAGCCCGTAAAACTCATTCTGCAATAAGTCGTTGACGCGGACGCTTGTGACTAAGCAACATGTACAGTTACTTAATTCAGCACTGTGTATCAGTCGCTAAACTTCTACCCACGTCCTAAGGAATACTACGCTATTATATCTTGGCTTGAAAGAAGAAGCTATATCTACGCTAATCTAAAGCTATATTGGTGCGTTTGCAAACCAAAGTAAGTTTACAAATAGTACCAGTTTTTCAGTAAAATCCTTTTGCATGTGTAAGCATCTAGACTAATAGACTTGTTATACTAAGTCATGGTTTTCGGCTAAAAGGCCAGTAATGTAAGTGCGCTATTTCGTGTTTGACAAATTGATTTTATTTGCACACCGTACGAGCTAGGTTTCCGATAGTATTTAGGTTACACAAGTTTTAGTTAAGTAAACGTCGCGTTAGGCAAAAATACACTAAAATCCATGTCCTTTTTCGAATCGCGTTGCTAAAATCAGTCTGTTTAGTATTGCACGTGTTTACTAATTAGATAACATTGTAATCTATACGTGTTGATTGTTGTGTTTAAATTGTCACTTATTCCTTATATTTGTGCCATTATTGTATACTTGTGCTAATAAAGATGCCCTTGTATTGCACATAACTCGTGCCAATTACGTTGCTTACATCTGGCGCCGATGCATGAATCCAACTATCGGTGCTCCCGACTTTTGCAACCATGGTTGGCAAGTTAACGAAAGTGGCGATTTAAAAGTCAAGTAGCTGTCCTGTTTACCTGCAATGGACAACATTCTCGAAAGTGCCAGTTGCAATTGCAAAACTGGTTGCACGAATAGAAGATGCAAATGCAAGAAAGAAGATCTAACATGCACCGAGCTATGTGGTTGCACTGAATGTGAAAACCAGAAACCAGAAGAAACAAATGAGGATGTTTACGAGGACGTTGAGATGGATGATTCAGATCAAGAATAGGCAATATAGCCTTAGTACCATAGGCCTTTGTACACCCCATTTAGGAATGTGAGTGCATATTTGATGCATATTTGTAAATATTTACCTACTATTTTTACATTATTTGTTTCATTGCTTTATAAAATTAGTTTTCAATATTTTTTAACTTATATGAGTTTTTTTCACAGTATTTTATCGAGTGTACGGAAAACAAAATGGCGGCCAAAAGCCAATTTAAATATTTTTTCTTTTTCAAAAACTGCGCGTTTTCGGAGGTACAACATTCATGTTTTATGATTGAAATACATCATTTAATCATATCACGTTGACATTTTGTGGTCTCCGGGGGGGGGGGGGGTGCAACGAAACTTGCTTTCCAGTCGTTTTCTGGTAAGTGGCTGATGGCCTAATTGTGGTATTTCGTTGGGATGATGCAAGGTGTCTTCTAAAGCCAGCATTTTAAAAGCTTTATTTGAATAAATCTTATAGATCCCGTATAACGTCAATCTAAGCCTTTTAAAAATACGTAATCATGTGAACATGGCTGTTAGTTTGCGGTTGCCAAAGCAAAGCTTAGTACTTTGTATAACACTACATGCATAACTTTCGCTAATAACAATTATTACTATATCGTGACCAAATACGTTAGGAAACTTAAGGTCAGAATTGCTATATTGCTTGTTATTTTAATATCCATTCTACTCGTTAGCATGTCCACTACGTTAGTGGAAAAAGTAAAGTCTAATTAGTGCACTGGTAAATATTTCAGATTTATCTTATCCATTCTTTGTTTATAGGTATTTGTTTTGGTATGGGCTGGGAGGGTTTTTACGACGTATCAGTTTGGCTACTCACAAGATGCTGACTTTGGAAATGGGAGTTAGGGATTATTCAGTTATTGAACTTGACTGCGTCAACAAACAAGTGTACGGTTTCGTGTATTATGAGATCTACATATCTGCAAGTGATTATGATGGCGGGAATCAGAGAAAGATCACTATAGCTAGTGGACAATTTGTGGATGATATACTCGGTGTATTCAATGGTTCGCTGTACTTCATGAATAACGATAGATCATACATAAAAAAGGCGAGTGTATCAAACGGGAATGTTATTCAAAGTATTGCGGTGGACAAAACATACTTCTACAGCGACCTGATTGTTGTACACAACTCTCTGCAACCACTAGGTAAGTTATAATAATATGTATAGTTAGGCCTAAAAAGATTACATCTGGTTCCAGATTTCCAGTTTTAGTGATGAAAAAAATAGGGTGGGTAGGTCGGGAAAAATTTTCGTGGTTTTGATGGTTTTGAATAAACTAGAGATGCATATTTCCTATATGTGAATTTAGGCAGTTTGTTGTTGTTTCGTTTGCGCGTCTGAATTATGAAGATTCCGGGAAACAAACCGTTAATATGTACAAGACCTTGTGTTCCTAAAGCACCATTGCCTCAAAGCAATTGGAGCTGTCAAATTACTAAAATACGTTATACTTCATTACTTTGATGCACCGTGCCCTATGATTACGTAGTACGGAAGGGAAAAACTGCATCGAAATCGATTCTGATTAGAATGCTATCCGCGCTGACTACAGAATTTTGCCGATACAAACCATCACGAGTGACATCTGAAAAGGGCACGAAAATAGCACATCTTTTAAAAATTCATCTTAAGAACTTACATGCAGTTCCTGGTTAAAGTTGCCAGAATTTGGAGTCGATGAACAAATGACTTTTCATATGGTATTATAGTGGTCTATGAGATTTTCGGTATATTGCAGTCTAGGCGATTGAAATTTCGGTATATTGCAGTCTAGGTCTGTTTTGTTCTGATTTACAGTAGTTTATTTTTATTGTGGATGTTTGAGATTGGAAATATTTTCAAGGTAACTGACTCGTTGTCTTCGCTGAGTTCAAATCCAAAAAGTCCCCCCTCCGTAGACATGAATAAGTTGCTATTTTATCGTCATTAATTTTTCCATATTTTTTCATTTTTTCACGACGCGGAATTAAGACATACGATTATTCCAGATGGAAGGAAAAACTTCATTTAACCAGCCTTTTATTTATATTAACACCAGCCTTCCAAGACCGTTTTGGTCGAATCATTTTAAGTTATAATCACAAGGAATTTAACGCCACGTCATTTTTGGCTATGGCTGGTGATCGTCTTCTGAAGAGCGAGATTAAGAGAATGACATACTAATGGACATACTGAGCAAGTTGTGAACAATTGTTTCATCTGCGACGCCACGCCGCTTACAACCACTCATATTTGCCGCTCCATCGAGGCATTCTCCAACAATATCGCGTTACTGTTAGATGAGATTCGTGATTGAATTTTTACGGACTGCTAGAGGAGCTCAACTTCGCTTAATTTAGTCGTATGAAATCTGCACATCGTCTCGCGTGTCTCCCTCAACGGCATATGGCCATTATTTTTGATATCACGTGTAACCCTCGTAGCACCAAACTCGATAAGATTTCAATGAGTTTGTTCTGTATTTCTGATGTACACTTGTTTTCTAACCCAATGTAAAACCTATGTGTTTTGGCCTTCAAAGAGCGTCAATTGTTACAGGTGATAAACTTTCGAAATTTTCTATGTTTAGAGAAGCTCTATGGAGCTCAAATTCTCTTCAAGGAAAGTATACACACTGGTCATCTTCACTCTCGTAATTTATACACGGACATTTCTTGTACCAGTCGGTGTTGAATTTGTGTGTGTGTGTGTGTGTGTGTGTGTGTGTGTGTGTGTGTGTGTGTGTGTGTGTGTGTGTGTGTGTGTGTGTGTGTGTGTGTGTGTGTGTGTGTGTGTGTGTGTGTGTGTGTGTGTGTGTGTGTGTGTGTGTGTGTGTGTGTGTGTGTGTGTGTGTGTGTGTGTGTGTGTGTGTGTGTGTGTGTGTGTGTGTGTGTGTGTGTGTGTGTGTGTGTGTGTGTGTGTGTGTGTAGCTTTCATTTCCAATGCGAGTGGCTTGGCGCCCTGGAGATAATGTTCATGGATAATTGAACTGGTTGATGTTTGCATTACTTATCCTAGTTTCATCTCTGCTCTTTGCATCTGCAACTGGCTCGTCAATTACACCTGAATGAGAATAAATCTCAAAAGATTTCGCTGGAAAGAGGGAACGGTTTTGCTATCATTTTGGACTTGATATATATGTAAAATTAAGTACATTTTAAATATCATCTGTAAATATGTCTGTAAATATCACCCGGGCTGGTGCAAAATGTGAAAAATTGAAATCTATGAAACTTGGTCAGTTTACATTATTTGTGAGTTATGTCTCATTATATGATTTTTATCTCATCCAATTTTTTTTTCCTAGGAAAATAGTATTTCTATTTGGAGGATCTCAAAACGGGTTTTTCAAACTCAATGTCACCATATACAATGAGTAAACTTATACAAAAGTGAGAGGAACTATGTTAACAAAAATATATTTTTGAAGAGAAGACTTGACAATAAGCGGATTCTGCGAGTTTTATCAATATATCTTGCAGTCTTTTAAAATCTTTTGTGATTTTTAAAATTAGCCATTTTTCGGCTATTTGTTATACGCATATATTGCATAAATTTAAAGACAAAAATCACTCATTGGCGTATGACTACACCTTCCAAACCAATGTTCAGATGAAAAAGGATTGTTTTTACTTGGCCAATGTGAAAAAAAATTTTTGGGCTATTCAAACGGAAGAACTATACAAGACCTCGAATGTGCGACACTTCGTTTGAAAATAGCCGCAAATTATACAAAGGTCAAACGAGGTAAACATTGAACATGACTCGACAACCACCAGATATTTACATCAAGTGCGCTAATTTTATATACATTTTCTCTGACCCCTAGAGCATCTAAATCCAGTGTAACTTGATGCAACATTAAAACTAGACGGTTAACTTAACTCACCAGTCAGTATAAAGAGCAACGCGCAGTCGCGCACGAGCCAAACTTTGGTGAAAATTACTTTTTAGCCATCGTAGATGGTACTGGCTTTCCCCCAGGCCCGTAACTAGCTATGAGTCAACCGAGTCATTGACTCGGTAGAAATTTGGGGACTGAAATTTAATTAAACAATTTAAGTCTGGGAAGTCAATTCTCCTAAATAGATTTATTTATTGACCTAGCGGTCTTAGGCACTACTTAGCATTAATTACACCTCATGTATACGTCCAGCGATAATATAAATATGAAATCCTCGCTCAATTCAGGAAATTGGGTAATCAAGCGCCTAACCGGGTTACGTGGGGATACTCCGAAGGTTTGCCGTTTTTAACCTCGTACGGCGATCGCTTATATCCGTTTTATAATCGATTGCCGGAAGTAAGTAGAGCAGATCTCGAGCGACATTTTGATACCAAGTGTGAATGAGATTTTTTTATATTTTCGCTGTGCAATTTGAATGAAAATTTTGTGTCGATCAACGCTGTTACCTTGGGTTTGCTTACTGGCAATTTTCAGCCTTGTTTTATCTTCTTACTGGACTGCTTAACACGTCTAATTACAGCTGTTTTGGATAGTCCAAAGACTGATGTACATCGTGTTGTTTTTTGTTTTACTGAATTCTGTTCAGAATGCAAGGTATTCGAGCAATTTAACTAACGTACGGTCGAACAACAACAACACTATGCCTCGCTTTAGCGTTGGCGCCTACATGAAGAAGAAGAAACAGGCAAAGGAGGAGAAGATATCAAACCGTGAAGATATAGAAAGTCTTGAAATAGAGATAAAAGAGCAAGAAGATACCTTGGCAAAAAAGAGGAAATTATCTCGTTCATTGGATGAAAAGTTGAGAAGGCTTGACGTTAAAGTAAGATAGTTGATTCATTTTGTATGGGTATTTGGTATAAATAGAAATTGTGGGGGGTTAAATTTGTTTGCACAAGAACCAAGTGGTCATTTTCATTGCAATGGGACTTATTTTATTTATTACTCTTTCATTGTTATAAATCCCATTGATAAATCCCATATTATTTTTCGTGGCCTAGATAAATAAAACTGTATGTCAAGTAGAAGATCTAAGAAGTATAGAGGAGCAGTTGTCAGATTCAGATCAAACATGTCAAGCTTATAGTTTAACAGAGAAGGCAGTACAGTTTAGACAGAAATATCCAACTGGTTTTCAGGAAGGAAAGCTTACTTGTAGCCTCAGATCATGCAGGAAGAGAAGAAGAGAAACTTTTGCAGCTGCCCAGAAGATACATGGAGGTAGTGCGGGAAGCTCTCTTCCTGGAGCTATAGGTTTACTGGACACTGCTTTAGATAAGTGTAACCAAGGCCTTTTAGTAGATGTATTGTCAGCTAACAAAAAGTTCAACAAACAGGTAATGCCTGCAGTTTACAATAGAAATCTTAGTAGGTATGAGTTATCAGAAGAAAATATGCTCAGGAGTATTAGCGTATATTATTCTGGGGGGATAGCCGGGAAAAAAAAGTATAGAAAAATTTATAGAGATAGTTGCTACCAAGCAAGTGCCAACCATAAGGGCAGGAAACGCCTTTCCATCAATGAGTGCCCTATTCCTAGGCTCGTTCCTTATCATAAGCTTCAGTCATTTGTACTTGTTAGATCCATACCTGTAGGAAATATCTATAGTGTAGCTGATACTCTATGCAATGATCTCGATGAAAATGAGAAAGTCTCCGGTTGTTACCGTAGTCTAAAGGAACTTTTAGTTTGCCTTGCTGAGTTTTATTCATCTGGCCATAGTGGTTTTGATGTTACTTGGTTTGAGGAGGAATATAAGTTTCTAGTCACTCTGGGGGGAGATGGGGCCCCATTCGGAAAAGATGAAACTGCATGTGCATGGTTAGTATCATTTCTAAACATCGGCCGTGGGGTGTTAAGTAACAATGAAAACTATTTGCTGTTTGGAGCAAACTGCTCAGAAAATTGCATTGCAGTGCAGAAATACATTAAGCTACTGCTTTCTGAAATTCAGGATATTGAAAAAAACATTTTTTCATGTAAATTTCATGGTCCTGCCGGATTAGTTACAGTTAATGTTCAATTTCAGATAGCTGAATTACCAAACGATATGAAAATGATTTCATTTTTGAGTGGGGAACTGTCAAATAGTGCGAAGTACTTTTCGTCTTTTGCGAATGTTAGCACTGATGATGCGACTGTAATTGACGGAACATTTGGAAATAAAGCAAATAGCACTTGGCAACCATGGAAGTATTCAACCAGATTAACAGCTGTTAAGAAAGCAGATGCATTAAAAAAGAAACTTGCAAAACAGCAATTGACAAACAACACGAAAAGGTCAAAAATTACCACATTAATTGCAAGTATGAAGAGCCGGCAGGAGTTTTTACCACCTTTAGGCAAAGTAATTGACCGCATTCACATTAAGCCTTTGCATCTTAAAAACAATGCCTGTGCATTAGCTCATAAATATCTTCTGCGTGAAGTAATAGCCATTTCCCGTCTTCCTCATTCAGTTAAAACCTTTTCTGAAATCTCGGATAATTCAGCCTTAGCCATATACATAATGACAATGAAAAAGAAATGTCAGCTTTCTCGACTAAGCAAGAAGATTCTTAAGTGGTTTAATGAAACACAGGGAGATGGAAAAACTTTTGATTTCAGATTCACGGGCCAAAAATCCAGAAGATTTTTGCATAACTTTATGTACCTAACAGATGTCGTGGAGCCCATGTCTCAAAAGGGAACTAAGGAACACCACACCTTGCATGTACTTGCATATTTCTGCCTAACTTTAAGAAACTGTGTATCCCTGTTTAGTCGTGAAGAAATAACTGATGAACAAGTAGTTGAACTTGAGAGTAACTGCAAGACATCATTCACATTAAATTGCCTCTTTTTTTCCCATCACCCCACAATATGGCATTTAGGTAATGTGGTTCCTGTTCCATACTAAGGAAATGCACAACAGATATGGGATGGGTCTTGCGCTGGATTCTATGGAGGGACGGGAGGCCAAACACATTTCTATTGCCCGGTATGCAAAGAACACTAATTATTCAAATAGGTGGCAACAAGTATTCCGACATGAACATATATCTCTATTATGGCTAAGAGCAAAGGGATATATTGTAACGAAGCCTTCATCAGTGTCATCGTCTTATATCCCCAGTCGTGCTACTTCCAGCCCGGCTTATTGCAATTGTGGAATGGAGAAATCTAGCGTGCAAATGTCCAAATGTAGGTTTTGTGTACATGAGCTAAGAAAATGCATTTCTGAAAAGGTTAAAAAAGCAGTAATAAAGGTTTAGGTTTTTATCAGTTTCCATATGGGATAAGGACTAGAAACGATTTACTATTTTATGAGCCAGATAGTAACACACTCAGCAACATGTTAACTTTTCATAATAACCTTTACAGTTGATGAAATCACATATCAAGAGCATTTCAAAGATCATTTATTTGAGTATCAGAACACTATTTCTCCCTTTTAGTGTGGTCTAAGAGGGCCTTGCAGTACTAAAGTATGCATTACACTGTAAAAGTATGTTGAGAAGGAAGTGCATAAGACAAACAAAATGTTATTTAGATAATGCTATGAGTAAGCTTACACTACTTGTCCCTTTTAGTGGGGCTGTTTATATGAAAACTGGCTGGCTGTTCCTGTATACCAAGCCAGCCAGATAAGCAAGACGCTAAAAACCCTTGAATTATTGAAAAACTATTAATCCCAGCAAACGGGCCAGCCTGTTTATAGTGAGTGTTTATATATGGAAACATTTCAATCCCACCAGGCGATATCTCGACCTCGTACCCAGGGTCTTCACTCTTTGGGAGCGAAGACCCTTGTAGGAGCTGGTCACGTGATCTGCTAAAATCTAGCATATTTTTAATTAATCCGTGCTTTTAAATTAGCATTATTTGATGGAACAAACAACACTCTTACAAATATGAAACGTAAACTACTACACTCCCACCCCTCTCAAATTTACATAATCGGCTAATTAAAAATCTGCTAGATTTTAGCAGATCATGTGACCAGCTCATACCAGGGTCTTTGCTCCTGAAGACCAAAACCTGGGTATGAGGTTGGCGATATCTCGCCTCTTTCAAGCGGGATCCCAGCAACAGGCAGGTCCGTTCGCTCATATAAACACAAAAAAATTACTACAAAATATACTACAGAGCGAGATCTTGCCCTAAGAGAGCATTGCAATACTAAAGTATGCATTACACTGTAGGAGACAAAAAGTTATTTAGTTTATGCTAAAGTTTGCTAAGATTTCAGTATTTTAAGACCAGATGTCTGTGAGAATCGAGATTCTCGCGACAGTTTAAAAAACCGAAATTCTGTTTATTTCATCAAAACATTCTTTTTAGGGAACTCTTTTAGAAAATTATATTTAAAAGTCCCGTATAATTTTATTTTGTTAAATCTTACAAAATTTCGAAAATCCGTCTGACAGGCGTGTTTCAGCTATTTATGGAGGTCTATTAATATCAAACTTCAACGCGCTCGTTTAGCCTTAGTAAGAAAGGAGTAAAGTTGTTATTCAAATCAGGTAATAAACAACTCAAAAAGTTGACTTTCAACTAATATTTATTTCTGCTCGATGTTTGTTTACTTTGATTTGGGCCATTTCCTACGGTTCACTGTTAACAGCAAATGAAGACGCGTAAATAATACTAATACTCAGAAAGCCAAAACTTTTTCTGGTATATGTATTTCGGACAAGAGGCTTCCACTATTCTAAAGTTTATTTATCATTTTATTCACGGAAGAAGTTTTCAGCTCGGGAAATTCAAAGATAGGTCTAAATAATAATTTCAATTTGACCCATTTATAACTCTCTCCGATATGAATTCAAGAAGCGCTTCTCCAATAAAACAATGTTTTCTCCAGTGGATTTATTAAAAAACCTCTTTGTAACGCCAATAAACAATAACCTACGTTCTAGAATGGCAATACTGATTGTACCTTGTGGGAATAGTGGTTACAGCGATTTTTTTACCTTTGTGTGCTTGCATGTATGTCAATTACACACGCCAGTTATGCAGTAAATTGCAAGTAATTATGTCAAATCGGTTTGAAATCAATTGTTTAAAATGCTTTTTATTTTATTCCTAAATATACCGATAAGTTACTTAAACACAATTGCTGAATGAGCAAACATTCAGCGATTATTAATAAAACTATAGAAAATCTGCGCTAGAGAGTAGGGGTTGTTCTAGATGGGGGTGTTGTAAGGGGCGTAACCTTGTTTTGATATACATTAGTGCAATGCTGCAATTGCTCATTAACGCAACTTATACTGTCTGTACTTATTCTGAGAATTGCCATATATTAGCCGTGTAGCGCAGACATGGCCGTCTGTGCTTTCAAAAATCTCGTAGATGAAAGTAGCGTCTGTGGGACGTCTTCGGAGTATACCGAATTACATTGCATTTCGTTAAAAGACTGCAAAAGAGACGTGACAAGACATCTTGAGTTTTACAAAATTAGTAACGATCAAGGTGTAAACAACGAGATGAAATTATTGCTTGCACGAGCAGGTATGTTTGTTAATATTTTTACAGTTCCAGTTTGGTCGTGTTTGGTTTAAACACTAATTAAACAAATACTTTTTGCCCTGCAAGGTGTCTTTAGAGTTGAAGATTCGCATTATTCAATAACAACATGCCCCCGCCATCGTGACCAGTTCGGCCTTCGTTGGAGATGCGGCAAAGTAAACTGCGCATTAACAAAAGAAGTAGCTTGGCACAAATTGAACAGAGCAAAGGGAGATCGATGTATCAACAGCAGTGAATCACAGTATCTGGTAGCCAGCACGCAGCAATTAATTCTAGTTGGATCCCGTAAGTTAAATTATTGTATTACAGTCAAAATAGAAAAACATTGATTGGTCCACATTGGTTTCTGTGACACGTTTGTGTATTTCACTAATAGCGAATGATTTGCTGTCAATTTAATACTGAAACTGTGAAACATTTTGAACTACTCCAGCTGCAGAAATTTCAACCCGGAAAAATTGTAGCGTAATTGTTATTTACAGTTGACGGACTTGGTTTCAAGAAAAAACTTGCGTATAAATTATTCCCGGTTGACGTTGCTGCAAGTAGTTACTCTGTAAAATGCAAGTACTCTGTAAAGTTTCATTCATTTAAAAGCAAGTATTCGTTAAACTGAAATGCACAACGTATGACAGAGACAGTATAGTGGGATTAAAACTCTGGACCCCTCGGGTATTTTAATTGTGAAAAAGTCATTCATGATAAAGAATGGCTATTATATACTGTAGATGGGAACCCAAAATAAAAACAGTATCTTTACTATGTTAAACTTGAGAGATCCTTCTGTAAATGGAGAAAAATACAGTGGCTCCACTCGCTTTATATTTTCGACCACACCTATTAATTACCATGACATGTATAGTCGCCTACGCAGCCGTTCTTTATAGTGCCGGTTAATTAGGACCTCGGCTGCGAAGGAAACTACCACGAGGACCATAATTGTAGGGCCATGTCTGTTTTCGTTCATTTTCAAGACTCGTAGAATATACCCAGAAACTGCAATATGGTTAACTTATGCGATTAATCGTATGTAAATTACATTTGAAACATCGTTAATGACCTGACGGTTTACAAAAAGGTGCAACCTCATGATTTCACCGCTCCCTAAGTTTGAAATTGAAATTGTCACTGATGTATACAACCAACAAATGTGCGTAATTTTCAGCATAAACTAAAACTGCAATAAGATGTGGTAAAATTTTCTAATATTCAATTTGACTGAAAAACCCAAGGAACAATGAAACGAGGCTTGTATTTGATGAAATTAATGATGTTGGGTTTTTTAATACTAGCTATATATATCTTGTTTTAGCTATTTGTACGACGTGCAAGAAGAATCTTGACGAAAAAATCAAGCAAAAGTTGCCTTTACCAGATCCTTTCGCAAAAGAAAACGAAGTCGCCAAACAAGAATTAGCATTAGATCCATTTGGCTCTGCTTTGCCAGAAATAGCAGTTGAGCAGGTACATATTATATGCATGAAGGAAATGTATACAGCTAGGGTGATTAAAAGCGTCCGACGACTATGGAGGTGTTCGCAATAAGAGGCTTTCGATAGTTTGTTCATATAATAATTATTCAATTTGCTTTCAGGTGGAGAACAAGTCATCTCTTCTAGAAGAGGAATGTAACAGTTCCCTTGATGAAATAACAAAATCCCTGGGCCTTCTGGAGGTCAATGACTCACTCTTTTCACCAGACAAAGGTAGTATAACATCCCTATCAACTCAAAGCGACGAGTCGATTCCACACTCAAACGCGAAACGCGAGAAGCCTAACAAATTTCTTGTTTCTTGCGGAATTGAGCCATTAGAAAGACGGTGGTTCAAGTGGAACGAAACAAGCGACAGAACCAAACAGCGGTATATCAAGAAATCCTCAGATATTATATCGAGCGTCCTACAGACTATATCTACTGACAACGCAGGGTTCATTTGGCAAGAAGTGATATCTAATTCCCCTGCTATATGCACGAAACTTGGAGTTGACTTGTTATCACCTTTGGAAACGAGTTACCTGGAGGCACTCGCTGAATCATACCACAAAGCCCACAGCTGGGAGACCCGAAGACAAATATTGTCCATCATATCTGGCGTAGCTAACTATAACCATATTGTTAAATTTATACCCGGGTTAACCAGGTACCATTATTCGGTAGCGAACTTGCACCGCCTCCAGTTTGGTCGAGGAGCACCTGTAGAGCACCAACCTTTGACACGCATTAAAGTAGACCTCAAAGATCTTCCTTTTGGCAGTAACAAGTTAAAGCTTTCGAATGGTCGGGCAATAGAGGTACCCAATGTCATCCGCAGTCTCATTCCAGAAAGAATAGCTCGGCAGTATGCTCAGTATTGTGAAGACCCTGGATTCACACCATTCAGTAAAAGCACAATGCTGAGAGTTTTGTCTGAGTGCAGTACCACAGTTAGGAAGTCGTTACAAGGTCTAGACTACTACGCAGCGGAAGGAGCACAAGCCTTTGACAACTTGATCAATATTGTATATCAAATGGGTGAATTGATTTCTAATTCCACCTGGGAAACTACAACGACTGAATCTTTAAAAACTTCAAAGCTCTATTTAAAAGGACATTATAAGGTGGGTTTTGTAGGAGACATGTTTGAACAACTTAGTCGATTGTGCTAATTAATATTTATTCATACTTTTGAAATTTAGGTGCACATTAAAGAATCATCCGATATAGCTGAGCACTGTATTGTTTATTCCATGAGTGGTGGCAAAGATACAGACTACAGGAAAAAGTGTGGCCATCGACACGACATCATTTGCGAGAATTGCCACGCATTAGTTAGTACTCTTGCTGACATCCAGACGAAGGCCACTACAGCCAATTTTCCTACCATTGATGATCGCGATGAAGTAGCGTATATGGTCAACTCCTCCAAACTTGCGATCGAGTCATGACAATGTCATATTATAAGTGTGTAAATCAAGACCAGGCACGAATTGACGTCCTAGAGCTTTTGGATATGGATGATGACACTGTTCTGGTAATAAATGACTGGGCTATGAAATTCATTCCACAGAAGTATCGCGAATCGCAAGCAGATTGGTATGGTAAATGTGGTATTTCGTGGCATATTTCAGTAGTTATTACCGGATCGACAAGGTGACACACTGGCAAGCATTCATTCATATCATACAAAGCTGCTGCCAAGATAGCTATGCCGTTGTTCTGATCATGCAAGATGTACTAGCCACATTGAAGAGTGAATGTCCGGAAATAAACACTGTTTACTTTCGTCAGGATAATGCAGGCTGCTACCACTCGGCACACACCATTCTTAGCTGCCCAGCAATAGCAAAATCTGTCGGGATGAAGATAATCCGCATCGATTTCAGTGATCCACAAGCCGGCAAAGGTGCAGCGGATAGATTAGCCGCCACCTGCAAGGCACACATAAGAGCCGACCTAAGCGAAGGTCACGATGTCTTGACGGCAGAAAACATGAAGGATGTCTTCCAGTCTAGTGGTGGAATACAAGGTGTCCGGGTGGTAACAATGCAAACCATCCACAGTTCATCCAGCGATCAAAGAAATATCCCCAACATCAACCAGTTAAATTACTTTCAATTTGATGGTGAAAGCATAACAGCATGGCGGTCATATGGTATTGGAAAGGGCAAAAAAGTAGAGCCAGTGAACCCCTTAAAAGGTTAGTTTTTGAAAAAAACACGCTTATTTAGCAGAATAGTTCTGATAATGACCCTATATTTATTACAGATTGTAACTACAATTGGCTGGAATCCACTTTACTCCAGGGATATTTAAACGAGTTGAAAGAAAGAATCCTGGCGGTGCTGCAACAAGCAAACCAGAGAACGTAGACAAAGAACTATCAGTACAAGAAAAAGAAGATGATCAGATCAATACCAGTTCCGCTTGTGGCTATTACCCCTGCCCACATGATGGTTGTGTAAGGATCTTTCAGAGGCTTTCTGCATTAGAGACACATCTTGCCTTGGAGAAGTGCGAACAAAAACTGGAAAGGTTATCGCGACTTGACCATGCAAAACTTGGTTATAAACAATATTTGGGAGAGGGAACTGGCATCGTACACACTCTAAATCCAACGGTGACAGCTACATCTTCCGCTAACCCTACTGTACCTGAGAGTTGGGCTCTGAAGACAAACAAGAAGTTATACCGCTTCAATGAAAAACAGAAGCAGTATTTACAAGCAAAATTTAACATTGGACAAGAAACTGGCAGGAAAATGGATCCAAATGTTGTTTCATCACAAATGAGAAAAGCTCTTGATCCAGACGGGAAACGCCTCTTCAATGTCAGTGAATTCTTGTCGCCACAACAAGTAAAGTCGTATGTCTGACGTCATGCTGCAAAGGTCCGGCAACAATGTGATGTTTTGGCCGAAGATATCATTGCAGCTGACGAAGAAGCCAATTTCTGTTCGTTAAGAGAGGCTGCGTGTTCTAACATCCAATTGCAGCATCCTATCGAGTTCAACCAGTACAATATTTGTATGATGTTTTCAGAGGATTCACTACAAAAGTTGAAGCTTGGATTGTTGCAAGAAATGTGCGAATACCTACAGCTAGACGTACCAAAGAAACGAGTGCGACGAAAGGCACTATACCTGACTTTGCTAAACGAAGCTGTCTGCAAATGCTCGTGCCAGACCCATTCCACGTAATGGCATATAATCAGTTAATTAGTAAATCATGCATACCGATAATGTCCAAAAACTGAAAAATCATTTGAAAAACCAACCATGTCACCACTATTTATACAATCCATATTGCTAATTTAGAATGTAAGCTATCGTTTAATAGTGCAACAAGGAGTTTGTTACTAAAATCATGGGAGGCCTATATTGTTTATTGAAGAAGCGTTGATTTAATTCATATCAGGAAGCGTAATAAAAGGGTCATCTTGAAATTTTGTTTAGAGCGTTCCTTGAATTTCCCAAGCTCAAAACTTCTCACGTTTATAAAATGATAAATAAACTTTAGAATAGTGAAAGCTTTGTGTCCGAAATACATATATCAGAAAAGGTTTTGGCTTTCTGAATATTAGTATTGTTTACACGTCTACATTTGCTGCTAAAAGTGAACCGTAGAAAATGCCTCAAATCAAAGTAAACAAACATCGAGCAGAAATAAATATTAGTTGAAAGTCAACTTTTTGAGTTGTTTATTGCCTGATTTTAATGTCAACTTTATTCCTTTCTTACTAAGGCTAAACGAGCGCGTTGAAGTTTGATATTAATAGACCTCCATAAATAGCTGAAAACACGCCTGTCAGACGGATTTTGCAAATTTTGGAAAATTTAACAAAATAAAATTATCCGGGACTTTTAAAAATAATTTTCTGAAACAGTTCCCTAAAGAGAATGTTTTGATTAAATAAACAGAATTTCGGTTTTTTCAAACTGTCACGAGATTCTTGATTTTTACGGACATCTGCTCTTAATACTCTTGAAAACTGTTCAGTTTTACCTGAATGTTTTAGTACAAATACAACATGTATTTTCATTTAAGTATAGTACTGTTTGGTTTAAAATGTTGATACCAACAGTTGCATTGAATTATAAAAAAATGTTTTTACAAATATCTTGTGAATGTTGTCTTGTCACTCAACAAAAAATGCCATTTTCTTATAAATGTATACCTGACCATTGTGTTTAAAGCAGACAATTGTGCTGGGGAAATCCAAATGAATTCCCTTCACCGTAGTTGTATGAAACTGTAAGCTGTCCCTTTCTGAAATTATATACCAAGGAGAAATCTTTGACAGGAGATACAATTACTTTTGTAATGTGGCCTTTGCGCTGTGCACATAGGGTTCTTTCGAAGTATTCGGCGACTTCTTCCACACTTTTTCCTGAAAGCCTGCTAAGGAAATATTTCACTAGGGGAAGGTGGGTAAAAGATATAACTTTAGCTTTTTTGTTTCCAACGTTGTAAAAGTAGGGCTCTCTGAATTCTGGAAAATTGCATAATAAACGGCACAACGACAAAAACATTTCCACAGGCATATCTCTTTGTATTTCGGAATAATATGGCCATCGGATGTTTGTTTTGCCTGCCAATCTTCTATAAATCCGCTTGAGCCATAGCTGACTTTCCGATTTATATATAACAGCCAGGTTGATAGATGAAGAAACCATTATTTTTGAAATATCTGGCGTTTCCATATCAGGGGTATTTTTTACACTTGTTTCACAAACATTTACCAAAGGCAATAACAATTTTGCAGCTGTCTTTTACAAACAAGGTTCCGTTAAAGGTTTCGCGACCTTCAAAATTTGCCAGACAATCAGGTAACTTTTTCTCTGTATCGTTTTCTTTGCTTTTTACCTTGCTGTCGGGCTGCATTTGTAAATTATGGTTAATGCACACTTGTTCTAAAACTTCTTCAGTATTAAAATGTCGCGCCATCTTGGATTTTCTCATACCAAAGACTATGTTTTACATGAAGTACATTCATACAAACTAGCTTGCTGCTGTTCACGACGAATGGCACACATGCCATTTATTCGGGTTAATATGCCCACCGTGAATTGCATAATTTCTTATAAGATTAATTTCTCGCCAGAACACTACTCAAAATGCTGGAAATAGCGTATCCGAGCTTTAAGAAATCCAAAATTTTCTGGGGGGCATGCCCCCAGACCCCCCTAGGTGCACCATAGGTGCCCGACTCGGTTGTGATAGAAACCTAGTTACGGGCCTGCTTTCCCCATATGTTTACCGAGAGTCTCTCCAACACCTAAACGCCCTACTCATTGCTTTCTGTACAAGAACACGAATTAACTAAGTCGCACAGGTAAGTTATATACGGTAATTTACGCTTGGTTGTAACGCTTTCAACGTCCATGTGAAAGTATTCGCACATCAGACGCAATACTGGAATTGTTAGTTTTTTCAACTTCTCTGTTAGAAAGATTTGACTAACATTATGGTTATCGTATATGATGGGATGGACAAGCTGAAATTCACGTAATACAATTTCTTGGGAGCAATGGTATGCTGTCTCTTCCTCTGCTGCCGTGAGGTCGTATTGGTCGAGACTCGGTTGTGTGCTACTGTTCTTTGTTTTTTTTTTCACCGTCCACGAAAAGTAGGACTGAATCTGTTTTGGGGTTAAAAATTCGTCCACAGTGAATCTTCTTGTGCCTTCTACATTCTTTGTATGGCGCATATTTTGAGATACTTGAGTTCGATCCGCCTTCTTCCCTGTCTGCTGCCTTATCCAAAACTTGTCATCAAGGTAAGTCTTCTGATTGACATTAAAGCGTACTGTGGACTTTGTTGATTTCAGTGCCCATCCCTCTTCGAGGTTTTTCTGCAGTGTTGATAAAGACTCTGCGGACCGGGTATGTGGGGATGTTCAATTGAGCCCTGGACTAATTGCTCGTTACACATCAGTTTAGCCATATCTAAGGGTGAATGACGTTCTACTTCCATTTCACATTTACCATATAGCAAGTGTTGTTCTAGGTTGCAATGCCGCTAGAATGTTTTCTCCCATGGATATAAATGCAATTGGACTTCTGTTAAATCTTCTGCAGGGAGTGCCTCCATAGCTGGTGCCTCTTGCTGCTCTTTGGTTTGCTTGGTGCATTTCTTTATCAAAAAAAGGACGTCTGCGAAATGTCCAGAAGAAAACGGGCAGTTCTGGAAAGACGCATTTTGTACTAGGCTGCGTTCAACTGAAAGAGTAAAGTGATTAAACATAAAGTTACACTTTGATAGAAAGGCAATTCAACTCAAGACTTTAAGTACCTTGCATAGTAATCAAAGAAAGTTTCGTTCCATTACCCATGTCATATGCTTTCCAAATTCTCAATGCTTCGCCACAGTATGAGAAGTTATTGTAGGTACTAGTACCATCCAGTTTTCCTTGCCCAGTCTCACACCTTTTACGCTACCATGAGACATTACAGCTTCCTCCAAATCAGCAGCGGTGATGACGTTATTTCCTTCATTGACCCAGCGCAAAACATTGGCCTTCACAGTAGTGGCTTTTCTATCAAATGGCCCTTTCCCACCTTGTGGGTTGCTGAAATCAACTCTGCATACTTTGATCCCTGTTTATTCTTCCATTAGGCGACATGATGTCAGCATTTCTACGCTGTGGTAACAGGCAGCGTTGTCTTGGCACAAGAAAGCTTTGGTGATTTCTGGGTGTTGTTTTTTCATTGAACGCAGTGTGTGGTTAAGAGCATCTACACAGCGTTGCTATCATGGTTGCAGCTCTGTATAATGTGCACAAACGCTCCTTATTGTAATACTCCTGCTGCCTTTCTCATTACAACGCTAATATGCCATGACAGTGCTCTCTTTGCAATCCAGTCGATGTAAGGCTCTCTGTATCTTCTTTGCAAAAACTTCATTGTCCAATTCTCTGTAACAAGAACACATAATTCATTGAGGTTTTCCAAATATTCTAACCGAGCGTTGTCTTGCTGAATTTATCTGAGTTTGTTGGCTTTCCACGACATAATTGCTTTAGAAGCTTGATTGCATGGATTGTACGAGAAGAGTAAGTTATCATACTCCTCAGGATCTATAACACAAGGTAACGATGACTCTATTTTCTCAAGTTTATCACACATTGGGCAACGGTGGTTGCCTTTTAGAAGGGTATTTTTGGGTCACTTAATGAAGAAGGAATGTAGTGATCAGGGCCATTTGATTCCTTCGTGACGTGCACCTACAAGCACAAAAAATAGCACTGATTACCTATCACATAATGATCATCTGTTTTGCATTAAAAAATATCACATGCGGGAGACCTTGATAAAGCTTATCTTAAAACCTGTTTTAAAATATTGCTTCCCAGGCTTAAGTGCTTCTTCGCATGAAGAAATTATCTCTCTACTAGCCTCATTGTCACCAAGCCTTTTCAAGGATAGAAATCAGATCGTCAAAGGCTTTCGCACCTTCGGCGGCGATGTAATCTAAACCATGTAGCGACTTGCGCACCGTTGCCGTGCACGCTGACAGAATACGAAGCATTGACGATTTGTTGAAGGCTTGAAATTAATTTCAGTGCAGTACCGTACATACTGGTCTACTATATGCTGGGAAATCATCATTCTGATGGTGTTGGGTGTTTTGAGAATTTTACCATTTGATAGTTTTAAGTGACGCTGTCTAAATGGTAAGTCCTGTACAATATGTGGACTTGCAATTAATGACAAAAGTTATCAAGTTGAGAAAGGCTCACTCGCATTCTGGGATTCCTCACTGAAGGCAATGGCACTTCACGACCGTACTGCGCTTTATGTTGGCGAGCTGCTTTTATTCGGTACTCAGCAATGCCTGATTTTAAATGAAAGATAAAGCATAATTCAACACATGTTTCAAGAGTACCGTTTTATGAAATTAAAACGGAACTGCGTTGAGCCTTGAATTACAGCATGTGTATTCGTGGGCGGCAGAAAACGCTATAACGGATTTCTACCGGACTTGGTATGTGCTGTCGTATTATCTCATATAGTGCTAAGTTGGCCATGACAGACAACACTTGTCTGCAAGTGTCCCAGCTTACTGCACGGTCACAAGCATCGTCCAAGGCACGAAGATACTTTGTATCTGATTAATTTTTATCTGTTTTTAACCCAACGCCTTTTCCACTGACTTACAATTCTTCAGAGCTTCCCAAAGAGAAGTGGACCTTTTGGTGCAATGACATGAAGCGAAACCACAACAACATCTGTGGCTTTACTGATGCGATCGTTCTTGGTTTGCATACTTAGGTGCTCCCAGTCTTTTTTCGCTACTTTTACTGGTGGTTTCCCACTTGCACAAAGAAATTCATTCAGCTTTAGGCGTTGGATAGTTGCATCATTGCCACTTTTTTGATGATGCGTCACTTGAACTGCTGCTGCTGCTATTCCCGGATTCAGTTGAAAAAGGAAAATATGTCTACATCTCGATTTGCTTTGACGTCAAGTTTTCTCATGATTTCTGATAGCTCTGTCATTGAATCGTTCTCCTATGGACAAAAGTAAGAAAATGGGAAGATTTCGAAAATTCCATTCAGTCAGTTGTTTATTTATTTATTTATCCAGACATTCATCACATATAAGGACAGTATTAATGTTAATAATATCTACCTTGGAGCTCTCACCCAGCTCAGATGGCTCAAGTGACTCAGTCGGCTTTGTGTCGGCTCTAGTGAGTCTTACCCGACAAGGTTTACAATAGCTAAAATGATGAGTTCAAAAAAATGATGAACGGCCTCACAAAGTAAAAAAAGCATGAAACGAATTCTTAACGTACGTGAGGCAATTCGAACAAGGATTTGCGCTTCGTAGAAAAGTTGATTTGACTGATAATGAGTGATTCCTCGATCACCTTTTACTTTTTTGTTTTGTGCTCAACCCAAATCAGGGGACAAGTGCAGAACTTCTTGAAACATTGCCATCTTATGCCTAGTGTATCACGGTGACGTGGACAAATAGATAATGATTGTTGGGCTGTATTGACTTCAAAGACTCCGAAAGTGGAAAGCAAACATAATTACCTGTTTGGGATAAAACTATTAGATAACTGACAAGGGGCTGCAAAATTTACATCGTATTTCATTAACGTAACCATGAAGAATATATACATTATTTTTACATTAATCATCATTATTACACAATGGAGTGAACGTTGATTGGAGGGGCTAACAAGCGCGGCGTAAGTATCTTTGGTTTGAGGGAACTAGAAAATAACAAGAAAAAAATGTGCCAAATAAGTTTTAGGTCCTGCATATGTTCAATCGAGCCGGGTTTATTAATTAATAGAAATATGGCAACAAAAATTATTCTTGTCTAATTTGTACAAGCACCAAGAATAGGTATATGGTTTGTTTACGAATTGTTATCAGATTTCTTATTTTGTGCAGGATTTGGCATTATTTTCATGCGAATACTCACATAATCCGCCCTCTTGGATATGCATATCGAGCTATCGTCAGATATACATGACGTCAAAAGCAGGGTAATATTTGTCTTCACATTTCTCACTTTCCTAGGTATTTTATTGCAAAATCTTAAGTATTGAGATCTGAGACATTTCAAATGGAAAATCTAAGAATGAATACAATTGCTTTTTGCAATGTTTACCCCTGTTTTTGACGTCAACTAATTAGATCTAATAATGAAACAAGATCACAGACAGCTTGCGTTTTTTGTGTCTACTGTGAGTAGACACATATGTCATCGTGTGAGCACAATTTGGGGGTTGTTTGTATAGGAGGATTCTACTTTCGGAATTTTCCGTATTCCGCATATTTATGCATGTGCCCATAAATGGCTTCAACATCAAACTCAGGAGCGCATCGGATATTTCCGAATTCGCCTTTCGTACGAAAATGCCCAAATATGGAATCATCATCTAAGCAAGCATGCTCTAATTTCACATCTTCCATTCGTTTGTTCTTCTATAGCTAGCTGTTTAACGCTTTAACGCTATTTACTTATTGAATGATATAGTTCTCGCTTTTGGGGGAATATCTTCGTCGGTATCAAGATTTTAAAATTAAACACGTTGTAGTGTATGTATAAATAGCCGATTTAGTTTGTCATACGATCTAACCTCTAATATATTGCGTAAACAAAGTTGCTTATGCTGTAAGAAATTCTCCTTGGAAAAGTTCTGTTTATCGCTTGTCATTTTATGGCTTATGTTGAGCATCATTGCTCAATATAGAGCTGGTCACTTCTTTTTGCAGCAAAATTGTATCATGTTTATGCCACTGAATATAAATGCAGCAAAATATATAATCTGAGAAATTATGTAGCTGTGTTAGTTTATTATTACTTGTGCACAAGTACACAACTAGATATATTAAATAAATGTACCATAGCATACAATTTACCAAAATTCAAAATAGCGTACTATCAACTCATCAACGCCCTTTATGCAACTTAAATTTTCCCCAAAAATATGTTGTCAGAATGCTGAAAATGATATCAAAAATTCTAGTTTTAAATGTTCTCTTCCCTAACCTATACCTCCCCCCCCACAGCCAGTCTCAAGCCATCTGCAACGGCTGGTGCCATTGGCATTTCTACACTCATCAAAACACTCTGCAAAAATCAGAAACTCTAGCCAATACCCCTAGAGTTTACCTGTGTTACCAGAGTGTTTTCAGTCTGAAAATTGAGACACTTAAAAGTATTTATGATTTGACAAATTCATGAATTATGTTATTATTCTAATTTATTATCTACATGATAAAATTACAGCAATCTTACTGACTCTTTAGCCGGTTGTAGCAAAGCTGTCCGTGGAATTAATGATTTAAAGGAAAATACAAAGTGGCAGCCCCCTTTTCTTTCTAATCAATCAATCAATCAATCAATCAATCAATCAATCAATCAATCAATCAATCAATCAAGCAAGCAGTTTTTATTCCGGAAGCCTACGTCACAATATGTGTTTTTCAGTAGGGTCCTGCAAAATAAAAACTTACAAGAATGAATTAAATAAGTTAATAATTATGAATTAGTGATTTATTAGTAATTTATTAATTAATAAACCACGATTATAAGAGTAATTTATTAATTAATAAACCATAAATTAAGTAAACGAGCTAATTCAATAGGAGTTTAAAAGTTTCTAGATCTTTTGCTTGACGAACTTCCTGGGGCAATTCATTCCAGTTATCGCTGGCAAAGTTAATCGTTGCTTCGCCGCTGATTTACGTATATTACACTTTGACCTAGTGTTATAAGTATGCATATCCTGGTGATATGCAATTTCAAAATTAAATGAAAAGGATCATTCTTACACTTATATGTAGATAACAAACTATTAACAGTTCTCCAGGACTTCAAGTCTTTCTAATTCAATTTCTTCAGAGCAAAAACTAGCTGAAGATCTGTAATCTAGGTCCAGGATTATACGTGCTGCCTTATTCTGTAGGATTTGAAGATCTGACATAAGGGTTTCATTCCCCCGATCTCCCCAAACTATGTCAGCATAATCAAAATTTGGCAGAATATAAGAATTGTAAAATAATATTCTACTATGTAATGGTAAATAGTTTTTAATACGTTCTTTAATACGTTTTTTGTAAATAAATGAGCCCAGGTATTTCCATTAAAAAACAAAACATGTTGACCGAATAGTCAGATATCACTTCAAAGGTCAATTAAATTACATAATGCTGGTTGACATAAACAGGTTGTTAAACAGAAAAGCGATGTTAAATCTGCCTTAGATTAGTCAATAAGTAGACAGTATTGTCTGGGTGTAACAAGACAAATAAAGAAAATATTAGATAAGGATGACTATTTTTGCATCACTCTGTCATAAATTTGTACAGAATAAAATGACAAAATTGAATGACTGTTGAGATTAATGCATGCTTTGTGATGCTCTGCCTCTCCAAACAATCCATGAATGTTTACTGTTTTGATTAAGAAAATGTTTATTTGTCATGATGTCCCTCTGGTAACGGCGACAATTTTTCTTGAACGTACAGAATTGGTCGTTCTTCAAGTCCTTGACAACAAATGACTTGGGATTGCTATGGTAATTACAAATATCTACGCATTCATTACTTGATGAAAAATGATATGTTTGGGTCGCACGCTTTGTAATTCGTGAAATTTATGTAAATATAGCTAGTTCAAATACTTGTTTCTCAAATAATATTTATAGAACATTCTAGATACAGTCGGCAGGCGTCCTCAGTTAGTAGAGAAAACCTTCTCAGTTACATTACTGACATATAACTAAAGTTTTTGATTGATTTAGCTTTAATTGATGCTACCGATATCGCGTACAGTATATAAGTACAGTATTGCTAAAAGTAAATACATGTGATGTATTGTACATTAGCTGTCTATTTGTCGAATCTTTTTATTAAAATAGAAAGGTCATTTTAGTGTCTCGCATATTCGGATTGTTCTGTATTTCGCTTACAGTAGACACATGTAAGTTTTAGCGTACCTATTTTTAAACGAGCTAATGAAAATCTGTAAACGCACTTTCCAACTTTTTCATATATTCTTACAAATTAGAAAAGCATAATATTCATTGCCATATCCCTTCAATAGACCTTATACAAAATGACGTCACAAGCCTTGAAGCGCGAAAGAAATTTTGGTTTTAGTAGTCACCGCCCGAAAAATGGCGGGAAACGTGCTTGGCATCAAGACTTGTGACGTCATTACGCAAAAGGTCTATTGCCGTCTTGTATAGTGTGTTTTCACCATAGATATAGTAGGTCTAGATTGCTGACTCATAGTATAATTACTATTGCGTAGGCGTGACCTGTATGATAAATCCAGGATGGCGCGGGAACCGGGCAAAAAACTATAAGACTCTACAGGGAAATCCATGTTTTTCGCGATTTAAAACGTCTCGTTGCTTGGAATCGCTTTGAATCAACATTTTTTGAAAACAACTAATTATTGCGGAAGCTTTGAGCACTATTTGTGTAATTTCTGCTGAATTCCTCGTGAAAATCTCGCTCGTGAAATGTGTTGTGAATTGGTCACTAGGTCAGTTCGAGACATTTGTTGTCCAAAATATGTATTTTTGACCGGCTTTGGCCTCTTGGGTGTTATTGTGACCTACAGCTATCCTAAATCAAACATTTACAAAACGATGGAGCAACATGTTTGCGTACAAATCGATTATTCGCTTGATTTGTGTGGTGTGTGATTTTCATTTACAATCATGTATACTGTAATGCAGTGTCACAGTGTGTCGTCGTCGATGAATCTATGGAGCAAGATGATTTTAGTTGATGACACTCAGACTCAGTAAATAAATTTATCATCATCAACTTATCATTATCAATACTGAGCACAGTTGGCAGGTTAGCCTAGATTTTCTGATGATTTGTGCAGATTTCTTCATGAATTATTAATGATTTTATAATCACGACTAATTGCTCATTGGAATATAGCAAATGGACATTAGAAAATTGCTTTACCATACTCGCATGTTTGCAGACTTTGCTCCAATGTTGCACAAGCTAGCAGGTTCATGTTGCAGGTTCATTCTATGTACAGTGTATGCAAAAGTATGCCAAAGTTTACCATAATGTTAATTTTAAAGTAAACATATAGTTTAAATTCAAATAAAAAAAATTCGGTCATTAAACTGTGGATTGTTCAGTTAATTGTACCCACATTTCACACACAATTCACACGAACGAAACTAGAAGCTGTAGCACCAGTTTTCGATTATATTTTGGTAATGCATATTAGATAATTCAGACAATATTTACTTGATAACCTATCCATCTTTGAAGTTCGAAAACAGTACGTTGGCTTGAAGTCGTATCTATGTAGTAAATATTACTAACGTATCAGGTATCACACACCACACAAATCTAGCGAACAATCGATTTGTACGGGAAGATCTTGCTCCATCGTTTTGTAAATGTTTAATTTAGGATAGCGGTAGGTCACAATAACACCCAAGAAGCCAAAGCCGGTCAAAAATACATATTTTGGACAACAAATGTCTCAAACTGACCAAGTGACCAATTCACAACACATTTCACGAGCGAGATTTTCACGAGGAATTCAGCAGAAATTACACAAATAGTGCTCAAAACTTCCTCAATAATTAGTTGTTTCCAAAAAATGTTGATTGGAAGCGATTGCAAGCAACGAGACGTTTTAAATCACGAAAAACATGGATTTCCGTGTAGAGTCTTACAGTTTTTTGCCCGGTTCCGGCGCCATCTTGGATTTATCATACAGGTCACGCCTCCGATGGATGAGTCAGCAATCTAGACCTACTATGTCTATGGTTTTCACGCTTGATGCCGTGACGTCACAAAAATTTAGTGTCCGCCATGTTGGTGGAGTAAAGGAGCGTGAGACAATACTGTTTGTATTGTTGTGCTCGGATTATTTTGCAATTTACCTCAATAAGCCGGCTTTTTGCCTAGTTTTAGAATGTCCCAATGACAAATAAAAACGTAAAGGTCTATCTTTCTGCCTTGCGCCGAAAGTTATTAAAAATCAAGGCGAGGAAATGGAGATTTTGTCAAGAGAACGCAGGCGAAAATGGCGGTCAGCCATCAGCCGACAGGATTTAACGGACAAAATCCTTCAAAATGATCGGATATGTGGCGAACATTTTCACTCTGGGAAGGCTGCTCCTTTGTGGGATAAGTTTAATGTTGACTGGGTACCTTCGCTTAATCTGGGACACCAAAAACCTAAGGTAGACGAGGCGTCACTGAGACGAAGACAGGAAAAAGCTAAAAGAGTCACTGAACGAAGGAAACGCACGCTTGAGAGGGGTGCGGAAAAAATTGTTGCAGAGAAGCTACAGAGGGTAAACGAGCCTGGTGGTGGCTGTTAAAAGTCTACCATTCAATGTTGTTGACGTTGAAATGGACGACATTGAGGACGACATTTAATAATAGTATTAGTATGTGATAAACATTGAACATTTTTGGTGGTCTAGACTGAGAACCTCCTCGTGGTGACCGCTGAGCAACAGCATGTTGTGTGATCAGGGTAGGATTAACATACCAGGTGACAGAGTAGTGGCTGACTGGGCACATGCATATTATGCAGTTTTAACTGTGTGATGTCAAATTGAAAACATGCCCAGGGCTTTGTACTTAAAAGCTTAAACCCTTGTGGCATTCATAAAGCTACTCCATCCCTGTATGAAGTTATTTGAAAACATTGTACAACCTGTTGGCTAATCTCAGCAGTAACATTTCATGCACCTCCTGTGAGAGGCTGGTGAACTGGATTAGTGTGGGCATGAATGCTTTCTCCTGCATGCGTCACCTCAGTAGCCATGTTGCCTGCCCATAATTTAGATGATTTGCTGTACATGTCACATGCGGATGTAATCTCAAAAATATTTGGATTGCATAAGCATGGAAATTGTGCATGGTCTTGAATAGTACTTGCATAGAGTTCACCTTGCCCCCCACAAAAAGATACCAATTACCCAGTTCAAACTCCGTTGTCTTTTAATTTACCATAATTTGTGTGCATAAAATGTTTTAACTTCATTTAACAATTGATGTGTTGGTTGAATTTTGTGACTGTTTGAATACTGTAGTTAAATGTTTTAATTGCGTTGCATAGTTGGAATATACCCCATCCCTTAAAAGACTGGACGAAAAGGGGTGGGTGGTTTGAAAAAGAAGAGATGAGCCAAAACCTGTCATGCAGATTTCTCAGCAAAATGTTTTTTCAAAGTGTGGAAAATCAACCCTGAATTTCTTGATAATAGAGGCTTATTTAAGTGTTAAACACAGTAAGCCAAATGATTATGTGGCATTTGTAAGCTGTCAATTTTTCCTCTAGTCCCGGAAATTTTCAAAAATAGGGGACAATGGAAAAATTGTGAGGAATGAGGGTGTGCAGTATAAGTAGATCTTCCTGAACTGTGATTAACTTTAATGGAGGGGATGTGGGTTAGCAGGCTTCTTGTATATTTACTCAGTGAAATCCTTGTACAAAAATGATGGAGTCTGAGTAACTGTATGTCGAAATTTTATTTTTTTACATAAGATGTAAATCAAACCAAGGTAATTGAAACTATTTAAAAATATATACATTAAACCTTGATTATGCAATATGGAAGGGGCATAGCAGTTGAGTGAGGTGAGGGCCACCAGGGTAAAGGATTTACCGCACCCAATAACATATGATTAGTTCTTTTTGGCTAGAGCATGAATTGCTGAGATTAGGCAACAGGTTGTGCAAAGGTTTGAAATAAATACAAAATGGAGCAGATTAACAGCATGACAATTTATCTCTAAATGGTCAACATATTAACACTGACAGGCTCTGGAGTAGAATTATCAGTAGTAGATTCTAAGGAATCGATAGATTTGTCCAGATCCGAGTTCATTTTCGTGAAATCTATGTCCTTCACTCGTAAATAATCGACATTTTTCACTGTGGCTGGCAAAATCCAAGAGCATTTGACCTGGGTGCATGTGAGTTTCTCATTTAATCTTGTGGAGATTTCTAAGTAGAATAGTATGCTCGCAACGTGAGAACAGCATTCAGCCAAACCCGCCATACATCCATGACAATGTGCAGAGAGAATCGTTCCATCCTTTGTCGTAATCATCCAAAGCTGAACAGGTGACTCATTCATTCGTTGTGAGTGCCTAACTTTACCAACAACTACGTATTTATCTGAGAAAATCTGGCCTAAAACACTGGTTATGAAATCGGAGACCATCTGGTTGTAGGCCTGTAAACTTTTAAAATAAAACTATAAAACTATAAAAGCTCGTTTCTATAAAAGCTCATTTCTAAAACGAGAAAGGAGACGAGATCGACTGCTTCTACGGGAGGCAAGCAATCGGTACTAAGCTTTACTTCAGGAATCAAAAGAGGATCCACTCCAATAACCGATATTTTGTCAATATATCATTTCCTTACAACACCTTCAAGAGATTTTGCATAATCAAACAAAGGAATCTCATGAATAATGCCACTTTCTGACTCGTTGTTTACGTGCGATTCCACTTGACTGGCCGCCATATTGGATCTAAACTCCACCAACATGGCGGCGAGTAAAATTAATCTTATGCGTGACGTCACATGAAAACACACTATAGTATACTTCTCAAATTCATTAATAATTCATGAGCAATTTAGTCAATGACGAACGCCCATTTCAGCACGAGATGCAATCTCGTACTCAGAGCCCAGTTTCTCTTGGCCGACGAACGAAGGGCTCTTGCATAATCCATTGTCTTCCCCACAAATCGTGGAGATCCGGTGTTTCTGCGCATGTGCATGGAGGACATGGAACTTATGAATAAATTTCACGATTCAATAAACAACGCGTTGTTGAGACTTGGTAAAGCGGAAATATCTCTAAAAGAAGCGCAGTTCGAAGCTTTGAAAGCCATTGTTATGGAAAGAAAAGACTCGTTAGTAATTTTGCCAACCGGTTACGGAAAGTCGCTAATTTACCGAACAAGTTGACTCGGTGCTTATCTTGACTGATATCATTATTGCAAACGCGACATTTTATACCAACACTTGACCTTTGCCTCGAAATTTTTTTCGGAGTATTCATTGTTTCAGGATCACTTTTAGTGTGGAAATTGTGTAGGAAGTAAAACAAAGTAATTAACATAATATCAGCTTTATTCTGATTGGTTACCTCAAAACAATACGAAGACCAATCAAATGAAAGTAAGCAATGGATTATGCCAGAGCCCTTCGTTCCTCGGCCAAGAGGAACTGGGCTCTGGGTACGAGATTGCACGAGATGCGCCTTGGATAACCCGGTCAAACACCATCAAACAGCCAACAATAGCTCATTGTTGCATACGTAATTAAGATATTTGATGAAAATCACTAAGGATCTTCCTCAAATATTCTATATTCTATACGCATGCAAAATCAAGTCAGCAAACAAATTCCCACCCAGAATTGCTATAATTGTAATGTTTGTCGTCTACACATATATAATGCGATAATTACGATATCCTTGGTTAGAAATTCTATTCAAATCAGCAAACCAAAACATCCTGTTACGTCTCGATTTATTTGAGAAGCCATATGAACAACTCGAGCTCGTTTCCCACTCGTGCTTCGCGCTCATGTATTCGCCATTATTTCTCGTGTTTGGATGTCCCGGTGAAACACTTGCTCTCGTTGTTCATATATTACTTCTGTAGGTGTTCGAGATTGCGTTGATGCAACAGCCTGGCTATCCTTCCTCGAGGCCAAGAGCTCGCTTGAGCAAGGCGAGATCTATGCTTGCTGGGCCAAACTATTGCGCTATATGAAGCAAAACTAGCTGCACGTTTTTGACCATTTAGGGTCTTTTCATCGTTTCAAACATGAAAGGGCTCATGAGAACTTTGATTGACTTCGATTGCTACTATAAAAATATGTATATCTGCTCCGGTATTTTAAACATGCATGCAAATTACGTTGTGTCTTGTATATAGCTTGTTTTATAAGGCAGGCTAGCTCAGATCGGTTGTATACACTGCCAGACCTGGCTGCTTTCTAGCCCATCGTTGCCAACCGGTCTTTTATCATTATTGAAGAATGGGTCATCACTCACCTGCTCTCGCCAAGAAAAGTTCTAATTCTAAATTGAGACTTCCATCAGTACAATTGACAGACCTCAAATGACCTTTCACGTCCTTGCAGCACTCTCCAGCAGTTCTAATCGTAACCTCCGAGGGATTTGAATTACTAGCTCCACACGATCGTCCGACAAGTTTTGCATATGCACGGCACAGTGAAGCCATCATGTTATAATACATGCATGCATGCATGTATATGCTGCTTATTGTGCAATAATTATAACTCTGTTCAGCGTCGTTACTATTTATAGCTTGTGACCCAACCTTGATGTTCTATTGTTTTTTCTTCGTATAAAATAGTCCGCATACGCGAGAAATTTAAGCTAAAGTGAATATGGTGGAAAACTACTAACTTCTGTCAAATCGTAACAATTTAGTCAACTTTTATTGGAATTACAAACCATTCGACGTTTAAACCGGGGCTTGATGTGTCCCGCTATCTAAGTTATATAATTTAAAGGTGTTGTTGTACTATACACAGGCAGATGCACACTAAACTCGATTTAAACGTTCTAGGGGTCACAGAAAATATAAAATTAGTGAACTTAATGTAAATATCTGCAGTTTGTCGAGTCATGTTCAATGTTTACCTCTTTTGCCCTTTGTATTATGCGCTATATATAATTTGCGGCTATTTTTAACCCAAGTATCACACACTCGAAGTCTTGTATAATTCTTCCGTTTGAATAGCCCAAAAATTTTATTTCACATTGAGCAAGTAAAAAGAATCCTTTTTCACCCGAACATTGGTTTGGAAGATGTAGTCATATGCCATTAAGTGTTTTTGTATTTAAATTTAGGCAATATATGCATATGAAAAATAGCTGAAAAATGGCTAATAGTAAAAAATCTCAAAAATATAAAGACTGCAAGATATATTGATAAAACTCGCAGTGTCTGTTTATTGTCAAGTCTTCTTTTCTAAAATATATTTTGTTGACATAGTTCCTCTGGTTTCTGTATAAGTTTGTTCATTTTATACTGTGACATTGAGTTGGAAAAACCCGTTTTGAGACCCCCAATCAGAAATACTGTTTTCCAAGAAAATGAAAAAAAGTGGACGAGATAAAAATCATATAGTTAATGAGACATAACTCACATATAACTGCAAAGTGATCAAGTTTCAGAGATTTCAATTTTTCACATTTTGCACCAGCCCGGGTGATATTTACAGACACTTGCTCTTAAGACGAAGTGCATTAAAGCTTTCAGACAAAACCTTCATCTTCATCTTTTTTGTTGTTTAATTAAGAGGAACTGGAGTCATTTTGAAGCATGAAATAATGGAAACTCATTTACATTAACTTAAATGATGTCGGTGCTGGCAAATTAAATACCAAAAAATAGCACGAAGATTGCTTTTTCCTGACATACATCAATACTGTATTTACAGTTATGCGGTTGAATAAATAGCTTTTGCTCAATGTTACTACTAAGCAGATCTCATCACAATGTTTATAGTGTAATCAGGTGAAAGGTCATATTTTACAAATGTATCCTCATTATATAATCGTACGAGAATATCATACGCGTTATTGTCAGTAGCGACACAGCTCCCTGGTAAATTTACATAAAAAACAGCATAAAACATAAATTTAAAGTTATTAAGATCCTTAAACACTTACCCATGGCATACAGAAAGCGCGATTGAGAAGCGTCGAGTACACAAACCATGGGAATCGAAGTAGCTACTTACAACCGTTTGTTAAGCCAACTACATATGTAAGGTATATAAAAGTGTGGCGTATTACTCCAGGTAAACTCAAAGGTATTATATTTAATTGCTTACAAAATCAACTTGCAGCTTTTTACAAAGATATCCAACCAAAACAAACCCAAAATACACTCCCCACCTCGTTTTCACGTCATCCCGTACAACCGTTTCTCCTACGCTATCCTACGTGATCAAAATATCGAAAGTCTGTTTACTAAACATAACATTATTCCCCTCTTAAAGAGACACGTCCATGTGTCTGAATAAACTTAAACAAATAAACTAATCAACCAAACAAAAGTCACAATGTTTAACTATAAACATAATAAACATATTGTGTCCCTAAACAATGTTCAATCAGTTCTATCTTCCTCGCATTTCTTCAGTCGATTGAAGTGTACGACTTTCCTTTTTCGCCCCCCTTCAAGCTGTACTCTGTAGACGACATCTGATATTTTCTTCACGACTCGATAAGGACCTGTCCATGGTCGCCAGAGTTTTCTCGTTTGACCTTTCGATGTGCAAGGCTTGTACACCCTCACACGATCGCCTCTCTCGAATACACTTCCGGTCACGTTCTTATCGTCGTAGTCCTTTGTCCTTTTCTGCACCCGTTGCATTCTCGTTCTAACCATTTGATAAGCATTCTCCGTCTCCGCTCGTAAAGTTGCTGCATAACTTCCATGGGTTAATGGCTCTTGGTTTACATGTGTACCGAGCATAATGTCACTAGGTAAACAGATTTCGCAACCAAACATCATGAAATGCGGTGTAAACGTTGTTGCTTCTTGAACACTCGAACGATATGCCATCATAACAAGCGGTAAATGCACGTCCCAATCTCTCTGGTTGTCCAAAACGTACTTGGACAACATGGCTTACAACCTTCTGTTGAAGCGTTCCACCATTCCGTCTGATTGAGGATGATATGGCGACGTTCTTGTTTTCTTTATTCCAAGCAACTCGCAGACCTCTTTGATCAATTTCGATTCAAAATTGCGGCCTTGATCGGTATGTAAATGTTGTGGTACCCCATATCGACAAATATACTCCTTCACCAACATCTCGGCTATAGTACAGCCTCTAAATAGTTTCCTACGGTACGCAGTATAGTAGTAAAGTATATTCATTAAAACAAAGCAGTATTCCCAAGTGGGCGGAGCAGTATGCAGAGCAAGAGTATAAAAGATCGTGCTGATGATCATGGAACATCTCGGTCAGTGCGTTTGACAGCTCAAACTTGGTTTGGTGGAATGTGGAACTTTATTCCCATTGGGATCAGTTAATATCGCAACTTTGCTGAGCGGGCAGCGTGCTGGTATCTTGGTCCCGCCCAGATTTTTGCCACGTAGTGGAGGTTTTTTCTGGCCTCCCGGTACCAGCAGTTAAGACGCGGAACAAGTGTGAAGATGAACAAGCATTTTTGCTTGAGAGTATCGTTACATATGACAAACATTTGATACTTCGCAATAATAGTATGCAGTCCTAGCTAGAAGACAACTATCGGACAAAATAAGTAGCAAATATAATATTAAAATGTAATTCACGTTGTTAATAAAGAGCTGTCGCCTGCACACGGGACCACAGCAGTTGTTCTCCAATTCCAAGGTGTCATGCTGTATATGCGTCCCGTAGAAATAAATTGATTTGGAATTGGATAAGCCTCCGGTCAACGAGTGAAGTAATCACTGATTATTAGAGAGCTTAAGCAAGCGACGTTTTTGTCAACACGGACGACAGCCGGAAGTAAGTTGCGTCGTTATAGATGGCGAATGATGGCGTCAGCCGTTCTCGTTTGAAATCATGAACGGGAAAGTTGACTGACTGCCGTTGTTGATTTCAAACGAGAACGGCTGACGCCATCATTCGCATCTATAACGACGCAACTTACTCCGGCTGCCGTCCGTATTGACAAAAAACGCCACTTGCTTAAGCTCTCTAATAAAACGTATTTCTTTCCTTGATCAGACTTGGGAAACGGACCAACAATGTCCATAGCTAATCTGTCCCCAGGGAAACCGACTTTACTAGGTACAAGAGGTGCTCGAGGTTTACATTGTGGATTATTTCTGGAGCCACACATCTTACAAGATTTGCACCAAACTTCCACATCATTACGCAACCCATGCCAGTAGAATCTGTCTCTAACTTTATGTAGGGTTTTGGTTATGCCCAGATGACCACCCGATGGGCTGTTGTGCAGTGAATGGAGAACTGTTCGTTTCAGAGATTTAGGCACAACTGCTTGTAACTTATCCTTCCTGCCACCCTCTGATTCCTAACGACGATATAAAATATCGTCCTGTAATACTAATCGCGACCAGTTCGACCATAAATTTCGAGCTTCTTGACTACTTCCTTCAATTTCCTCCGGATTGAGCCGTACACCTTCTTCGTGACTTTTAATGATGGGACTTATATTCTCATCGTTTCGCTGTTCCAATTTAACGATTCTGTAAAACCCTCTGCACCGAACCAGTTAAAGAATTCCTTTGCTTTGTCTGACTTTACTTCAGATCTTGTAGCTTCATGCGCTCTCCTTCTCTCTCCCTCACGGACAATTTCCACAGCAACACCTGTTCTGTCAATCACGCCGACTTCTTGTTTTTCTCCGGTTTCAATCTCGTTATCGTTTTCTGCTCTTCTAGATAAACCGTCTGCATTTCCGTGTTTGGTACCTGGGCGATGCTGAACAACAAAGTTAAATTTGGCAAGCAGTTCAATCCAAAGTGCCACTTGACCCTGCGGCTCCTTAAACGACTTCAACCACTTCAAAGCATTGTGATCTGTCCGTATAATAAACGATTTACTAAAGATAATGACGGAAGTGTTGAATAAATGCAACAATGGCAAGGAGCTCTTTCCTGGTTGTAGAGTATCGACGCTCTGGCTTCGTAAGAGACCGACTGTGGCATATCCAATGACTCTTTCCTCGTTCCCTTCGATTTGTGAAAGGACGCCGCCAATCCCATAATCGCTTGCGTCTGTGTCAATTCTTTATTGAAATCTGGGTACGCCAAGATGGCATGATTAGTTAGTTCTCGTTTCAGCTCGTTAAATGCTTCCAAACATGACTCAGACCAAACAAATGGTTTGTTCTTTTCTGTCAACCGGTGCAGTGGCACTGCCATCTTAGCGAAGTCCTTGATAAAGCGACGGTAGTAAGAGGATAGTCCTAGGAAACTGCGTAGCTCACTTACATTTCTCGGTATTGGCCGGTCAAGGATCTTGCTCACTTTTGACGGATCGGTAGATACGCCATTTTCAGACACCACATGACCCAAATATGTTACTTCTTTCTAGAAGAATCGACATTTCTGCGATTTTAACTTTAATCCAGCTTCACGTAATCTACTAAAAACCTCTTCCATTCTTCGCAGATGGTCGTCAAAGTTCTTGCTAAAGATAATAACGTCATCGAGGTGTATCAGGCATATCGACCACTGATGTCCAGTTAAAACGAACTCCGATCCATTAACCGTTGGAAAGTGCTTGGTGCATTGCACAGACGAAAGGGCATAACGTTAAACTCATATAGTCCTTGATGGGTCACGAATGCAGTCTTCTCTCGATCGTCTGAGTCTAACTCCACTTGCCAGTATCCACTGGCCAAATCCAACATGCTAGACATCTTTGCTCCAGCAAGAGCATCCAGAGTATCGTCAGTTCAAGGTAATGGATATGCATCCTTCTTAGTAACATCATTCAGCCTTCGATATTCTACACAGAAACGAGTGCTACTGTCCTTATTTTTTACCAAGACAATAGGAGCTATCCACGGACTGCACGAAGGTTGAATAACGTCTTGACCAATCATATTTTGAATCATTGAACCAACTTCTTTTCTCCGATTTCCAGGCAAACGTCGTGGTGGTTGGCGAATTGGAATGGTGTCCCCGCTGTTATTTTTAGTACGAGTACGTAGTATTTGATTTTGTTAGTACGGCCAAAGTCGTGTGTACCGCTTGAAAATATATCTTCCTAACTTCTCAGCAACTCTTCCAATTGGCCAGGCTGACTGTTATTTAAATCGGACTTATCGGTTTTTTCCAACAGTTCTTTCTCTATGTCTCGTTGGTTATCTTTCCTCTCGCTCGACACTTCGTTGCACTCGCTTTTATCTAGTACTTCGAGAATTTCGTACTCTTGCACGTCCTCGTCGTCGGCCAGTTCCCGGCTCTTAACAGGGTGCAAAGTTTCAACTTTCGAGTTTTTATACAGAGTAACAGGTGTCGGTGCCAAGTTTACTATTCTCACCGCTATCTTGTCTCTCTGAGGTTGTACAATACTTCGAGCAAGGGCGATGTCTGGTTTTCTTTTAAACGCAAGATTTGGTTCAAAAATACCGGGTGAATTTATTGGACTTTTGCTCTTTGATGCTGTGGCAATCTTCGCGGGTAGGACCATCTCGTGCCTTCCGGGAATAACTACTGTTTCTGCCAATGATACGCGACATATTTGCGAGACTTTCTCTTGCGTAGAGAACAATGTTGAGCCCACTCCCCCTGCTTCAGTTTGTAAATGGTTAGTTCCAAATCGTATAGTACATTCATGCTTTCGTAGAAAATCAACGCCCAACAGGCAATCATGAGTGATATCTTCAGCTATAAGGACAGGGTGAATTGCGCAGATTCCAGCTACCGCTATCTAAATATCTACCATTCTCACTATTTTTAAAGGAGAACCAGGCCTGGATTAACTCCTTGGGAGGCTTGGGGCCCCGCCTTGGTGGGGGGCATCTTAATGTACCCCTAAGTTTTTAAGTTATTAAAACTGGTCCCGGTCCCAGACCGGCCGTAACAATTCGAACTTTGTAGCAAGAAATTTCATGCTGTATACCACAGTCATAAATGTTTTTTGTATAATTTTAAAAATCACCCTATATGGTGGCGGGAGGGCTCTTGGTGGAGGCCCCCTCTTGGTGGGGGGCCCGGGCCCTTCGGCCCACCCCTTAATCCGGGCCTGCTTGAGAACCATTGGGTGAAACTACTTGGGTGCCTGTGCTCTTAGGGGACTATATCGGGGAGCCACTTTTTCCCATACACGTTTATGTACCAATGTCACAGCTGACCCAGTGTCTACCAACATATTTAAACTAACTCCACCAACCTGACCTTCCGTAAACACCGCTGACTCCGGACTTACACTTCCATTTCTCACAACACCGTCTTTCTCATTCGTGTTAAATTCCTTTGATTCAGGGGTCTTATTTTGCCCAACTGACGTGCGACCCATCACGCCAGTCGACCGCCGTTTCCCTTCTTCTCTGGACAAGACGCGATGAAATGACCGAGTTTACCACAATGCAAGCATGCATTTCCGGTATTTCCTCTCGATTTCCGGTTGTTGTCGTAACCATGGGAACCACCCCGTTCTTCCTTCACTTTTAAAGCGGAGATCATTTCTCGCATTACGGCCGTTTTTTGCTCGATAATTTAAGCTTTCCTTCACCAAGCACTCCAGATTACTGGGATCGTGGTCGACTGTTGTTCGATCTTATAACTTGGAAATTCCGTTGCGTGAACTGCTTTAAATCGTCGTCTTTCCTCGGCGAGCTCCATGGTTTCGATCTCTGCAGCGATGTCAACTGCTTCGTCTAAACTTTTAGGTCGGACTTTAAGTCGAGACTCACGAGAATCAAGAGCATCCAGGAACTGATCACGGGCTAATTCATCTCGAAACTTTGCTTCAATGTTGGGATACGCCAACGAAACCAAACGACGAACTCGGTTTGATAACTCGTGAAGACCTTCGTTTTTTCCACGTTAAATGAACTTGAACTTGGATTTGTATCGCTCTGTATACTTCGTGGTGTCAAATCGTTTGGTTAAAGCTTCTTTTAAATCACCATAACTTTTGGTTGTCGCCTCGGGCAGATCTCTATAAACTTGCTGCGCCGACCTCTTCAAACGAGCAGCCAGGAATGCTGTTTTTAACTTGTCATCCCAATCGTTGATCTTCGCACATAGTTCAAAATGTGTTAGCCAGTCCAGCCAGTCTTCGTCGCCAGTGTATTCGTCTGGTAAAACCACTGGTCGAGATGTATTTTTCTGAATTTCATCGGAAACTGGCACGTCACCTTCCTCCGTCGAGCGTATCGTAGAACTACTTCTCGTATTCATTTCTGCTCAAATTTTATCCCACCGCTGCCACCAAATGTAGCGTATTACTCCAGGTAAACTCAAAGGTATTATATTTAATTGCTTACAAAATCAACTTGCAGCTTTTTACAAAGATATCCAACCAGAACAATCCAAAATACACTCCCCACGTCGTTCTCACGTCATCCCATACAACCGTTTCTCCTACGCTATCCTACGTGATCAAAATGTCGAAAGTTCATTTACAAAACATGACAAAAGTATAAAACCGCAGTCTTGTGTCTACAATTTCGTAGCTTTGCGACAAAAGAAGGCCATCATTCAAAGAAGGCTTCCAATTTCCAAGCATTGTTGACTCGCGAAGTACAAAGATACTGGATTATCAGGGTAGCAAAACGGTATTTCGCGAGACACGGAATCGCATAAATTGAGTTTTGTGTTTATTCTGAGTTTTATTCGATCTAATAATAATATAGTAAAGTATAATAGATATAAGTATAAGCAAGTACATTAAGTATAATTATAAGTATATCGGTGCGCCATTTTCAAACATTACAATAACTGACTTACTTCTTTACCGGGTCTTCACTAGTCCATTATCGCTTATCCAGCACAAAGTCTGTCCGCGATCCAGATACTATGGTATTAGCATTTACGCAAACATTACAAATGTTCACGAAACATTCGGTTGTACAGTCGAACCTCTATTAAGCGACCACCCTCGGGGAATGGCCAGGTGGCCGCTTGATAGATGTGACCGCTAAATAGAGTTATGCCAAATATAGACAAGAGTATAGTCAAATGTTCCTTTTACTACAACAAAAATCGTAAAAACGCCAAAGGGATTTCTAACCGCAATAATCGATCTCGATCAACGGCGGCAATAGTGATACAGAGAGTTTACGACGCCAATGTACTGAGAGAGGAACTACCTAACCATGGACCAAAGAATGCTTTAGTCTCTCGGCTACAACAGCACGCAACCAGTTCCTCTTCGAGGCCAACGGTAGATGCCGCAGGGAACGAAAATTTGCCCTCTACGTCGACATTTGCTTAACGTGACAACCCACAATCTTCGTTATTTACCGAGGACCACTTGGCGCATATAAGATATGATCAATTGTTTCTCGTAGCGTGGAAGAATCGGTAGCCGTTATAGCAACCAATGCGGCCCGTGCCGCTGTCGAAGCCATGTCCACGATGCCTCAGCAAGGTTGTTACAACAGCAGCCCAGCTGTTCTTGACGAGATCGCGGTCAACACGTACGGCAGATTCTTGTCCAAACCCAACGTCGAGCGTCGCGTCTCAGTCCTGTAGAAGAGCTTGTATAGTGTCTCCAGCATCGTTTCAAGCATGCGTGTATACTAGCTGTTGGCGCGGTTTGTTCCCTGCGCTCTGGCGAGTACGATACAGCAGATATTGCAACAACACCAACGTCTGAAGGGGATTGTGGCACCTAGTTGAGTGTCGCATCTGATATTACATTTATCATGATGTGCGCTAGCTGTATATGGTATCGTAAGTATTCAGGGCATTCCAAAATTTTTGTTGAATATTTCGTTTAAAATCTAATCAAAATGCACACAATTTGTCATTTGTGGTAGAACACGAGCATAAATAAGGCTTGCCAAGAGAGATTATTGTGTAATCTTACCTGATCTAATCAGCTGAATATATTTTAATGCGTTTTAGACATGCGATACAAATATGATTGCTTTCCTAGATGAGATATCTTGAGAAATATTGAGCACAAGATCTGTATTTGACACATATCAAGAAATTCTATCCCGTTATTAAGACCAGTGAAAAAAAAATAAAAATTTTTTGCTTTCACTAAGGAAAATCTATTTCTTCAAACTATACTTAAATTTCAATGTTTACTTTCAAAATTAATATTAATTCTAGCGGCATTTGGCATCTTATTGGTAATGGTAATGGTAATGGTTTTAATAACATATGACAATAGCTATATACAGCTAAATTATCATATGTTTACAAGTAATATTAGAACAATAACTACCGTTCCGAATTTATATATATATTTACATTGTCAATTTTAAATTAGAGTTAAATTTTGACACAGTTTATTTATTTCAAATTAGTTTCTGCTTAAGTTGCATAACCAAACACTATACTGACTCCTGAGGCATATAGCGGCTTGCACAGTGAGTTAAGCATCGCTAGCTGTAAGTCTGCGCGCGTCGCTCGGAATTGCAAAGTACAAGCTTCAGTATATCGATTAACGGCGCAGTCGATTTGTAAAACTAACGATAAAGTTTCCAAAAATATTGAAAATGAAGACCAGAGCAAAACAATGTTTTGAATATGCCAAGTTATTTTTATTCTTGCCATAAAACACAAGCATGCTGAACTGATTAAATAGTGATGAACAAATATTTCAAAAAGGCTAGAATGGTCATCTCTGTTTTCCGTATTACCAGTGGTTTCATCATTAAGTTGTAGTATAGGAGCATTATGGGGAAGCTGCTGGATTTGTCTGGCCCCATCCAGGTTTCCTGTATCCAGGTTTTTCCCGGCCACCCAGATGATCCAGCTGTAATAAAACCAATGGTAATGCCTAAACAGCAAGTCTTACCATTTCCTGGCAAAAGCTGTCTTCTATATGTCTACAGCTGTTGTGGGAGTTGGTTGTTCGTCTATGGGGAATACACATTCTGTGTATTTGTGGGGATGAAACGCTCCTGATTGTCACGTTCAAGCCCATAGACTCACGCTTATTTATTGTAATGATAGATCAGTTGAATATGAAGAACTGTCCAACTGTGTATAAAGTTGGTCTGATAAGTATTGAGAGTATAGCTATCTCCTTGGTATGCGCGTGTGCGAATATTTAACGTTATGTCGCGTGGGTGGGTGGGTGGGTGGGTGGGTGGGTGGGTGGGTGGGTGGGTGGGTGGGTGGGTGGGTGGGTGGGTGGGTGGGTGGGTGGGTGGGTGGGTGGGTGGGTGGGTGGGTGGATGGATGGGTGGATGGGTGGATGGGTGGATGGGTGGATGGGTGGATGGGTGGATGGGTGGATGGGTGGATGGGTGGATGGGTGGATGGGTGGATGGGTGGATGGGTGGATGGGTGGATGGATAGAGAACTTTATTTACCCACGCTGACCCTGTCAACCGAAGCTGATTTCCACAGGGGGCGTGTAACAAGAAAATTACAAAAGTAGAAAAGAAATTACAGAATAGTATGAACAAGAATCGTTAACTTATTTACAAATAGCAGAAAAATAGGTAAAAGATTACAATAGTTTATAGATTACGCTATGTACAAGTGGTTTTACTTTAGAATGCGTGAGTAGCAATTTTATTTTGAAGGCATGATAAGGATTTGCTTACTCCAATTTCCTTTGGAATGGAGTTCCATAGTTTAGCACCATCGTACATAAAACTATTTTTCATACTATTGGTGCGTGGTTGTGGCAAACAAAGGCTACCAGAAATATTTCTTAGATTATATTTTGTCGTTTCATTTTTACAGTGAAAGAGCATTGTAAGAGATTCAGGGCCTATATTGTTTAGGGTTTTGTACATCATTCTTGCTTTTGCTTTTTTTCTCGTTATATCAAGTGGCTCCCAGCCTAAGACATGCAAAGCAACAGAATGATCTACATCATTGCTCATGCTAGAAATAATTCGAGCAGCTCTATTTTGGAGCTTTTGCAATCGTTTAGATTGTATTTCACCAAATACATCCCAAACTTCACAACAATAATCGAAGTAAGGACGTACGATAGTATTGTATATAGAAATAAGTGTACCTCTTTCAGCAATAAATGGTTTGACACGACGTAGAGCTGAGATTCCTGATGTTATTTTTTTGCATATGTTTTCAGTATTAGGCTTCCAGGATAAATGTTGATCAACTATTGTTCCTAGTGCCTTGGATTTATTGACTTGCTGGATTTGTTTGTTATCAATTGAAATATTAGCTTGATAATTTGAAACATTCCTTAACATTTGAGGAGATCCAATAAACATAAATTCTGTTTTGGCTACATTTAAGCTAAGTTTATTTGCTATTAACCAATGTCTAAGGTTTTCTAGATCGGAATTTGCTGCAATCTCAATATCAGCAATGGAATGACTAGATGCTGTGAGGTTTGTGTCATCAGCAAATAGACGAGGTCTTGTTTTCTTAAGGCACTCGGGTAAGTCGTTAATATACAACAGAAACAGTAACGGTCCTAAATAGAACCTTGTGGTACACCACATTCAATGAAACGTTCTGATGACACAAATTTATCCACTTGACACTTTTGGCGTCGATTAGAGAGATACGATTTTAATATATCAAGGGCTTGACCCTTAATTCCATAAGATTTCAATTTTTTTACTAGGATACCATGGTTGACAGTATCAAATGCTTTTTTTAAGTTTATAAAGACTACAAGGTTAAACATTTTCTTATCGATATTCATATACCACTCATTGGTACAGTCCAAAAGAGCTGTTTCTGTAGAGTGAGATTTTCTGAAACCGAACTGGGCACTACTTAGTAGACCATATTCAGTTAAATAATTGTAAAGTTGATTGTATAAGATTCGTTCCATTATCTTACTTATGGCTGGAAGAATTGAAATTGGCCTATAATTTTCAGGCATATTTCGATGTCCACTTTTGAAAAGAGGTATTACTCTCGCTATTTTCCATTCATCAGGAAAGGAAGCAAGAGTCATAGCCTGATTAAAAATGTATGTCAAAGAATCTGCTATGGCTGGTGCAGCCATCCTAATCACTTTACATGATATTTTATCAATGCCAGTTGCTTTATTGCTGGATATTCTACTCAGTAGCTGATAGACACTGTCAACTGTGGTATGTTGGAATGCAGCAAATTCCGATGTAGCTATTTTAACATATGTCTCAAAATTGGAAGTTGATGTTTGAATTTGGCTTGCCAGATCTGGACCAATATTTGAGAAATAATTATTGAAGCCCTCTGCAATGTCTTTGGGGTTATTTAGAATGTTTTCACCTAGTTTGATTTCATTGACTTTTGATTGTTTTTTTTTGTTTGCCCAGTAATTCATTAATTGATTTCCATGCTTTCTTTGGATTATGCTTTTGATTAGCAATTTTTGAGGAGTAATAATTCTTTTTAGCATTTCTTAGGTCAACATTTACTTGATTTCTAATTTTCTTGTAATTTGACCAGTCAGTCTCTGTTTTGGTGGTAATTGCTTTTCTTTTTAGTTTGTTTCTTGTAGTTATGAGACACTTTACTTTGTTTGTTATCCAAGGCACTTTACTAGATTTAGTTTTTTTTGTTGTAATGGGGCATGTTTGTTTAGAACTTCTAAAAATAATTCTTTCCATATTCTCCACATAGCATTCAGATCATCGCCAAAAAAGTATACATTTTCCCATTGTTGGTGAAGGAGTTCATTAACAAACTTTTCCTCATTGAAATGTCTCATATTTCTTATTTCAACAAAATCATTAGCCTTCTGAAAAATGTTTGAATTTTTTCTGATTGCATAAACTAAACTGTGGTCACTAATTCCAGTGTGCAAAACACCAGATTGTGAAATTTTTTCTGGTGTATTGGTAACCACATGATCAATAAGGCTTGATGATTTTATAGTAATCCGGGTTGGTTCTTTTATCAACTGGGATAATTGATATAATTCATACAGAGAATATAATTTTTGTGTTGACATATTGAAAAATGTTTTCTCTTCTAACAAATTACAATTTAGGTCTCCTAAAATGTACATTTCTTTATTCTCATCATCAATTTGTTTAATTAGTTTTTCCAAGTAATCAAAAAATTCTGCAGTTGCATTTGGTGGTCGGTAAATTGTGGTGACAAAAAATGGTTTACTATGTGGTTTAGTAATTTCTAAACAAACTGCCTCTAGTTCAGTAGGAATAAGATCTGACCTTACTTTAAAATTGATGGAGTTACGTAGATATATGCAAACTCCACCTCCATTTCTGGACCGATCTTTTCTAATAACCTCATAGCCATCTATATCAATGAGGCCATCAGGAATACTCCTGTCTAGTCGTGTTTCGTTGAATGCAATTAAGTCAATGTTTTTGTTACAAACTATGTGCCTAATTTCATCTATTTTGCCTGGTAATGTGACAATGCTTAGAAAGGCCATTTTAAATCCCCTTTTGTTGGGAATGGAATTCAGGGTTGTCAAAAAATTGCCACTCACAGGTTGTTCCAACAAGTTACAATTAATCAATTCTTTATCATATTCCTTACTGTCTTCAAGTGGGTAGTCCATTCTTTCCTGCGTCCGTAGACAGGCCAGAAAAAATTTTCGGCCTGGGTATTAAGTAAGGCATGAGGCTTTCTAATTCTAATCGACTTCAAGTAATTGCAAAAGGCACTTCCTAGTGTTCTATCACCCTCACGGTTTAAATGTAGGTTTGATCGATTTAGCAGTGGTTTATCAATGCAGCTGTTATCAATAAATGCAATATTCTGCTTAGCACATATGCTATGAATTAATTTATTATAATGATAGATTATGTTATTATTTACCTTTCCATCATAACGCTTGATAACTCTTGACACTGCTATATTCGTTGTGCTGGATTTCACCTTATTGATAAGGTTCTCCATGTTAGATGCTGCCTTTTCTGGATTATCATTGGTTAAGTCATTTGTTCCAACATGAAGGATCACAGTATGGTATTTCTGCTTTTCAATTTCATCATTAAATTTCTCAGTGAGCTGGTGTATAGTCGCTCCACTATAAGAGTGAGAGACCGCTTTACAACGTGCTGCTTTAGCAATCTTCTTGGCGTCAATATGCTTCACCATGGAATCTCCTATAACCAAAACAGTTTTTTCAGCATTTTCAGGTTTGGCAGGCTTCGTATTAGATTCTTTCAAGTTACCGTCCTTTGCCTTTCTACAGGTTTTGTCAAACTTATATTTCTGACTCTTCCGATAGTCGTCAAGCTGCATATCCAGTGTATTAGGGTTTTCACTGCTTTGTATAACTGCGGCCGAGTTCTCCTCTTCTAGGGTGCTAGACAATTGAGACGAATCTTCAACATTATAAGCACTTCAAATTGGTTTTTAATTACTGGACATTTGTTCACGTTTCCTGACGATTTTGTTGCTTTGTTTCATTTCTTTCCCTCTACTTTTGACCACATATCCTGTTTAATGTCGAGGACGCATTTCATCGTTTGATTTTCGCATCTTAAATCCGTAATTGTCGATTTTAAGGACTCGATTTCAGCCGCCATTTTGGAATTTTCGATGGCCAATGTTTCCATGTTAGCCGCTAAATTTGTTAATTTCGACTCAAACTTCTGGGATTCTTCTTGTTGTTTCTGTTTTATATCAGCGATGATTGTGAACATATCCGTGATTTGTCGCTTGTAGTGTTCGCTGCTTTCATATGCAGAGTCGATAGCGTCAGATGGCTTTCGTTCTGGTTGTTTGTCTTCGATGCCGTTGGCCACGTGCTTTGATACCTTTTTCACGGCAGCTGTTGCCTTTTCTCCTCCAGAGCGCAAAATACGAGTGGCCATCATTCCTTGATCAAGAGTTTTCTTACATTTAAAATGAAAATGATTGTGTCCGAGCGCTAGAAAATGATTGTGTCCGAGCAGCTATGTGTATTCCGTTCTGCTGTCTCAAATTGTTCTTGCCTCGGGGGATTGGATAGTTAGGGTCAACAGTTCTTTTCTGATATTTCAAATTACCCAGAGTGGTGTTAGGCAGGACTTTACAGCAAAATCAATTTCTAATATGTCGTGAAAATCTAGTGCATTAATGAGGAAACGTTCTGATCAGATTACGGTTTATAATGTCTTGGTTTTGGCAAAACCAAACATGCATCCTGCATGCGGCACAATTAGGTTGTCATCATGTCAGATATACGCCAGACTCGTTCGAGGTGCATGATTTAGCGCATACAAATGACTGATGCACGTGAACAACAAATAATTCTCTTCTAGCCAATGAAAACTGTGACTTTGTCAAGCGCGAAACAATAACCAATCGCAAGCCAAGCTTAACTGAATACAAAGCGAAACGCGTACTGAATTTCATTATATTGTATTTGGGCTCGCTCAAGCCGGTACGCGGCTAAAAGTTTCAACAAAAATCGTTTTTCCCGCCCACCCAACCCATGCACATATCCTAAATGAGTTTCACAAACCATGCTGTATATCTGGCTTGAAAGACGACAACTACACTCAATAGATGTTCAAGCACCGAAGGGTAACGTACGAACTATCAACACTGGCTCATAACCTTAGCACAAATCACTCTAGCTATGCTCTCTATCCACTCCGTTGGGTCGCACATCACTTCTACAGGACTTCATGGTTTATAGACGACCTAAATGGTCGACGGTCGGAATGGACGTACGCGATTAACGCGTCACTAGCTATAACTTGAATGTATACATATGTTACAATGTAATATTTAAAGAATTATACAAATTTGGGTTCGGGGATGAAACGCTCCTGATTGTCACGTTCAAGCCCATAGACTCACGCTTATTTATTGTAATGATAGATCAGTTGAATCTGAAGAACTGTCCAACTGTGTATAAAGTTGGTCTGATAGGTATTGAGAGTATAGCTTTCTCCTTGGTATGCGCGTGTGCGCATATTTAACGTTATGTCGCGTGTGCGCTTAACGGAAGGAACTGTGTGTACAGTTGCATAGCTATCTCCTTTGATATATAACAATCTAATGAACAATCTAGTATAATGTAACATGAGTCTTTGGGATGACGTTTTTGACCATATTTTGTAACCAAGACCAGGAGTGTTTCACCCCGAAACCCCTTCTCCCACAAAAGCTTGCGTGTGTGTATTTCTTATGTTATCGTGCATCATTGCGAGCCTTGACCACAGAACAGCATTAACCATTAACTTAAAATAGTCGTTAACATGTTCCTAAACTAATGGCAATCTGGCTCACAACGTTTCTAAAACGAGCGACAAACATTCGAAAAGTAGTCATCAAAGGCAAACGAGTAAATAGAGGCAGTGGCTATGGTTTGGAAATTCCGTGTGAATATCAATTATGGGAGATGCATTTTCAATAAGCTGGCTGAAAGAAAAGCTACAGAAAGAGGGATTTTATGCTAAAGTAAACTAAATTAGAGGAACGGAAACGTAAATATATATATGTGTTAGACAATATTTAAAAATTAGATTACTGCTAAACGATGTGTTAAGGGACACGTGTTGATTAAAATCTCAACAAACAGATTTTTTAGCCGTTTAATTGTGGTGAAAACTTTGTTTCAAAAAACTGGCTGACCGTTTAAAGGAGCGTTATGATTATTAAAAAGCACTGCTCGGGACCACTTGAAGGTGACCGCGACCGCCTAATAGAGGTAGCCATTCAATGGAGGTCGGATCTTTAATAATATATGCTAAATATTTTTGGGACTTTGACATGTGGCCTTTCAATAGAGTGTGGCCGCTTAATGGAGGGCAGCTTACTGGAGGTTCGTCTGTATTTATAACATTTGACTAGTGCCTGACTAGTTTCCTTGGATTTAATTAACGGCCTTCAGCCAATGACAGCGGAGTCTGACTAGTGCACAAATATTTTCGTTTGGTCTTAGCCAATGATATGCGACTTTGACTAGTTTCCGTGGAAAATTCCACGCAAAATGAATAAATCAGTGAATTGCACGCAACATTTAAGCTCAATTCACATTGCCACAGTTAAAAGTACTGTATATAAACAAAAAATGTTGGATTTCAATGAATTATTATTATTTAGAAATATGGCAAAAAATGTCTGATAATTTTATCACTGGTCTGGTCATTAGGAAATTACTGGGGAAAAAAGACAGAGAATATCAAGGCGAAATTTGACTAGTTTCCGGAAACTAATGGCACTAGTCTGAATCCACTCTTAATAAATAGCTACTGAAAATAGAGCAATGACTACTTCGCGTGACTGTGTATATATAGTATAAATGATGGAATAAATTAATATAGCTTACTTAACTTGCAACAATTTGGCGTATGTAAAATTAAACGTTATATTGCAATTGTACGAAGGCAACATCAAATGTTTACTCACAGGCACTTAGGACTCACGCTGGTACACATCATAGATTGTGCATACACACAGTGACACAAACTCGACCTTAACGGTTAAGAACGTAAATCTGAAGTGAATAGAAGTAGATTGTTTGTAGTTACTACAACTAACACATTATTAACTATTTTTGCGTCGGATATGCTGAACATTACGTATTTTACTGGTGATAAAAGCCAATTTCCATCGAAAAAGATTATAAAATTTGATTTTTTCGAAGCAGCTTGTTGCGTTTGTTCGCCCATATTTTTGCAAAGCGAAGCAGGTTTCTGCAGAAATGCCAAACCATTATGTCAAACCCAGTTCACTAATTTGTTAACAAGGCCTCAAGCAACATCCGTGTAAACCCGCAATCATTCCAACAAATACCGAAAGAATTCATCGTTACTCGGAGAGCGAACGTAGCAAATAATCTCTTGCATGAGGTTCAGGACTAATTAGCAACAACCTGCTTGAGATACACATACGAAGCGTCAAATTATAGAGGGTAGACGTTCGTAGTTATTAATATCGTTTGTCAAACAGAATAAAATAGGGGTCAACTTGAACTAGTGTATAAGCTCTGCATGTCTAATGTGTCCCGGTCACAAAACACCCATGGAAAATTTCTCTCTAAGTGTATGACAACTATTCATCATACTGTAAATCGAATGTTACCCGACTGTATTGTTTGCCTAACCATCGCCCATAGTCTTGAGTGCAATAGTTTTTCATTTCAGATTTGGGATGCGGTAATGTAACATGTGGTCGTTTTGCGTATTGTAACAGAGCGAACGGCTCGTGCCAATGTGAACCTGGCTTTGAATGGAATGCTGGAAAATGCACAGGTAAACGTTTAAAAAACTAATATAGTGGAAAAATTCGCTGACAATTCATTGAAATTTAATGGAATTCGACAGAATCCTTTGCATTACCCATGTCCGAAAAGGAAATCCCCGAAAAACGTGATTAAATTGCGAAAACTTCCAATTTAGTTTCGAAATTTTGTGAAGTGTGAGAAATACGGGCTCAAAAACTTTCTAGGTTTTATATGCACAGCAAAAACGAACAACCTGTTCTGGCCTGATGAAAACAGAATTGAACAATGTTTTGTTGCCCACACTGTTCAAAGTTGTTAGAATATTGATCAACATTGTTACACCTGATTGCAGGCTAATTAGGCTCAATAATGCTAAGCAGTATTGTTGACAACCTTGAACAATGTTGGCAGTCATCAATGCTGTTTTCATCAGACGAGAGCAGGTTGTTCGTTTTTGGCCGTGTACCTGTCTGATTGTATTACGCTGTTAATTTTCTTACCATTTTTTTACCCGAAAATAGTGACAATTTCCGCATGTCATGCAGATTTATAGAGAATTTGCGAACTTTGCAAAGCTGTGTTTCCCACACATTAATTTCATGCATCTTTTCTTAACCAAACTGTTACCATACTTGCTATGCCCTTTACTAGATAAATAAATAGAATAAATTTTAGTTTATAATGCAAATTGTCAATTCCTTCCATGCAGTTTAATTAACTGTTAATCTGGATTCATCTAAAATTAATCAAAATTTGAACCGTTTTGACAATAAAATAGTATTTAAGCATTCTTTAGGAAACAAATTATGTCTATATCTCATCAAAATCAAAGTCTAGAAAAACCTACTTAATCATTCTGTCACTTTCATAGTCAACGGACCTGTAGTGTACGTTTGGTACCGTAATCGGGCATATATTCATCACTGGAAAATTATATAATTATGAGAGTTCATTGCGCTTTTTCATTATTATTTTTGTTTTTGTGGTCCGGTATCTATACGTTTCAACCAATCACACTGCTTCATTTGCGGTCAAGTATTTCATGCGAAATAGGAAGCGCCAACTGGACCACTGCGCATTTGTAAAACCAGAGTAAACAAAAACCATTATACTTTCTTTAAAAAAAGCACTGACGACATTAAAGAAGGTTTGAGGAAAATAGATTTAATTGGCCTCAACAGACAGTTATTAAGCAACGAAAACCCGGCAGAATGAAACAATAAAAGAAAGTTTTGCAGACAAAGCCGTACAACTAAAAGTAACGAAGCCGAAGCTTCAAATATCCTACTCTAAAAACAGCAAGTATACACATTGAAGTAAATAGCAAACTTAACGAGCGATATTATAGATGTTGGTATCATTAGAAATACTTTGATCAGTTGTCTAACAATGATTTCTAACTTGAAAATTTAATATTAATTAACTGACTGTTGTCAAAACGGTAATGGCATAGGCTAGTAATATTATAGGGCTTAATTTCACGCGTGCTTTTAAGGTTTAATTTCATGCGTGTTTTTGGGAAAGCTTTTTATTTGATAAAGTTACAAGCTAATAAATGTTTCACCTTCATTAATATTAAGTCTTAATAATGTTGCCGCCTGTTGCGTATACTCTCGTGCGAACTCTCATGTCAAAAACGTTCGGTTGCTAGACCCCATTTACTTGATTCCTCAGGAAATTGGGATTGGGGACTGGGCTGAATTTTGAATCTCGCAACGCGACAAAACGAGGTCTAGTTTTTTATTTGAACTGTGTAGACACCAGGACCGTATATGTCTTTGACGCGATAGCGTGGTAGCCGGAACACTGGCTATCAAAACAACATGCGCATATAGATATTTTACGTAAACTCTGATACTTTTGTAATTGGATACCGTGTAAGCACTCAAACAAAAAGGCATGTGGGTTTGCACTGTTCCATGTAAACTGGCAAAAAAAGAAGAATTTTCGCAGTTTTAAATTTAAGCTTGCGTAATCTTAAATATGATAAAAATTCGCTCTTTCTCGTCATGTTAATACTACATAACTGCTTGCTTCAATAATACTTCACTCGGTTTTTTAGATATTGATGAGTGTTCGTCGTCGCCATGTGGTCCTAATACTACATACAACTGCACCAACTTCATGGGGTCTTATAAATGCAGCATATGTGCAGAGGGATACACAATGGACAAAGTAACAAAGAAATGTGTCGGTATGTGTTGGAACAGTTTAATATCTGCACTGATGTAGTAAAGGCTCGTTAAATATCATTATAGTGTTTTAAGCTAGGCAAAGTCTCTTTGGATCTAATTATCCTTGTTTCGTCATCATATTTGAACACCATGCATTTACTGGGAGATAAGCTGTGAGTACAACAATAGAGGCGTACCAGGCATAACGGGGAGTCGAGGGTGAGATATTCGTACATGTATAAGTGGGGACACACACACACATACGAACTCTTGCTGAACTCGAGGATTAGAACATCGAAATAAATTACATTTATAAGACGTATTGAAGTACAATTATATTATACACAAAATACAACAAGAACCTTAGCTCAGGGGAGAGCTGGGTTGTCTAGCTGGAAAATTTAATAACAATGCGCTGTTTTTGGGATGGATGTGGATATACGGCAAACATTTCTGAAAACAGAGTTTCAGATTATAAGAGCTAAGTAATACATTACCTTGCTAATGTTGTGAATAACATCAGCGAATTGTGTTGTGTATGTCTTTTTTCCTATACAGTAACGTAGCTTTTATAACTAAATTTATGCTATTTACAACAATCAACTCATATGTATAGCACAATGATATCATCTGCATGCACAAACGTATGCAATGTTTGGAATATTGGAACAAGTCATTGATGTATATTTGGAAGAGTAGAGGTCCCAGGATACTTCCCAAAATTACAAATTTTGGAGGTGACGTAATGTTGTTCTTGATAGATGTCAAGCTGTACTTTAAAATAAGATGCAAATCAATTTTGTTTAAATCAACAGGTGCTGAAAATCTAATGTTTTATTATTTCGCAACTATGTGAAAGGCTTTTCGTCAGTCAATGAAACCACACAGGGGATTAACCTGCCATTTATATTGATTCAAATGTCCTCTGTGACACTTGTCAAACCAAGATCAGTACAAAAATAAAGGCAAAAACTAAATTGCTCTGAGCTGACAAGTTAGTTACGAGATGCCCTGCAGATACCTGTGGTGAGACATCTGTAAACATAGAGATTGCCCTGACAGCCATAACCATTTCTCCCTGTTCAATATTCAAGGAGTGGACCGAAGTATATAACTATATTTTATGCACTTATTATGTTTTTACAAGACTTTGAGAAGGAGGAACAGGGAGGGTTGTCCCCACCCCTGTGTACAAACTTCCCTAGCTGTTCTTTGCCGCCAAAATGTGGTAAAAAATTATTGTAGTCAGTGACATACAGAGACCACTACTTCAGGAGTGTTTACATGTAGACTCCACATTTAACTAACAAATAACATTTTATTGGTCAATTTACCAACCATTTTCAAAACATTTACCGACCAAACGCAGTTTTTCACTCTTTCTGTTTTACCTTTGTTTTACTGACAAATCTCCCAAAACTGCGTCGCCCCCGACGCTCATTCGGTACGTTCCTGATTGTAGTTACGAAAAATTTTAGTTGTGTAAGTTACAGTGACTGAGACGTTTTACAAATTGCTTAACTTCATAGCTCCATACGGGACCATGACGTTTGTTATAATTTATTTGAAAGACCGATACTAAAGTCAATGTTACATGTTAACACAAATGTTACTGTTAAGATATGCCGCCTATTACATAAAGTAAAGTGTTTTTATCATTTGCTGAGTGTACTGTATTTCTTCCAAGTGCAAAAGTAAAATATCTATTATAACAATTACAAGGCAGGGCTAGCTGTTACCGATTGTAAATCACAATGAATTTTTACAATTGGCACGTCATCTCAACAGAAGCTGTAATGAATATATTACAATTCAGACAACAGCTAAATCTCTCTCGTTACAGCAACTGAGTGCAGCGGCTGAAATTTTAGTTCGTTTTGATACAAAAATTTCAAACTTTTACAATTTGTCCCATATAAATAAATTATACACTCTGATTCCATGTGAGCTCCGTGTAGGCATCTCAAATTAAATATTTCGTCACAGTACGAAAACGTGGGAGCAAATAGTTGTAGGCTGTAATTATTAAACAGAGCTTGTTTTATGTTTTTCTAAAGACTGCTGAAAATAATTTTTTGCCATCTACTTTTAGATTTACGTTCTTTTATTATGACTTTTTAGAAACAAAGATCAGGTTGGTAAATTCTGCAACTTCAAAGAACAACACGGGAAGAATCGAAGTATATCATACCAGTTTTGGCTGGGGAACTGTCTGTGATGATTCCTGGGGTGAGACTGAGAGTAACGTCGCCTGTCATCAGTTGGGTTTCATTGGAGCAAACGTGACACGTAGTGAGGCTTACTTTGGACAAGGAAGTGGTCCGATATTGCTTGATGATGTTCAATGCACTGGTAAAGAATCATACATATGGGATTGCAGCCACTTTGGATGGAATGCAAACGACTGTGACCATGATGAAGATGTGGGTGTTGAATGTTACTGATACTTCGATTCATTTATACAACGACGTGTCATTTCATTGGATTAAAAATATTGGATTAGAAAATTTGGATTTATTTTTGGGTGTTTATGTGAGTTTTATTGAAGAGTGCGCCACAGTTGAGCTCGTGAAAATAGTACGTTCGATGTAGGTTTTTTTCATGTATTTGTGTTTTCTATATGATATTTTCGCTACATGCTCCGCAGGCCTTTCTGTGCAGGCGGGTCAGTACAGGCGCGAGTAGTTTGCGTCTATCGCTACTCTTATGTTTGGAGCAAGATCTTTATAAATATTGATAAAGATGAGTGAAACTGTGCAAGCACATAGTAAATTCACGCCGCGATCATTTGTGAAATTAATGATCGTATTTCCAGCGGAACCAGTCAATTAACAAGAAACGTCACTTATGATGTTACTTTTCTCATTCAGTTATATTTTACTATTCTCAGTAACAATTACTGCGTGGGCTATCTCTTTTAACTCACATAAGCACCACCTAGTAGGACTTTGGATATTCATATATAGCGCTACACAGTGCATGAATGATTAATGGTTTAGCAAACTTGAGTTCCCATTCAACATAGAAAACGTAGGAAACAGTTTTTGGCCATAGAGTTTGTCAACAGGATGTGTTTAATTATCATGATGGAATCGATAATTTTAAAAGAGTATGGTAAAATATCTGACATCAGTAAACATGAAAGATATACGATCTTACGTCATGTTTTACACGTGAAAAAATGACATGCATCTCAAATTCATGTTCTATGCATTTTAATTCTATCAGTCATATTCCATGCACTTCACAATTAAAATTTTGAATTCGTATTTTGTTAACACATTCTTTGACTATGGCCTATAAAATATTTTGATTATTACCTTCTTGTACTTTCGGACCGTAAAAAGTGAGAGGTTAAGATCATGGTCAGTTTGCACAAAGATGCATGATTTTTTCTGAAATTAAAACCCACATTAATGCTTTCAGTATAGAGATGTGGCTGCGATATGGACCAAACTACGCATCCACAAAAGCTCTAAATACAACATCAAATTCAGTACAAAAATAAGATAATGATTTAAATTGTCAAGTACACTACTGTACTACTCTTGCTCAATGTTTATAAAAACGTGATAGACGGCTATCTTTGACGTGATGTTTACATTATTCCAGTTTGTCAGAACGAATTCAAATGTTAGGCTATCATGATTTGCTTAAGAAAATCACTATAAACTTCAATCAACGCTTGTTCAAAACTCTTTGAAAAGACTGAAAACTTTACAGAAAAAACATAAATTTACTGGCTGCCCTAACAATTTCTGGTTTATAATTATCAGTAATGTCTATGACAACAAAAATAATGCAGTTTTGGTGATGAACCATGCTTTCTTTTGATATACTGAAATCATGCCGTGTGTCATTTTAGTCCGACTTACAGAACTTGATCATGTAAACGTTTCCTAAGGATCTTTTCTAAAAAACACCCCTACTATTCAAATCTATTTTTTTCTCGCCCTGCAAACGGCTGAAAAGTGTTTTAATACATTAAATAGCTTAGTTTAGGCACCAAAATTGAATGATAAATTATCAGGCGTCTGTCATTACTGTATCATTTACGCTGTTACATTTAAGGCCGGTTTCCTCTCAGGAAAATAATCCTCGGATCGGACCGGATCGGAACAAGATTTAACCTGTACATGCGCCTTTGGTGCCAATTCTTTGCCCACTTTGAAGCAATTTTATACGTGTGAACAGCCTACCTCAAACCGACTGAAAATTGGCTCTAAAAGCACATGAGCAGGTTAAATTTTGTTCCGATCCTGTCCGATCCGAGGACTATTTTCCTGAGTGGAAACCGGCCTTAAGACAGTTTATAATCAGTAAAGCTGGACCAACGAGCTTAACCTTTCCACCAAAAGAACAAATGGTCTTTGTATTACAGAGAGTAGTCTGAAATTAAAAAGAAACGTTAACATTATTACAGCAACATCATTACACTTGTAGTGACTGTAAAATCATATCAGATATACTTGTAGTGATGAACAGTTTTAAAGTTTGTAGTAACATGCAAACTTATGCTTCTCATCATTCATAATTGCATGAGGAATTTTGTAGTACGTGATTTGAATAATAATATTTTGTAGAGTGGGTTGCTATGGTATTTAATTATCGCAATAAGTAACTGATTTGAAGTTGATTAATGCTTAACTTACATAACGCTTGATTATATGGAAGTACATGATGCTTGTAGCAACTGGTAGAATGTTTGTAGAGGGTCCTAAAGGGGTAAAATGGGACCTGGGATTTGCCATTTTCTGGCTGGTAAAATTGAATTCCATGCATTGGAACTTAGATTCATTGGTAAAACAACAATAGAAAATGGGATTGAGATTTGAGTAAGACCCCCTTTAGGACCCTGTTTGTAGTGACTTGGAAGTGAAGCCCCGCAGATGTTTGAGGTTTGAGAATGTTTGAAAGGATGGTGTTCTGGAAAGATGCGTTATGGCTCACTTGCTAAGCGTTAATTCAAAGTTGTTTGGGTTAGAAAATAAATAAACAATCATATATTACATTGTGTTGTGTGATTATTGTTTCCAATTTACCAACATTATCAAAAAACATTTCAAATCAGTTTGGATTTCATATTATAGCCCGGTTTCCATCTAGTCGTGAATATATCAAAGGGACCGATGTGATCGTATGTACACCGGCTACACTTAATACAACCCACAATAGAAAAGGCAGATCTAGACTATATCACATTGTCGAGAATAACTTTAGGCTTAAGAGATCTTGCTCCCCAAGATTTCGTAATTCACAATCCTTGTCAATCTGAAAACACGCGTGAAATTTGACTTGCCCGGTCAATTTTTTTTTTTACCCGGTCAATTTTAAAAACATATCTCGCCTGTTATATTATTACCCCCACAACAGCAAAAACTATTATAGAACACTTTGTAAAATTATCGCTACTTAATAATTGGCTATTACGATCACGTAATATGGAAATAGAAATTTCTATTTTATCGAGTTGATTGGAACATTTCATCTTTCACCGAATGAAAATATTCTTCCCATTGCACGCATAAACATTAATTATTTCTCTATTGTTTGCAAAAAACATCAACAAAGAAAAAATAAATATATCCTGAAAATGACATCAAAATCATCTCGCCTTTCATCTCGTTCTGGGAATCGAGATTATGTATTAGGCAGCCCTTGACAATCTATGTGAACTTTCAATCAATCCTCACTGGAAAAAAATACATCGAAAACCAGGACTTGCAAATTTTATTCACACTGAACCCTTCTCTTTCTACTCTTTTATTCTTATTTTAATCAACTTCTAAAAAGCATAAGTTACCTACTAACATAAATTACATAATGTCACAATATAGCAAGAACTCTCGACTACCTGCTATTACTACAGCTTACAAAGACAGAATAGAGACGAAATAAAAACTCCTTGGTCTAGGAAGATAAGCTACAATGTCAGGCATTCAACCACGCAGCCCTCAATATATGTGTTCTGTTATTAAAATGCTTCAATAAGTAGGGTACGTAAGAGATCCACCCGATTCGACGCCCAAGATCTGATTGACTAGGGACCCCAATGCATGTTACTATATTTGGCCAATTTCGTATACCCTCATCAAAGTTACGTAGCACAACCACCTAGCACATGTCCGAAAGAATTATTCTCGTTGGCTCGTTTAATTTCCACTGGCCAATCAGAAATAAGCATGCTTCGTTAATTTAAAGCTTGCTTTATCTACTCGGTGAAAAATGTACGCAATGTTTAATTGGCGCATATTAACTCCAATCCTAATAAAGAAGCTCAGAAACAGCTCGACAAGGTACGTACTAGTGTATAATTTCAAAGACATAAGATTATATCATGAAAATTTAGTGTTTTCCCAGCAAACGCATCGTCAAAAAAGCAAACTGTTTTCGCGCCTCGAATATCTCACGCGCGTCTGATCTATATAGATCACGTTTCAGACTGTACCACCTTCGCATCACACGTAAAGAAAATAAAATGTTGACCAGAAGATCTCGTAGTTTAACGAGACTGTTGTTGTTTCAATATCCTTTAGTTTACAATATCTTTACAATTCATCAACACATCAAAATCATCGTATCTTTAATCTCATACCGGTCAATTGCGATAATATAAGCCATTACTGATAATCTATGCCAACTTTCAATGAATAACCCTCGCTTACAAAAAACTTGTATGGCAACTTAACTTTATTCGTACTAAACGCATCTCTTTCTAATTCTTCCTAGCTTCAGAAAAGGATGGGTGACGTAACAGCATTAATAATTCACATTGTAGCTATACGTCCAGAATCGAAGAGAAATTTGAACAGTTTAAGGATTTCAAAAAAGCACTAAAAGTCATTTCAAGCGCAAGCTTTGTTTCCATAATTGTTTGCATAATTGTCAGCAAAACAAGGCTAGATTTGAAGATACCATTGAACAGATTAAACACTTGCTATATATTTCTCCCTTGGATCACAACATTTACAAAAAGCAAACAAATTAAACGTTCAGTCTATAATTTAAAAAACGCAAAATGGTGAGACCTAAAACTTCGCTTAGAATCAATGCTTTATTGATGATTATATTATAAAAGCATTGCTGTCTAAAGCTTGTGTGACTTGTTTCTCTCCATTTTTTCCGTGCTCGGTTCTTTTCGAGTTGCTCAACCCCTCCCTTCACAAATTTAAAAGGTATGCACCCCATAGTTCAATGTTCCTTGCATGCGACACTGTTACAACTGAGTACTATTCAAAAACGGTTAGATCGAAAAACAGTTGTTCCGCCAATCATGCCAGCTTGCAATTTTTATTTTAATTAGCAACCAGGACGCAAGATTTAAATTAAGGCAGTTACTGAGACAGAGTTTATCAAAGAAAGCGCGCACGTTATAGGCCGTGGGCTGTGGTAGAAAATTCTTTAATTTCGTGGCAGCCATCTGGAAACAAATGGTTTGCGGTATATTTGAAAGAAATATAGATACTTCCTAAAAAATTTCCCAAGCAAAAAACGCGCCCGATGCCGAGAAAATGGGTGATTTGTGATTACTACCAGTACTATAAAATTGCATTACAGCAAAAAATGGGAAATTTCATATTCGACGACAACAAAAACGACCAGCATCATCAGAAAGATAACAAAAAACTGCATATAAGACTCTTAAACAGTTTTTTATGCTTTAAATAGTTTTCGAGTTATTTTTGTTTTATATGTAAACCTTAGACCAAATTCGTGTCATGAAAACTGGGTAGTAATTTAAAAATGAGTTTTCAACAACATATAACTCGAACTAAATGCTGAGTGCTCTGCTGGGTAACTAGCAACCTCGTACCCAGGGCTTCTTGGCGACTGCGTGGCCATAAGCCCTGGAGAAAACCAGCATAAGCTCCTCATCCGAATTTACTATATTAGTAAATTACTAAAAGCCTCTAAATTTACTCATCTGATAAATTTACGACAACCTAGTCCTAGTTACTAAACCTAGTTCTAAACCTAGTCTTGTTACTCGCCCTTCGGGCTCACGCAGATACAGTCCCAGTGAGTGAGAATAATTTTAATAACATTTAGTTAAAATAAAATAAAAAAATAAATAAAAAGAAAAGCAATATCAGGCTTTATTGTCCATTGTAAAAGACAACAAAGATACAATCTGCGTTTTACCTACGGGCTATGGAAAATCATTGACTTACAACAGAAAGTAAAAAAAGACATTTTCAAAGTATTAAGTATTCATGAAAATGCCCGGAGTCGGCGGGTCCGCATGCAGCTCCTGTTGGTAGCTGTGTGCAACCAGAAATATAATACACCAATGGAAAATGCGAAGCAATATGATACCTTACTAAATATTTCCTACTAAACATTTTCTACAAGTGGGAAAACCCTTATGTCAACTTTTAGACAATGTACATTAGATGCATTATGTCACCTTCGGAAAGTATACTAGGTAGATGCACGAAAGTATCGTATCACATTTAGAATGGGGACAGTTCGAATTATAGTAATTATTTTCTGATGCAGAGGTTGCCTTTGGCAATAACAGTAGCAAAGCCAACCTGACAATCTACAATCTTGGACAAAATAGTTTGGGAAAACCTGTTTTGCTTTTTTTTTTTCGTCATTTAGTTAATAGTCTACTATATTTAACTCTTAGGTACGCTTGTCCCTCGCCCTATATCAATGTTGCTATTTTCGGGAAAAACCTTGCGTAAAAACACGTGTATTGGCGCAAACAACATTGATATTGGGGGAAGGGGAATAAAATGCCATTTTTGCCATATATTTTGTCCAGGATTGTAGTTATGCAAATGTTTTCGTGTTTATAGACTGTAAAATCAATCAATTTCTAAAGAAACGAATAATTGTTATAATTTTAAATTTACATAACATGACAAAGATTTCAGGCTAGCTATGCAACTGATCTCCACATTGGTATTCACTACCACATAGAAATTAACTGAGTAGTTTGAATCATTCCAGTATGCTTTCTAAATTGATTCAGGATAGTGATAGGAAACACTTTCCTTAAACTTCCCTCCCCTGTAGCTTTAGGACAGAGCATCCACAACTGATTTGCATATGGCTGTCCTGATATGGGCAATTGAACAGAGACAACAAACATTTGAAAGGATCATATAATATACATAATTTTATTGGTAATGATCATCCATCTGTAGTGATCAATCAACACTCTAGTACAAGGCAATTGCTAGACATTAATGCACAATCTATGGGTGAGAAATTTGCTACATACTTATAAAACTTAAGTTTTTAATTCAAAACTTGAGTTGAAATACAAACAAATTTATAATAAAGATTCTGAAACGTTCTCTGATCGATAAATTTATTAAAACACGAGCTTTCGACTGCCAGTCTGCAGTCTTCGACAGGTAAATAAAACTAAGTTGAAACTATTCTACGGATATAGCTATTAGGACAGTGGTTTACAATTGCAATTACAATGACAGACAATAATGATAGTTAATCCCGCCTACGTAATCTCTATGAAGCGAGTTTTCTTATATATGAAAACTATGATTGTTTCTTTAACAGAAACCTATATTGTCAATACCACTGTCCACTGTCCTAATAGCTATATCCGTAGAATAGTTTCAACTTAGTTTTATTTACCTGTCGAAGACTGCAGACTGGCAGTCGAAAGCTCGTGTTTTAATAAATTTATCGATCAGAGAACGTTTCAGAATCTTTATTATGAATCCTGGTCGCGCATCTAGTATTTTTGAAATTTATAATAATTGTAGTTCAGTTACTTGCAATATATTTTAGAACATATATTACAGTTACTTCCAATATATTGTAGAACAATAATTGTAGAACAGTTATTTGCAACACTTAAAGCAATACAGATGTAGGAGAGCAATTTTGTAATTAACACTTAATTCTTGCCTGAAAATTGTCGTGCTTTAAGTTCATTAGTCCTCAAATTTCATGCATTATTAAAATTAAACTTCAATGTTTTATATGATAGAAGAGTTTGAATAACCAAGGCCTTTGTTGAACAGTTATCTAGACTTACCCAAAGGCTTCTCAAAACATAGTAGGGAAAATACCTAAATGATGGCCAACTTGGTAATTATAGTGCCTAGATTAATTGATACACTCTCAATACTAAATCTTAGGGCCTGACAAGACATTAAAATTAATTTGAAATTGATTTATACTGAATTAATAATGATTATTCCATTGAAATTATGATTTGTAAATTGGACAGTTGATGTAAAGTTGACAATCCATTCGCTCACATGAACATTCAATATTAACCCAAACCCTAAGTTTATAGACCCCCCCCTGACCCCCTCGCCCCCAACCTTAACTACGCCACTGGTAACGACTTGCAACTTGCAGAAGCCCTGGGTTTATAGCTGGGGGTTTTGTGCTTCTCGTGCCCGCTGTCCGCAAATTTCTGTCCGTACATCCGCATTTTCCACCCAGCGTCAAGCTTAAATTGTAAAAAATGTCGCAAAGTGCCGGCGGTTTGAATGGTACTAAATATTTTGCTTGCTTTAGTGGTTGTGCCGTGATATTTACAGGAGGATAGGTAAAGGAATACTGTATGTTTTACGTCAAAAGAACGAGAAGGTATGTTCAAATGAGTATTATATATTAAATGGAACTGATCTGTAATGAATTGTTACGGTGAAATTGCCAACCATGCAGTCACTATAGACTTGTAAAGATCCCATAACTCGTAGCAATTAAGCCTGCCATGAAGCTGTCAACAAGTTGTGTTCCCGGAGTAGGTATGTTCAAGTGAGTATTATATATTAAGTAGGACTGACCTTTCATGATTTGTTATGGTGATAACATGATATTGCCTACCATCCCATAACTTGTAGCAAATATTAAGCCTGCCAAGAAGCTGTCAACAAGTTTTGTTCCCGATGCTTGTCCCAAATGCTCATTCAACAAGTGTTGAACAATTTGTAGCTTGCTTGAGGAAAGTATCAGACTTGATACAAGGTTGCCTTATGAACTCTGATACAGACCTTTTGTAACAAGGTTTTAACAAAGGTGAAGGGAGTATTAACTATCTTGTTATTTATCATGGCCGAATTGCATAGTCTTATCAGTACAACCTTGTAACAGATCAGACTGTGCAGTCAAGTCATTACAAGTTTTAACAGTTTGCTCCAAATTTGCTGCAACACAAAGTGAACATGATTGTCAACAACTTATGAACAGACTTGTTACAACTTGTTTGCAAGATTAATTGTTAATTTTGTACAATTTTAATTCTGTGGGATAAGAGCAAGACTGTGTTAGGAGAAGCAACCTCACAGTGGAATCTGCAACAGCAGTCTGGTTCAAGTCTAGGATCTTTAATTTAAGGCTGTACATATATAATAAAGACCTCCAGCCAACACTGCAAAACAATATAGCGCCTGTTTATATGATCCCACCCACTCGAGACAGGACACTTTTATCTTTCTTAGATAGGAAACTTCCCCAGGCGGGATGGCGTGTTTAAATATATGGATGAAAACATTACCAGAATGAACTTCATCCTGTCATTTAAGTGCTTGTTGCCCTATTATTTTTCCACAAAGATCGATTATGCATGCCCAGAAGTCAAAATTAATCTGCCTAGGTGGGAATTGAGTGTTTATATGGAATTTTTGTCCCATTTAGACGAGATCTTGGAAACTGTTGCCAGGATCTCACCTATGACGGATGGAAGGGTGATCATGCAAACAATCAATAGGATTTACTTTACAGGTAGGATCTCGGCAATTGTCCTGTCCCAGCAAGTGGGATGACATAAGCAGGCTCATAATACCCCAGTTAGCTGGGGTGTAGGTATTGAATATTTGGAGTAGCGAGGTGAATTTTTACAACCCTTGTCATTTATATGGTTGGTAGCAGATACAGTGGCATTAGTAAGTAAATAGTATCACACAAAGTTAACAGATGATATCATGGTTAGCAAATCTGGCGTGCTTGATTGTTAGCCATATGGTTTAAAATCTTTCACCAGACTTGCTGAAATAGTCCAACTTGTACCCCATCAAAAAGCTATCTTTTTGGTAACGATCCAAAATTTAAATTTGCCATGCCCAAAGAAGGGTGAATTCCTCAGGTTAGGGCCTTAATTCTTTCTTCTTAACATTAATGATCTCCTAGAAAACTTCAAAGTGACTACTCCTTGTTTATTTGCCAATGGTATCTAAATATTCTCTTCTTATGATTATACAATGAACTGATAGATAATTTAAATTCTGATCTGAAAAACATCAGCGACTGGCTCGACCGCAGCAAAATGCAGCACCATCTCACTAAACTGACTAAATTTAGAAACTTTAGAAATTTCAAAATCGTGCAGCAAGGATAAATCCCGGTCTGACTTATGAAATTAATTCTGCCAGTGTTCATGAATAAATCTCTTGGTTGGGAAACTTTAGAATGCAGAAGACAGAGAATAAAGTCTGCCTTTCTGTATAAAGGTCTAATTGATTATATTGCTCGTAATTTGAAGCAGTCATTAATTGGGACAGTGTTATGCTGATGAGCTGTAATTTGAGAAGCACCGCTACTGGTATAGCTCTTCCTAAACCGAGAAGGAAAGTCCTGAAAAACGTTTAGAATACAGCGGGGCAAAACTTTGGAATAGCCTTATCTTGAGACGCAAAAGAACCGTAATCAATTTCTATTTTTAAACAAAGTATTGTTAGCTACAATCCTAGATTATTATGATTACTATCAAACTATAAGATTCAAGCTAAGCAGTTATACATAGTATATGTGCAAGTATATTGCTAGTTTGGCTGTATCATAGTTTGGACTGAGTTGAAATATTGTACTGCATGTATCGCGCATTTGTAAATTTGTTCCTTATAAAACATTCACATTGACTGAATGTATGCGGCTAACGGAATAATCGTGTCCCAACTATAAACTTTTCCTGGTTGACGTATTAACCAAAGGTGTTATTTTGAAATTGGCGAACTGTTAAAGTAATTGTTACCATGGAAATTGCGCGCGCAGACGGTGCACCATTGGTGCACCGTGAGAAATTAGAATATATAATAATAGTTATTTCTATGTTATTTCTTAAACTAAAGGATTTCTAAATTATTTAAAAACGTGAAAATACTAATAATCGCTTGTAGTAGTAATTCCACCTTCAATTTTACGATCTAATGTAAATCGTGCCAAAATACGGCCAATTCAGTGCTTGCGCCTGTGGTGTACCGTGAATATTGCATTGCGTCACGTGTAATTCTATCCCCCTATATTGACTTCGGCTAGTTAAAGTAATCGATTTTGTTTTATGATTTTTTGGCAAGTATTTCTACTATGTAAATATGTTGCAAGTTAGCGCTAGAGCCTAGTGGTTACTGAATATAACGCGTTGGTTCAACAGTTCTATATATTATTATGATATTGTTCATTCATTCATAAACGGCACAATTGCTTCATATCGTGAGAAGGTGCCAGACTACCAGACGATTTAAACGTGACAGGCTATTTCTGACCTAAAGGTCATTTATTGCTTATTACGTAAAAAGATTGCTTACTTCATGTATGTTCGAACTTTCAGGTTTTTGCAAACAGATCAGCACGTGTTTATCGCAATTTCACATTATTCCCTCTTCAGGTGATACAAAAATTATTCTATTTGTAACGTTTCAATGAAAGACATGCATATTTTGACATATTAACAAGGCCACGTGTATGACCGACATCCTTTCTCACCACAAAAATAAAAAAAAAATGAAATTAGTCAGCATCGCGAGTTTTCAAAATTTTACACAATTTCAGACAATCCTGGACAAAACATTGGCGACACTTTTCCTAATATCGTCATCTGCTTAGCTCATTGTTATTACATAAAACAAACCTGCCCCATTCCCCCACCGATCAATGTTGTTTTGTTGTTTTCATTTCTTACAGATTCAACATTGTTTTGGGGGCGAGGGGGTAAATTGAGGGGCCTATTTTGATGTTTTTTCATTAGGTACGCCCATGTCGAGCAAATAATTAGAGTGTAGTCAATAGTTTTGTCCAGGATTGTAGGTAGCATGCAAGATCACACTTTCTCCGCAGCGTAGTTAGTGTTGTATCTGTAGTTGAACCATAATTTGTAAATACTTTAATTTTTTTCTTTGATGCCCCTCATGAAAACCAACTTATTTTGACTTGGCAAGCGTCTTGAAATAAAATTTACAAACATTTATACATTTGTCCGATCGTAAGATTGCTTGTCCGATGGATCCGATCGGACCATCTGACATTTGCCATGGTGCGATATCCTGTTGCCTCAATAAACTATGGATATTCTATTTTCACATTTGATCATAGTTAATGGTAGATGGTTTCGAAACTCATTAGAATAACAATATAACTCATTATCTATGTTGGTCAAAGTTAATGCAAAAATATGGTTTTTAATTGTCAGTGTGTATTGTGTTCTTGCCAAATCCACCAATACCAATTCTTCGATTACCCTATTGTTTAAGTCGCAGACTGCTAACTTTTCTTAAACGTTGTTATTGGTTAGTTAGCTAAAAATACAATACCTTATTCCAAGACCTTATTTCTTATTAAACCAGGGGTCGGTTGTTCATAGCCTGTTTAGCCTAAACCGCGGATAATTCTTAATTTAAGTTGTATTCCCATTCGCCCTTGCAATTTAGTGAACATTAATTTTAAACACTAACTATGTAGTCGTCTACATTAGAGTTCATCTTAGACGAAAAAGTTTTAGTTTGATTTTCAAATAAATACATAAATTTGCTTGATATTTAGGACTTATCCAGATTTAAGCTTAACGGACTTGGAAAGACCGGCCCCAGAACAAAAACATAGATAATGACTAATATTGTAGTCTTAACGAGTTTCCAAACATCTCTCCGACGGTAAACATTTTTTTACCATCAGATCGATCGGAAGCACCTGTTAGAAAGATTTGTACATCAGACTCCGATCACTGGTATTGAACATTAATCTAGCACGACGTACAAGGCTTATACCATATATCAGTTAAATAATTATCTACTAAATAACTACTTAGTCCTTTCTAATGCTTATTAACACAATTTTTTTGCTTATATTGTAAACAGTTTTCTAAACATCGTAATTGTCATCATAATTCGTAAGTAAAAAGTGAATACATTAACCACCAACCATTAACAAAACAAGATGGAAAAGAATTAATATCCACCATATCACTGAACCACTAACCGTGCCCATCAGAAGATGTTGAGATGCAAATACTATAACAATGCACGATTTGTCAAATTCTCGTGTAACTTCCAATATTTTGAAATATTTTGTAAGATTAATTTTCTCCTTATTTTATAATCGTTGACTGGATATGAGTGAGCTTGTTACCAACCTGACCGGCGTGATGTTTTATATAGAGAGAATGTCAACCAGATGAAACCATATATGGTATCGTAAAACGAGACCAACCGAAGTCACGACGATCCAAAGATACAGCTGGCGTAAGTTGTTGTTTATTTTGTCGCTTCCATTGTCTTTGCCAGTATACCATGCTGGCATACCCTGTTGCTCTAAGACCGTACTCCTAGCCCTGTATAGAATTACGTCATGTCACCATCCGTAAAATATTTTCCGTCCGACGGATTTGATCGATCCATCAGACATTTGCCATGCAGGTATACCCTGTTGCCTCAACACTATGCTTCCTAGCCCTATGGAATAAGGTAATTCGACACTTGAAAAAAACGTAGGAAAGAGCTAATCTAAGCTATAGATATTATATTTCCCTATTTGACAAACATTTCTCCGACGGTAAGGAATTAGGGTCTTCCCAAAATGCAACGCGCCTTCACACAACTCATTAATATTGAGACTTTTCATTCTCAACGCGCCGTTTGATTAAAAGCTATTGTTAAATATTGCCATTTTTGAAGATCTCGTTGTCTCAAAGGTATACGTTGGTAAATTTTTAGTTTAGTAACTTAGTAACGCTATTTTAGCATAATTTTGTAAATATATCACTTTTGGTTTGTTTCAAATTCCCATTGTATTCATGTATGTTTCGGGTCAGTGAACATTCAAAAGTCAAGGTCTATATTTTTATATCAAAGACAGGTTTAATTAAAAACAAACTGGGCATATATGCCACAACAATCACATTCGGTTAATGTCATTTAATTTCCTTCCGTGTTTCATGAACCAAAGCAATTGTCAGCAATGTCCATCAATCGGAGATAAGGTCATCATAACTTTACCGGAATCAGCAGTGAGATCATTCGACAGAAATTCTTTAGACTTTCTCTTTGCTCGAGAAGCCCCTTTAAAGTATAAAGGCGCATAATTTCCGCAGTAAATAAATTAGTAAATAAATATTTTCACAAATAATCTCTACTTCCTTTTTATTTCAATTTGCTTGTGAATAAGTAATGAGCATCGTCAAGTTATGTTTTCGCAGTTAACGTGGAAAAGTCATTTGCTTGATCATTTGACCAGTTCTTACACGTTGCGATTTGATTTTCAGAAATCTGAATCAATTTTACTGTATCATCTCATTATAGATATTCTGGCTTCAAAATGGGGTCACTCAACTCAAAAAGGCACCTTATCCAGCTTTATTAAAATCAGTGATTTACTGTGATTCATTTCACCACCAGAGCCCCTGTTAATCCTCCCTCTGGGGTATTTTCTCTCCTTTTCAGTTCCTCGGAATTCCTCGACCCAGTGTCGGGTTTTGCTCGCTGGGAGTCAGAAGTTGCGAAGATACAACTTTTCCTCCGCACTTTGGAAAGAACGAAGCTCTGAAACCTTCAAGATATTGAGGAAATCCTGCCTTTATTTTAAGGTAATATGCTCTGCTTTCTATCACTTGTTCTTGATCTCTGATATCGATGAGTTTTGTGGTCAATCAGGCTGAATTTAGCGAAACATTTGAACGTACAAGTTTGTATTTACAAATTGACCTGCATCTAAGGATGTAAAATAACGATCTTATGTTCCGTTCTACAAATTTGCAGACGTTGAAATCTCAAACTTGATTGCTTGAATATGTAATGACAAGATGCATAGAAGGACCAATTGCGACCAAGCTGAACATGTGCTTTCTTGTAAATAGTAATCAGTAAATTCTTAACAATATGTATAGGTTATTTTGAGGCAACGAGAGGATATGAGATTTATACAATAAACACATATTCCCGAGGTGCCTCAAAATTACGTACTTATTTTTCACATTAAGGAGGCATAATAGAAATAAATTTTGATTAATTAAGGAGGCATAATAGAAATAAATTGTTATAAAAGGTATTTAATAGAACGAGTCCCAAATAATGATAGCTTTTGTTTTAGAAAGAAAAAAGACAAAGCATGAACAGTTTGGTGCACTAGTGTTTATATTAGTGCTTCTTAAGTGAAATAATAGAACAATGGACAAATTACACACCATGAAGTTTTAAATCAGAAGGCTATAATTTGAATTGTAAAACACTGCATGTGTTTGTTGTGTTTGCAATGGTAGATAGTTATACGCGGAAGGGATGAGTGAGTCGGACGAAGACTTTTATATCACCCAAAATACATTTAGTGGCGTTGAATTTCCAACAATTGAATTAAATGAGATTCTCGGCAATGCAGTGAAAAAGTTTGATGATAAAAACGAAAGCAAAAAGCAAGCTCAGGACAAAGACGACGAACAGACAAGTTTTAAGACAGGAGTTGTGGCCCTAAATGATGGAGAGGTGTTAGCGAGAAATAACGAACGGATAACCACTAAACACTATTGCAAGGCTGGTCGATTTTGTTTTTTTAATTTTTTGTGCTTTTAGGGCATAAGAGAAGAATGCCAGAGGGGAATATCACAGGGATATTACAGGGGATTATTAATTTATTAATTGTTTTGCCTTTGAATTTGGCATTGTTTTTAGCCCCGTTCTTCCCTTGAAATCAAAAACCGCTCCCAGCTTTTCAAACACTTGACTGACAGGGGATATTAAATATATTTTACTCTAAAGAGCAAAGGAAACCGAGCAATGTGAAAAATAGATACTGATCATGGTTTCTGTGATACATGCGCTTCATTTAGAAGACCTATCACGCCAACTGGACGTACATTATTATTGTTCAAACATTGTGTGGACAAATCAGTTAACATGGACCATCAGCTAAATAATAATAGATCATCAAAAGCTGTATAAGCAAGCACATACAGAATTTAATGTTCTAACTCATTCAGGGTAAAGACTGAAAAAAAAGAAAGCAACATTTTTTGCCAAATTTGATAGAATAATCGCAGACCGGACTGATAATAAAATGCAGACTGAACGGTTAAAAACGCAGACTGGGGATAAAATGCAGACTGGAATAAATATGAGATACTTATATTTTAGAGCAACATAATATTAAATATGCCTCATAATATTGGTTCTCTGTTGAAGAATTTCAACAAAGATTGAGTCTCATGCAGTATATACAGAGCGATGTAATTTTGTTCTTGTATATATTGCATGATATTCGTTCTCTGTTAAAATTCGTCAAAAGAGAACAAATATTATGCAATATATAGGATATTACGTAGCTCTAAAGCATAGATATTCCATATTCCGGTCCGCAGCCTGCAGATTATATACTGACCTATAAAATATTTAAAACAAACTAACCATACTAGAAATAACCATGCTCAACATGGTACATTTCATCACATGCTTGATGGAGGCATAAATTCGGTGATGGCGGCATTAATACTTATAGCTTTATAAATGCAAAATGACACCTGAAATATATCACTCGGACTAAGAAACAAAACATTCAAACTCTGTAATTCAGCAGCTGAAAATTTGTGATGCACGGGTGATTAGTTTTCTTCAGTTGTGCGAGCCAAATTACACACATAGTTAATTTGCTTTGTCTGCAGTGTTGAGAAACATGCCTAGAGTATGTTTTGTCTACCAATTGTCCACTGTAGTAATAGTGAGGAATAAACAAAAATACCATAGAGTGCTAGATTACAGTGAGTTTATACGAGCATAATCTGTCAAAATGACTTTTTTCACATTGTAACATTTGCATACATTGACCATGCAAATTAGAAAAGGATTGACTCTGGACAACATACTAAGCATATGAGGCAGCTAATGCAACAGCCAATCAAATCTTACTATTTTCTGTCGAGCTATGTTTTGCATCTGGTGATGTAGTAAGACCCAATATGGACATACTGATTCTTTGTATTTCGTCATGTTAGTGGTTTTAATGAGGCTTATGTGCATGACGTCCTTGGAGCAGGTCAACTATTTCGCACATATGAAACCGTGGTCTTTAGTCTTAGTAAAAACTGCAGTTTAGATAATCTACTGTTAGTCTTCATGTTTGGTAGTAGGAAAACTAAAAGGTCTTGTCAATAAATAAAGCATGAAAATGACAGCGAAATTTATGTATTTTGGAGCTGTAATGTTATGCTACAGTTTAACTGCATAATTAATATGACAGAAGCAAATAAGTTGTTTAATAGTGGATTCTGATGATTCCGAACTCAAGGCACAGAACCTTAAGTTTATAGTTTGTGACCCTGCCCATACCATATCATATCATCCATGTTCATCCATAAGGAGATCTTTGTATTAAACTGCTGCATAGCCACGCCGCCCCCCTCCCCACTCCCCATTGAAGTTTCTGCTGTACATGTTTCTACCAGTGCATTGGGCATCTTGGACCTTCCTTTTCAGATTTTGCCCTTTAATCTGCCCTCAAAGCCCTAATGTTGATTGTTTTTATGATCCACATTTTGTAATTTTTTTTCGCTTTTGCACTAATGATTATTGGTTTCTATGCACCCGAGATCTCATGGAAAACTGCCATACTCTGCAGTCTGAACGGAAGTGATAATACCAACACGGCGACTATTTCGCAAGTGTACGCCGATTAGACTGAACATCAACAGCGACTGAAAAATTATTTATCCGCAACTTTTTCTAAGCAGACTTGATATCAGGGTATTTTGTATTGATTTTATAATTATTTGTCTCAAAACTCATTTGTGCCGTTGTAACGCTGTCACATTATGCCCATTTCCAGACGTCTTACTGCTCATGTACGTGTGCAGATACATGTAAGCATAGTGTACGAATTTTTTGCATTGTAGAGCATTTTGAGCAAACGCTTAAGTTTGCTATTTTACCCGCACAAAAAGGCATTTTCCGAAGAAAAAGAGTAAACCTAACAAGCAACCACAAAAACCACAAACTTAATATCATATTCATTTTGCATAATTAAAGTTTTATATTTTACTACGATAAAGTATTTTCTTGAAGTGGAAGCTCTACATTTTAATATTTCTTACTATCTTTCCCAATATCCAGAGAAGTGGCCTAGTTTCTAATGAGGATGTTCATCATTTGGGTTCCACCTGTCAAATGTATTTTTAGGCGGACCGGAGGATAAGTTGCCCTACTGAGTATCCCTACAGTTTATTTGGAATCATGTTAAACATTGACGGTTATTGTGGTCTGTCCTCCCCCCCCCCGCGCTGCCCTCGTGTATGAGGTGCTGTATGTCCTACCCTTGTGGTGAAGCTAAGTAATATGTATTTCCCCCTCATCGAAAGGAAATTTAGAAAATGTCTAGTCAAATTTTTAGTTGCTTATCTTATATTTTTGCACTTTTTGTAGATCGGCCGTGCATTAAAAGTTCCATAATTGCTTATCCACATCATCAACGGTACCAAAAGGCAGTAGACACTGATGAAATAGAAGGTCTTAATATTTTCATGTTTTATTACTCCACCTGCCGTAGGCGAGGCGGAGTTTTAAAATCGCCCCGTTTCTATTTTTTTTTCTTTTTATTATTATTTTTATTTTTTTTCGGTGTCAGAAGTCGGTGCAGCGCTAATAGGTGATACCGCTGGGCACAAGCCTCTTGAGCCGACCTCAGCACGGCGTTTAAACTCATTTTCGAGCGGAATATGTCAGCAAAACACGCATTTAACATGTATGCTAGAACATCTAAACCGCAAGAAGGTTTTACGTGCAAAGGTTCTCATGCAAAATGTTTTAAAACGACAAATTCCACCGCGAAACTTTAGCGAGGAGCGATGTATCGCGGTTAAGTTTTGAGAGCGTGTTTCCGTCATTTTCTGTTGTGTTTCCACTTCTAAGAAATTTATACACAAGAATCAAATGCAAATTCTACTGAAATATCTGTATGCAAAACACAATTTTTAACACGTAGTAATGAACAAAAAGGGGCAGGAATGTTCTTTCAAAACATTGCTCCAGAAATGTTTTAAAAAGGCAAATTTTGAGACTCTCCATTATTCCATGATCAAGAAGTGAGTCTACGAAATGTGTTCGTAATTCTAATCACGAAGTATTCGTTGTGATTTCTTTCTTTTGTTTTCTATTTCTACCTATGTTGAGATGCTGATATTTCATGCAAAATGATTTATTTTCCTGTGGGATCTCATACATTTATAAAAGGTAAGAGACATTTTACATTCCAATTCCAGAAATACATATGTTAGTCTAAAGTTCCCAGCAAATTATGTCGTGGAGACTTCAGGCAGTGTGCTACAGAATTGGTTCAAATGATGCTATCAGGTTAATATATTTATGTATTGTGTGCACTTCTAGTAAAATTTTCTTTACTTCCAACTACCCAAAAGTAAAACAGCCATATGTTGGTGGTATTATGACAAAAGAATCTTGTTTAATATATGTAGTATGAAAGTCCTTAATTTAAATTAAATTCTAAAAAATGCAATCTTACTTGGACTCTGGGCAGAGTGTCTGGCAGGTCACTCAGACATTGATTTTTGGTCATCTTAATGATTACATAAGATGTGCTAGCAATGTCATAAAATGCCTTGAAGGGTACCCCAATAATAACTGATTTAAAAAGGAGTTCGTTGGGCAGAACAGAAATAAGTGAATATACCCCACCCCCAATGAACGCTCTAGTTACAGACTTGCGCCCATTTTCGTTTGGGCAGGCGGAGTGAACGCCTTAGCAGGCGTCTTGTTTTGAATTAAAGTGCTTTGAATATAGTTTGGGTGACTCTCTTGTCACATGACGCGTGGCATTTATCCTGGTGTCACAAAACCCAATGAAGGCCAATGGAACTGCCATGTCATGGATGTTATTGCCAACATTAATAGGACATTGATAATATTGGAAATGGCAGTTCTCTTCCCAAACAATTTGATTTTAATCTCATGGGCTTTAAAATATATAAAACATCAAATTTTGGTGTGCCTTACTTACTTCACTAAATATTTAAAATTTGGTGCACAAAAGGACCAATTTACCATTACAATTTACAATTTGATTTGAGTTCGATTTGATAATTTTACCTAATGTATGTAATAGCATAGGTTGCCTGTTTTTTTTTGTTTTTACCCGGTCGATTACTAACTAATCGCCCGCCGTTGGGTTATTCATGGTCAAACATGGCAGTAATTACATTCTACACAGCAACAAAACAGTTTTAACAATTAGTAAAAACAAATGATGCGCTTGAAAACCCTGGTCAATTATGCTATTACAAACTAATAGCATAGCTTGAGAGAGATTAGTCATTAAATGTCCTTACCGTCGGGAGGTTTGTAACTCCCTCGGATTACGGGGCCATTTAATCACAATCTCCGAGCCATGCTATTATTTATAACTAGCCCATTTGCAGCAGGATTTTTTAGGCAACTTGTTCTTGGACGTGACCCGTATTTACGCAAACAGGGCGTCTGGTTAACTTTCGTCTGTCTATCAAAAACTTAAATATTTTTCATGCGACTATTTGTTTCACATATTTACGACTCCCAAGAAAACGAAACTCCAGTATGCAGACAGCTTGTCCGCTTGCATGAGCTCGAGCAATAATTTATTATGTTTAATATTTTACCGTAATTTATTTTGACAATATATAATCATCGATATTTTATCATGATCTCGTCCAAGTGAATGAAATAAAGAAAGCTGCGGAATGCATAAGTACCAGTTTTAGATTAGCTTCTATTTGTGTCCAAGAAAAACATGCCATTTAGCTATTTAAGAGTAGTGCCCGCTTACAAGAAGTGTCAAAAAGGCCTCTGTTTTACCTCATTTTTAATTAATATACTTTAATATAAGCATTTCAAATCATTTTCCTAATACCGTGAAGCCCCGATTATTAACCCCCCGTATATAAGCACATCAAATTACTAACGTTTCAACTTCTCTCTATTCCATGTAAAAGCTCCTCAGGTGTCTAAGCACATCTGTGTACAAACCCATCGGTAAAAATCCACACATCGGTTGCTCAGACAATTCAAAGTGTATTTAAATGTTTTTACATTGTATTTTATAAACTTCACCTTCTTTAAAAAAGCTAATCGAAGACTAGTTCACTATTTTATTTATCAAGAGTTGGTTTAGTTAGCAAAATTAAGTTTTAATATTTCAGTTTTACCGTCTTTGTAAAGCTGTGTCACAGTTATTACCAACCCAAAATGTCATCCATGTACAATCGCCCCCAGGGTGTGTTAAAAGTGCAGTTGCAGAAGTCCGGGGCTTATAGTCGGGGTTTTCTTGTCTCTCGTGTCCGCTGTCCGCAAATTTCTGTCCGTACATCCGCGTTTTCCACCCAGCGTCAAGCGCAAATTGTAAAAAATGTCGCGAAACGCGAAGTGCCGACGGTTTGAATGGTACTATATATTTTGCTCGCTTTAGTGGTTGAGCTGCGATTGTTACAGGAGCTTGTCAGGGGATAGGTAAAGGAATACTGTATGTTTTACGTCGAAAGAACGAGAGGGTATGTTCAAATGAGTATTATATATTAAATGGAACTGATCTTTAATGAATTGTTATTACGGTGAAATTGCCAAGCATGCAGTGAATATAGACGTGTAAAGATCCCATAACTCGTAGCAATTAACCCGGCCAAGAAGCGGTCAACAAGTTGTGTTCCCGGAGTAGGTCTGTTCAAGTGAGTATTATATATTAAGTAGAACTGATCTTTCGTGATTTGTTATGGTGATAACATGACATTGCCTAACATGACATTGCCTAACATCCCAATGCTTGTTCCAAATGCTCATTCAACAAGTGTTGAACAACTTGTAGCTTCCTTGAGAAAAATATCAGACTTGATCAGTGAACTCTAATACAACTGGAACGATAACTCCTATGTTTTCGTCCTATGATTGGATGAAGCCAAATTTGAAGCAAAAGGCGGGAACCGCGCGGGGAAAATGGCTTGTTCGAAAGGACTGGGGAAAGTTACGGGGAGTGAAAAGTTTGTTTTTGAGCGAAAATATGCTTGAAAAATGAGAATTTTCATCACAAGACTTCAATTTTAAAGATTCGATCCTGGTTTTCTGGATAGTCCTGACTGTTCTACACTTTGTTACGGCAAAAATTGAGGGCTATCACTTTTTTACTCTGGAAAATGACGAAAGTTTCAACGTGCCGAAGCAAACTACGAGGCAAACTACGCTCTTCAATTGAAAAATATATTGCTTTAAAACATTTCAACATTTCCAAAACGTATCTTGTGCTAAAGTCCAGGTATCGTTGTCTATTTTGAGCTTTTAGTCTTTGCTGTAGCCCTTCTAATACGTGAGTAAATTGAGGTTTTCGAAGTGATGTATTTGTATGGTTAATTAAAAAATATGTATAAAACTTACATTTTTCGTCAGATAGCATTAGTTTTAAAGCTTTAAACTTCGGTTACGGATAGTTCTTGGCAGCCTCTTCCATCTAACTGTTAAAACTCGGGAGGTAACAGTTGTTTAAAAAAGATATTTCGTGACAAAGTTTTCGCCGAAACTGTTTTTCGTTTTTAGCAGCCAAAAAATATTTTAAAACCTTACTGGACGTCCTAGAAAGTTGAGGTACATGAAATTTCAATCTATCTAGAAAATATTTAGCACCTAACTGGCTGTAAAACACGAAGTTAAAGGGTCGAAAAGAGCTTTTGAAAATAGGTCATATTTTCGCGGCGTGACGTACATGGCGGCCTTCAATTTGGCTTCAAAGACGGCCAAGTTATCGTTCCAGTTGTATTAGAGTTCACTGGACTTGATACAAGGTTGCCTGATAAACTCTGATACGGACCTGTTGTAACAAGGTTTTCACAAAGGTGAAAGGTGAAGGGAGCATTAACTATTATTGTTTCGTTACGCCCTCAAAACTGCATTTGTAATATTAAGACATTTATAGTAAATAAGTATTAAGTTTGTTAATTTAGTTTGAGCATGACAGATATATCCGTTCTATAAATTTGACATATGTCATATGACATGCATGCTTTAAGATCAGATCAATCAGTTCAGAATAAGAATTGCTATTGAAAGGACTGAAAAGTTATTCAGGCTATAGAACATAGAAAAGGCTAACCCGAACTGAAACTGTGTTGAAACTGTTGCTAACCTGTGTACTATTGTTATTATTGTTACTGTTAAGTGATCAGCTATGTAGTCCTGATACCCGTCAAAGAAGTAAGTAAAACGTATTGGAACATTTGCTAGAACTGTAAAGTACAAGATCGGTATGTACACTTATATGTTAATTATTCATAATCATTTATTATACTTTACTTTAACTTTAGATCGAATAAACCTTATAAGAACTAGAAATTAAATAAATACAAAATTATACGATTACGGGTTGCGACTACAACTTTGGGAACGACTCTTAAGTGACTCCAACGGACCAATTATATTGTGTTATTTATCATGACTTAATTGCATAGTCTTATCAGAACAATTACCTTGTAACTGATCAGATTGTGCAAGCAAGTCATTACAAGTTTTTAACAGTTTGCTCCAAATTTGTTGCAACACAAAGTGAACACAAATAGTCAACAGCTTATGAACAGACTTGTTACAACTTGTTTGCCGGAGTCATTGTTAATTTTGTACAATAGTAGATGCAACCTGTCCCTGGAATCTGCAGCAGCAGTCTGGTTGTTCAAGTCTAGGATCTTTTAGGAGTTTAAGGCTGTACATATATTAGAAAGACCCCTAGTTAACACTGCAAAACAATTATAGGGCCTGTTTATATGATCCCACCCACTCGAGACAGGATACTTTTATCTTTCGTAGATAGGAAACTTCCCTAGGCTGGATGGCGTGTTTAAATATATGAATGAAAACATTACCGGAATGAACTTCATCCCATCATTTAAAAGCTTGTTTGTTGCCCTATTATTTTTCCACAAAGTACAATTATGCATGCTCAGAAGTCAAATCTACTCTGCCTAGGTGGGAATTGAGTGTTTATATGGAATTTTTTGTCCCATTTAGACGAGATCTTGGTAACTGGTGCCAGGATCTCCCCTGTGGCGGATGGAAGGGCGATCATGCAAACAATCAAATAACAATAGAATTTGCATTACAGGCAGGATCTTGGCAACTGTGCTGTCCCAGCAAGTGGGATGATATAAGCAGGCTCATAATACCCCAGTTAGCTGGGGTGTAGGTATTGAATATTTGGAGTAGCAAGGTGAATTTTTACAACACTTGTCATTTATATGGTTGGTAACAGATACAGTAGTATTAGTATAAGTAAATTGTATCACACAAAGTTAACAGGTGATATCATGGCTACTAGTTCTGGCATGCTTGATTGTTAGCCATATGGCTTAAAATTTCACTGTTATGTCCTTTAATCAAATTATATGTCGAGCTATTGTACAGCTTGATCACATGTTCAAAATTGATTAAAAATGTTTTACCAGGCTTGCTGAAATAGTCCAACTTGTACCCCATCCAAAAGATATCTTTTTGGTAACCATACCAAAAGAAGGGTGAATTCCTCTGGTTAAGGCCTTAAGTTTTTCCTCTTAACATTAATGACCTCGTGGAAAACTTCAAAGACAGTACTCCTTGTTTACATGCCAATGATGTCTAAATATTCTCTTATGATTCTACAATGAATTGATAGATAATTTAAATTCTGATCGGAAAAACATCAGCGACTGGCTAAACCATAGCAAAATGCAGCACCATCTCACTAAACTGACTAAATTTAGAAACTTTAGAAATTTCAAAATCGTGCAGCAAGGATAAATCCCGGTCTGAATTATGAAATTAATTCTGCCAATGTTCATGAATAAAATCTCTTGGTTGGGAAACTTTAGAATGCAGAAGACAGAGAATAAATTCTGCCTTTCTGTATAAAAGTCTAATTGATTATATTGCTCGTAATTTGAAGCAGTCATTAATTGGGACAGTGTTATGCTGATGAGCTGTAATTTGAGAAGCACTGCTACTGGTATAGCTCTTCCTAAACCGAGAAGGGAAGTCCTGAAAAACGTTTCGAGTACAGCGGACAAAACTTTGGAATAGCATTATCTCGAGACGCAAAAGAGCCGTAATCAATTTCTATTTTTAAACAAAGTATTGTCAGGTAGCATGCAAGGTCACACCTTCTCCATAGCGTAGTTAGTGTTGTATTTGTAGTTGAACCATAATTTGTAAATACTTTGATTTTTTTCTTTGATGCCCCTCATGAAAACCAACTTATTGTGATGAGGCAAGCGTCTTGAAATAAAATTTACAAACATTTATACATTTGGCCGATCGTAAGATTGCTTGTCGGATGGATCCGAACGGACCATCTGACATTTGCCATGGTGCGATATCCTGTTGCCTCAATAAACTAAGGATATTCTATTTTCCCATTTGATCATAGTTAATGGGTAGATGGTTTCGAAACTCATTAGAATAACAATATAACTCATTATCTGTGTTGGTCAAAGTTAATGCAAAAATATGGTTTTTAATTGTCAGTGTGTATTGTGTTTTTGCCAAATCCACCAATAACAATTCTTGGATTACCCTATTGTTTAAGTCGCAGACTGCTAACTTTCCTTAAACGTTGTTATTGGTCAGTTAGCTAAAAATACAATACCTTATTCCAAGACCTTATTTCTGATTAAACCAGGGGTCGGTTGTTCATAGCCTGTTTATCCTAAACCGCGGATAATTCTTAATTTAAGTTGTATTCCCATTCGCCTTGTAATTTAGTGAACATTAATTTTAAAGACTAACTATGTAGTCGTCTACATTAGAGTTCATCTTAGGCGAAAAAGTTTTAGTTTGATTTTCAAATAAATACATAAATTTGCTTGATATTTACGACTTATCCAGCGTTTAAGCTTAATGGGCTTGGAAAGACCGGCCCCAGAACAAAAACATAGATAATGACTAATATTGTATTGCTAACGAGTTTCCAAACATCTCTCCGACGGTAAACATTTTTTTACCATCAGATCGATCGGAAGCACCTGTTAAAAAGATTTGTACATCAGACTCCGATCACTGGTATTGAACATTAAACGAGCACGAGCGTACAAGGCTTATGCAATATATCAGTTAAAAAATTATCTACTAAATAATTACTTAGTCCTTTCTAATGCTTATTAACACAATTTTTTTGCTTATCTTGTAAACAGTTTTCTAAGCATCGTAATTGTTTATTTTTTCAAAGGATGCTAAGTATAATATTCCAATTGCAAACACTCACTCGTTTAAATTGCTCAGTTTATTAGACAACTCCACTCAAAACCCTATAACTAACTAGCTATTAACAATTCCTATCGTATCTATATATTCATAATGTTTCCTTGTTCTAAAACGTTCACGTGACATTGTGACGTAACTATTATATCACCCCTTTTTTAAAAAGAAATAAGAATAATGAATAATAACTATTTACAAGTTCAGTCATACACCGATTGTCCATACCGATCAGGTTTACCTTTGACTCGACTTGATCGACGTATTTCAGATTTTTGTTGTTGTTGTTGCTGTTGTTGTTGTTCATCGTCGTCCGTTTCATCGTTAACTATTTTAGGTCTTGGTATTTGTTTAAATTGTGACACGTTACGTGTAATGACGTGTCCGTTGTCGTTTCGTGCTGTTACTTTAGAATGTGATCTGTTTGTTACAACGTATGGTTGTTGGTTAAAGTTGGTAGATAGTTTGTTGTGTTTGTCTTGTTGAACTAACACATAGTCACCTATCTTAAGGCTACTTTTCTTTACATTCCTGTTGGCGTTGACGTATTCTTTGTTGTACTGCTGCTTTGTCATATCATTCATCTTGGCTTTTTTGTGTCGGTTGAGTACTTTACGTTTCCCCAACACTGGAAGTTTCCCTTTTACTGTCCGATTAAACAAGAGCCCAGCTGGTGGTACTTGTGTAGAGCTGTGTGGTGCTGTTCTATACTGGAGAAGGAATCTATTAAGCTCCTGTTGCCATGGTCGATTTTCAACGCGAGCGGTCTTCAACGCTTTTCCAAGAGGTTGCATAAACCTTTCTGCTTCTGCGTTCCCCTGTGGCCATTTAGGGGTTGAATATAGAGCTTTGATACCGAGAACTTCCAAGTAGCGTTTATACTCAGTGCCGTTGAAAGGTGGTCCATTGTCACTCTTGATCGTAGTTGGGATTCCATGACGAGCAAATATCTGATCTAGTTTAGGTATAACTGTGGACGCTTTGGTAGAACGGACTACTTCTAATTCAGGGTACCGAGAGTATCGATCAATAGCTACGAGTACGTATTCACCGGTAGGTAAAGGTCCATAGAAATCCAAATGAATAGTGTCCCATGGTCCTTTTGGCATCTCTGTGACTGTCAACGGTTCTTGAGGTGATGTTCTGCTCACTGCTTGACATGCAATACACCGGTCAACAGTATCTTTGACCATCTTATCGATGTTTGGAAACCATATCTTTTCGCGAATCAACGCTTTTGTTTTGGTAAGACCAGGATGTGTTTCATGTGCAATATCTATTGCTCGCTGTTGCAGAGAATTTGGCATGACTATTCGTGATCCACGGAGGATGACACCCTTTGACGTAACCGTAAGTTCATCCTTTATGGACTTATATGGGCGAACGACGTCATAGTGCCATTTGTTGAGTTTAATAGCTGCTCTGAGGCCTTTCAATGTGTCATCTTGATTTGTTGCAATTTCAATTTCCTCCAAAGTCATGGCTTTAGGGACGCTATTGTAGGCAATGAAATTCACATGTTCTTCAGTCATGTTCTGCCGTTTCAGACTGTGCGACTTCGGGTGTCGTGATAGATAGTCGGCGGGATTGTTTACGCCTGGCTTGTACAGCACTTTAAATGAATAGGGCTGGAGACGTAATACCCAACGTTCTATTCTGGCTGAAGGTTTTGATTTGTTGCTACCATAGATTATTTCCAGCGGTTTGTGGTCGGTGATTAACATGAATTCGTGTCCGTATAGATATAAATGAAAGTGTTCAACGCCATAAATAATCGCGAGAGCTTCCTTTTCAGTCTGAGAATACCTCTTCTCTACATCTGTCAGAGCTCTGCTAGCGTAAGCAACAACTTTGTCATCGTCTTTTCCCTTGGTTCTCTGGGACAGAATTGCTGACACTCCTACAGGACTGGCGTCGACGGTAACCATTGTTTCTTTAGTGGTGTCAAAATACCCCATACAGGTTGTGGAAACTAGTGCGTTTGTCAGTTGATGGAATGAATTTTGGTGGATAGCTGTCCAGGTAAATGGGATACTCTTCTTCGTCAGCTGGCGTAGGGGAGCTGTGATGGTGGCAAAATTTGGGATGTATTTTGCACTGTAATTGGCCATTCCCAGGAGGCTTCGTACTTCAGATACGCTAGTTGGTACTGAAGCGTTCTTTAGAGCGTCAACCCGTTTCGGATCAGGTTTGTTTCCATCTTTCGAGAAGATTTGACCAAAAAATTCTAGGGTTTCGTTAACAAAGCTGCATTTAGCATGATTAAGACGCAGCCCTTTGTCTGAAAGACGTTTAAGGCACTTGTCTAAGTTCTCGTCATGTTCCTCACCATGTTTCTCGTCATGGTCCTCACGTGTCGTACCATAAACTAGAATGTCGTCCGCAATATTCTTTACACCGTTTAGGCCTTGAAGCTGTGTTTGCAACGTGTATTGGAAAATTTCTGCAGCGGCGTTTGTCCCGTAATTTAGTCGTTATATCTGAATAAACCGACGTGTGTGCAGAAAGTGGTTATGTATCGACTTGCCTCGTCAAGTTCAAGTTGATGGTACGCTTGGGAAAGGTCGAGCTTTGAAAAACATGTTGCACCGTTTAACTCGAAATTGACGTCATCAACCGTGGGTATTGGGTGTCGTATTCGGTTGGGGCTATTTCAGATATGGTAGAGTATCTAGTTCCCAGGCCTGTGGTACTTGTTGCGCGGTTAGATTTATCAAAATGGCGATTACCATGAATGAAAAGATGTGAATATAAAAACTATGGTAGTGGATTTTATTTGGTCATTATGAAATCGCAAAACTTTACACGTCCATTTCAAATAATTTGAAATATATACGGTAAGTTACTACGGCATATTTTTGCAACTTTAATGAAGATATTTTAATTTAGAATATTTTATTAAATGTTTAATACCTATATACATAACACCAGTATGGAAAGTATGGCAAATGCACACCCGAGAATTTTTGTTACGTTCAGGTTTGCACACTTGATTACGATTCTTGCGCTGAAAGCGCAAGGTATGTAGGGGTGTGAAAGACTGCATATTTGAAGAGCATTAATCATACATGTTGAAGTTTAATTTTAATTTATCATTGATCAGTGCTACTTGTCTAATAAACATGCACACTTGAGTACACTTGACACGGTTTTACACACTGCACACTTGGATTTTTTTGTATGCACACCCGAGATCTCGTCGAAAACAGCCATACTTTCCATACTGGTATATACACACGATGATATTTTCAACAGCAAAATATAGTTATGCATAAGCTACTGAAACAAGTTCATTATCATAGTTTCCTTTGTCCTTAAAAATATCACAGCCAGAATCATAACAACAAACATTTAAATATTACAAATTATTCAAATCACATCATATACTGATTTACTGAAGTGATTTTTGTTATTTTACAATATACATGTAGACATATTACCTCAAATATATGCAAATACTATAGTACAGTGCTGAAATTTGTTCTTCAAATATTTGTAGGGAAGGCTGATAAAAAGGTAGCAAGATCTATGTTATAGGATTTTTGGAATGCCTGTCTATTAAGTACAAGGTGAAAAAAGAGGTCACAAAAATTTCTGGTATACATAGTGAATTATCAATTAATTATTTCTTGCAGACATTGGACTGGCTATTGCACAGGGACAATAGCTATTGGTTAACTTGACACAACCAATGCTAGCAGGTATACCTATATATAGCTGATTTTCACACTGTATCTGCTTAAACCCATTACAAAATAGACCTTTTTTAACCCTACCAATTACCCTTTATACATCTCTTCATTAATGCAACTGCAGAGCATTATAAACATTTTTGAATGGGCAAATGTGCATGTATTAAGAGAGAGAGGTATCGCAAAATTTCTGAACTTTTTCCTTGAAGAATGGAAGAATTTTATCAAATATGTAAGAGGTTTTATGATTTGTAATAGATTTATTTTAACTCCTCCCCTCTGACTTTAATGAACAGTTGCTTAAGGTGGGCAGTAAAATTCTGAGTTGTTTTTTAAGTGCTGATCTTCAGATTCAACACATGAGATGTGGTAGGATTGATGACATCTTCTACATTCTTTTTCTTTTTCAAGAACTGCTTCTTTGCGAAGTGGACATTTGGAAAGTTCTAAGTGTCGAGATCCTGAGCGACGCCTCAGACAAGTCCCTCGTATTTTGTTGTAAATCCTAACACGCATTGCATATGTGTCACAGCTATCACTCATGGATTTTCCTTGCACAAATTGTGAGGCATACCAGCAAACCAGGACACCACAACTTGAAGAATCAGTTTGAAGAGTGTGTGGTGGTGAGGTGATTTGAAATCCAGAAAGACCAAATTTTCTTTCAAGAAGTGAAGGTAGGAACTTTTCTAGAACTTGCATATATGTACTGTTTTGAATTTCAGCAGCTGAATTCAAAGGGGTCAACATAAAAAATGTTTTTATTTTGAAGATCTATGGCAACAAATGTCCAGTGGTAGTCGGTTGGGCTCCAAGGTGCAATAATAAGTTGTTTTTTTTCATTGCTTTTTTCTGACCACAGCCGGCCTGCTTGACCACCATTTTGCAAAGAAAGTATTGACGTGGAAGCTGCGTAGAGAACGTTGACATACTCTTTCTGAAGACACCAGAAAAATGAATTGATTACTTCATCATATAACCAACCAGGTATAAAGGGTTTTTCATTGACACTACTTAGTAAAATCTGTGTTCCTCTGGGTAAAAATGGTTCTAGTGACTTAACTTCCAGCAGAGATACAGAGTGTGGTCCGTTTCTTTACAGTTTTTCTGTTATCGATGAACCCGCTCTTATGATTGGTGTGAAACTTGTGTAGTGTGTGGATGGCTGGTCAGGTATTGATTTATCATTTTTGGATGGTTGGGTTGTTTCTATTTTTTCCAGGGACATAGCAGTTTTAAAGAACTTCCTCACCATTGCTGCCCGCTCACCAACTCTTCTGTTCGATAGATGTTTCTTTTTTGGTTTAACAGATGGTAGCTTCATTAATCTTGGTTTCTTCTTTGGAGAACCGTTGGTTGAGTTTTTTTATTTTCTTTTCTTACATTGTAAAGAACTGCTGCTCATGTCAGGCGCCGTAAGTGTTAAACCAGCGTCAGTGTTACTGTTGTCCTCTAACTCCTGAAGTGCTGACGCAAGATTCTTTTCTAAGTTGGCCAATGATGTTGAATCAGTGCACTCGTAGATTAAGTTCTTTATTCTCGATAACAGGTCACAGCATCTAGTAACAGCTGTTCGTTTAGGAAACACTGGTTTTAGAAGGTCAGCTGTCGTAGTTTGTGTTGTAGTTACCTTTACTGTTTCTCTTTCATGGTCCCGAAAGTCTGTCTGTGCGTCGGAACTCTGCTGCGTATCATTAGCTTCGTCCAAGACATGGTGAACTGGTTTAAACAATATGTCCTTATCTAAGCTCAAAAATGGAGACTCTCTATACGCAATTGGCAATGTTTCCCATCCCCAAGTGTCGTATTTCTTGTCTTGGATGATCGCTAATAAGTGCTTACATGGCAAGTAGTTTCTTTGCCAGTCAAGGCACTCGCAGCTGGGTATATCATTATCTTGCGGTGCCTTAAAATAAACCCGGTAGTTGTGCTTCCCCACTTCACTGGGGACTAAAAATGCACCAATTGAATCATCCAAAGTAATTGAATTGACATCCTCAGCGTAGACGAGACGCTTCATGCAATGCTCAACCAGGTAATATGGACGATTATGCAGAAATTTTGGAATTTGTTTGTTGTACCGTTTATATGCCGTTGAACATTTCGTGTTCCCGTTGATATAGCTGCAACAAAAATTATAATATAAAAAAATATCAAAATAATACCTATGCTAGGTCAGTGTAGACGTTGTACTATAATAATTCTGGTACATATTATACTCACCCTTCATATTTGTCAGGAAGAAATTCATTTACAAGGATGGTGAGCATAGCACTGAGCGAGTGCTTTCGTAGAGTTTGTAGATATTGGTGTTTGAAGGCCCCATTTTGTCGTTCCAAACCGTTTTTTGTACTAACATGAACAAGCAGACGCTCCTTTCTAAATGCCCACACCCATCTCTGTAAAAAATAAAAATCCATGAAATGTGGATAGTGGTTGTATGTAGATTTTAAAATATTATTTAGCGAAAAAGAGTTGCATTTCACCGTGCAATTGTTTATAGTAGTTCTGCAGTACATTCTGAGGGCACGCAGTTGCATTGGTTAAACCTGCTGTTCCTTTTTACCTTTTTGTGTCGTAACCATGTATTCTCTAACCACTTTTTAAAATTCTTGTTGGTCTTCTATTCGTGGGTGTCCCTTAATTGCTTCAGCGCATTTTCGCAGGCATCTTCAGTTCTTGCTCGTGCCAATTGTCTCATCAAAGCCAATATACACTCGCGGTTCTCTGCAACTCCATTGTCTTTTTTGGCTGTCCAACGCTCCCATGCTTGTTCACGGTGAAAGTCGCAAAGAAGTACTTTGCAGTCTGAAAATTGAAATATATAATCCATACACCCTTTAACCCTTTTGGTATTATGTTACCTTTAAACCCTAGAACATCTATAATATAAATTGTTATTAATTGCACTAACTTTTTATGTCTATGTACTGTAGGTGCTGCTTAATAATGAACATCAATTGGGATGGTATACAGTTCATGCTCATACCTGGAAAAACGGACTCTATTGAATTTATTTCTTCTTCGCAAAGATCTGTCGTCATATGGCGTGGCTTCCATTGACGCAGAATACTCAAAGCTTCTGTAATACTTGCGGTGGTTTCATCTTGTACAATAAACGATGCAGCGATAATGTAATCAACATTTGTTTTTACAGCGACAAAAAATAATGGCAAAGAATATTTGGTGGTTTTGTAGGTGGCATCAAGAAAAGCGAGTTCCTGACCATATCGACTAAGTAACCTCGATTGCAAAACCGTTTGATGTACAAACAAAAGACGCTCTTGTTGTTTTTCAGCAGTCGTTATAACCACCTCGTCTACAGCAGCTTCATCATCGCTATTTTCTTCATCGGTAAATTCCGTATTTTTGTACACGCCACTCCCTTCAACGTATGGACGGAAGTGGAATCTATCATTGCTTGAACTCTTTTCGTTTCTCCATTTTTGTATGAGTCGCTCAATGTTGTCTGGATCCATGAACGAAAGTCTGGCACGCATTGCCGCGTTATACATGTGATTCTTTATTGTTTTAGCGCGCGGAAAGTATCGTCGATTGCTACGCTGAGGTTGTTCTTTTCCTCGAAAAAGGTTGTCATGGACAAATATTTTTAAATGACGTTTCATCTCATCAACGCTTCGCACTCCTTCACCGACAAGTTCTTCTATTTTGCTGATAACCCTTTCATCCAGTCGTTGTGTCATTCCGCTGTGCTAAAATAGTAGAAGACGAAGTGAGACAACAAAACAGTCTTGCACGATTTTTGTTTTTTAGCTTTAACGATGGGTATAGTATATTAGAATATTAAATTGGCCTGCAGGTTACTGCACACAACATACATAGAACCTTAGTTTGGGTTTTATAAACGGTATTGTTATGTGCCTCACCGTTTTGGACTTAAAATATACTATGAACCCTAAAGCATGGATTACGTATTTTAGATATGTAGCCAGGGCGTGAATCATAATCGGGGTAAAATAATATACGTTTTCAATATACCCAGCACATCCCTGAGCTACCTGGGTTCCATTACTGCTCGCTATGATAGTTGTGAGCTTTTTTTCATGTTTTATTGAACTTATAATTACTTTTTATCCAAATACTAGTCTTTTTAATACCCAAAGAAAACTCACCACTCCAAGTGTGTGTGCGGTGTACTCGTCTGACCGTGGAAAGGAGATATATATTCTGCGTTCTGTTTTAACCGAGCAACTATTCAAGCAATTTTTTTCTTTTCCCACTCTATATATATATATATATATATATATATATATATATATATATATATATATATATATATATATATATATATATATATATATATATATATATATATATATATTTATATATATTTATAATAACCCCTACAACCCCCACCCTGGGAATATGTGGGGATTTGGTATTATTTGATTTGCAAATAAGCTAATAAAAGGGCAAATACATTGGTAATTCCCACATATGCCCAGGGTAGGGGAGCAGGGGCTTAGATTGACTGCTGCATAAAGTATATAATGTGCAAACATTTTAGATTAGCTCAACGTACAGTAGAACATCTTTATCTAATCTTCTTTAATTAGTTCAATGATAAGGGATTGAACTTTAGTATTCCATAGAGAACAGATTTTATACAAACATTTTAATACGTGTTAACTTTCACATCAATTCAATTAGTTTTCAATATGTATTGATAGGGGGCAAAGTAAAGGAGCAGTAAAGGCATTTAGGGAAGATTATGGAAAGCTTAGTGAATTAAGGTCTTTGGTAAGAAGAGATGTACCATTTGTTGCAATGACAGCTACAGCAACTCAGGAAACAAGAAATGTCATTATTCGTGATCTTTCTTTGACGGAACCTGTTTTGCTTCTGGCTGATGTTAATCGCCCAAACATACGATATAGCTTGGTAGAAATTGATCACAAATCCTTGTACATTCACTTCAAATGGATAATAGATGAGTTGGAATCAAAAGGTCGTGAGGCAAAAAAGGTGTTAGATTTTTGTAGACGAAAAGAGCATGTTAAAGAACTATATGAACTTTTCCATAATAGTCTTGGTATAAAATCCTATAACCGTCCAAATGGAAATGAAACACTTGATGATCGGTGTCGACTTTTTGCTATGTATCATAAAAAGACCCATGATTTGGTTAAAGAAACTGTTGAAAATGAATTTTGCAAAGCAGATGGTGTAGTACGTGTGGTTTTTTGCACAATTGCTTTTGGAATGGGAATCAACGTAAAAGGTGCAGACACAGTTATTCATTTGGGGCCATCTGGTAGTTTAGAAGACTATCATCAAGAGTCTGGTCGCATTGGAAGGGACTCTGAAACTATGACTCATGCTATTCTTTTCAAGTATAAAGGTTGCACATGTAGCAGAAATATCTCAAAGCCCATGAAGAATTATGTAAAGAATGTATCACAGTGCCGAAGGGTTCTTCTGAACAACTCCTTTTCTCATAATCCAGTGCCAAATAATATTCTCCATACTTGCTGTGATATTTGTGCCACTAAATGCAAATGTTTGTGTAAGTGTGAAACCGATGTGTGTGACTGTGACACCAAATGCACGGAAGCAAACAATCTTTCCTCACTTGTCGCAAAATGTGTCAAATCATCTTCTCATGTTGATGACAATTTGCACTTGGTCAAAAAGGAACTAACTGTGTCTACAGAACAGCGTCAACAGTTGCATGACTGTTTAATGGCATACCAGTCAGAGCTTGTCGAATACTGTCAACATGAACAGCTTCTTACAGGGATTGATATAGCATCAGGATTTTCCTGCTTGTTGATTGAGCAAATTGTTCAAAACTTGCAGCACATAGACACAATTGAATATTTGAGAGATCATTTCAATTTTTTTAGTGAAGAACATGTTATTGAGACATGGCAATTTGTAAACACTATAGTCTTATCTAATGGCAATGAAGGAGAAAGTAGACTTACTAAAGAGAAATCTCCTTTGTATACAGATAAAGACAGCTCCGACATAACTAGTGATGGCAGCAAATCCACTGATGAAGAATCCAGTAGCTCCCAACATTCTGCAATTAGAAAACAGAATACAATATTATTGTATGATGATGATGGTTGGTCAAGTTAATTTAACTTGTTTGATTCAAGATAATCAATAGACTTTTCTAGTAATTACAGTACAACCTGTAGAAGTACTGTATTTCAAAGTGAAGCTCGGGTGCTTAGCATTAAGATTATTTTCATGTCAGGAAGCATATTGCTTGGCCATTCAGCCTCACTTTCATCTAGTTGCATAACATATATAAATTTATTACTGGAAAGTTCCATTTGCTGGCAATGGGCAAGTTTGTTTTTTTTTTATACATTTTAACAAATGCTTGCTGTGTATTTTGTCTCTCTATTGCAGAAAGGGGAAGGGTGCTTAACACTGAATGGAATTGAATATGACCAAGGCCGTAGGAAGATGAAAAAAGTTAGGGGGGCTCTTCGAGCGCTGAAGGCACAAGTACTGCTAGGGGGTCCGGGGACACACCCACCGGAATTTTTTTCTATTTTTAGCACGCTCAAGCATGTTTTTCTGCACATTCGAGTACTTAGTTTTGCCATAATCATTGGATTAAGACATGTGTAAGACTGTAAACCGTTAAAAACGTGTATTACTTCGAGACTCAAAGATCATTTTTAGGGGGGCTCAGCCCCTCTGCCTTTGAAGTTAGGGGGGCTCAAGCCCCCCCTGCCCCCGTGGTTCTTACAGCCATGAATATGACATACCATTATGTACCAGTTCCCAACACAGGCATCCTACCTAACTATTTGTAGTAATGCTTCTGTCCAAATGAAGCTAATGATTTACTTATCCAAGCTTTAAGCTTTGTCATATCAAGATTTCCTAAAATGTTGTTTTTTATCTTTGGAAATGCTGTATGATATCTTCCTGGAATTTTGGTGTATAATTTAAGTCCTTTAAATTGATCCACCAAGTGCATTACATCATCTTCAATTGAAGCATCTGTATGGACTCCTGAAGGACACTTGATGTGGGTTATCTTGTCAAAATTCTTAATAATACTTTCTGCGATTTGCATGCTTTTGCTAACTCTTGAAACACTTTTTTCAGTAATCTCACCTCTGTATGCACAAATGTCATCTTTAAAATATTTGTTATCGTGCTCAACCTCGAGATCCATTGGCAAATTTGTATCCAACTTCCCTTTATGGTTTACAAACCTATTCCAAGTTAGGCAGTGAGCCATTCTTGGGCTAAGCAAATGGTTGACTTGTGCCAATAACTCAAGTGTCCCATAAGCATATTTTGGGCAATGTGAGACCTTGAAATACAGATAAAAATATTTGTACAACCGTATGAGGCGGGCCCCATCACCTAGACGAATGGCATTGTCATGGTTGTGTAGCAACAGCAGGAGTATCAATAGTAGACGTGTGTAGTTGTAGACATGATCTTCATCCTCCTTGTCAATAGTTGGCTCTAACTCAGTTGTGGTCTCCTGGTGTACTTTCTCCCTATGTCTCTTTAATGCTCCTTTCCTTACATACTGCTTTCCACAAATGTGGCATTGTAAAGTGACAATCCTTGACTCTTTCTCCTTGACCTCAGGAACTGCAGTTATAACATGGGAATAAATGAAATCTTGAACGGTCTTCTGAACATAATTCTTTTTTGTATCTTTATCACTTTCCAATCCTGTGTATGTATTCTGAGTGGGTTTCCCATCTACTGACTGTAGACCAAAATGTTCCATTGCCCCCACAATAAGATATGCATGTAATACCTTTTTCATTAACTCTTCGGCAGCATAGAAATTCTTACTTGGATCTTTAGTAACATTTCTTGCATTTATTGCATTTCTTGCAGCATAAATTGTTCCAATATCTCTGGCAGAACTGGTACTGTAGAGATGCTCAAATATTACCTGTAATGGAACTTGATGTTACTTTCTCAGCTGTTAGATTTCTGGCATGTGATACTATATATATAATATATATGTGTATGTATATATATATATATATATATATATATATATAATTGTGCAAAATACCTCAAAAACTTACCACTACAGTCTGTTTCATCCAAAGGGAATCTTCAGGTGGTAGACCTATGTCTACAAGTTGATACAAGTTCATTTCTAGAGCTCCCTGAACTCTAGAAATGAAACTTGTATCAACTTGTAGACATAGAAGGAAACATTTACTCAGCAACTATTTTAATGATTTGTAATTTTAGCTTTCCATTGACGTCAAGAACCGCATGTAAATAGTATCAAATTCCCTAGGCATTACCATCAGACGCGACTATCACCTGATGAGTGTGGCAGGCTTTGCCTGCCATACGAAACAAATTTGTAGTGATTAAATATATGAAGTAAACCAAGTTTGTCTTTATCTTACTATATATATATATATATATATATATATATATATATATATATATATATATATATATATATATATATATATATATATATATATATATATATATATATATATATATATTTATATATATATATATATATATATATATATATATATATATATATATATATATATATATATATATATATATATATATATATATATAAATTATATATATATATATATATATATATATATATATATATATATATATATGCTACTTTTCGTAACATATCTATTATATATATATATATATATATATGCTACTATATATATATTACAATATATATATAATATTAACATATCTATTATATATATATATATATATATGCTACTATATATATCTATTATATATATATATATATATATATATATATATATATGCTACTATATATATATATATATATATGCTACTTTTCGTAACATATCTATTATATATATATATATATATATATATATATATATATATATATATATATATCAACACTGAAGCACCTGAAATTTTTGGTAGCTTGCAAATTGTAATCTGATAAATCATATTTTAAGGGATAAACTAAATTTGAGAACGATGAGATCTAATTTTTAATTGCACTTGACAAAACTTACTGAATGCCATTCTGCTTGCATATGAAAATCTTCAATTTTTGGTATCAATCCCTCTAGTCTGGTAGATGGTGTCCGTGAATCTTGCATAGATGACTGGGCACCTTTGTGTCTTTCAAAAGTCAAATAATCTCCACCACTGAGAGTGTTAACTGGTTGTTTGATTTCACCTTCTTTCCCATCCGTAGAAGTGCAGTGATTAGGGACGTATTTGTGGAGCCACTGCAGGATTTCCACCATATCATCTTCGTATTGTTCATTCTTGTGTAGAACACCCATATTAACCTGTGAATAAAAAGTCAAACATGTTATTAATAATAGAATCAATTGCATAGCCCCATGAAGTATATATTGAAGATCTAAATTAATTGATGACTATTTTAACCTAAAGAAACACTTTCCAATGCTTTGATATTGTCAGGGGAATTGACAAAGCTCAATTGCTAGAAAAAAACAATGAGGAACAAATTTCCTTGTTTACATTAAGTAGCAAAACCAATAAGTTGGAACTTTGTGTGCTTTCTACAAATAGGTTTACCTTTTCTGTTTTTGTCTTTGTTTGATTCATGTAGTTATGTTGTATGTGTTTTGGCAGGATGTCATCAAACCACTTTAATGAAGGAATATAAGATGCCCATTTATGTCCTACCAGCACAGTTAGTTCATCAACTAGTAACTGTTGTTCACTTACACTGGGCAAAAAACTTGCAAGAGGAATATCCTTGCATGCAACAGTTGGTATCTCATTTGATAGGTGATTACCAGAGACTCTGTTCTTAAATGCTACATATTGGAACAAGTAGATGTCACTTGTCTGATTCTTAATTGTCATTTGTCTAGGAGTAACTCTAATGTCAACATTGTCTCCAGTAAAAGAATATCCTGGATGCATGGTTTCTTGGTGATCACTAATTTCTGTGGCTATTTTCGTTGCTAACTCATGATCTTCATAACCTTTTGCATCATTCAACTTTCTAAGCAAATCTTCTTCTTTCTGTACACCCTTTTCCACTGCATCTTTCCATTCATACAACTTCTCATCGAAGCGACTTCCAAGAGACTCAAAGATGGTGCATGTTGAGTTGTATGACATGCAATCGTATAGAGACTGAAATCGCAAAAAACCCACTTTCTTTAGTCCAGCCTTCTTTAAAACGACGCTTTTTATTTTCCGCGGCAAACTCACATTTTCATTAAATATTGAAATTAGTTTGCAAGCAGCGTCACACATTGCAGGTAGAATTATGTCATCTTTCTTGTGAACGTTACGAGAATGAGACGGGTTATTTACAGCTGCTTTCACAAATTGAACAAATCTTGGCGTCCTGTTTTGCAGTTCTTTATCAATATCACTCCACGAGAATGACTCCAAGGCCTCTTTGGAACTGTTTCGTAAAATGCTGGATCAGATTTGCTACAAAGTCTTTGGATTTCACTGTTTATTTCATCGCAGGCTTGTTCGTACAAAAGATCTTTAATTTCATCAATTTTCATGACAGCAGCAACAAAAGATTTCATGTTGCCCATAGCTAAATGCCGACCAAGCGGATAAAGTTTTTTTTCCGATCTAACATTTCGAGTTTGACTGTTAGGATAACTGAGGACAACCTAAATGCAAAATATTTACAATTTAAAGCTATTACAAAATTATATCACCGTTTATGCCATATATTCTATTTTGGAGGTCGGACTTGTAATAATTTGCAAATAAAAAACGTTCGAATGGTTTTGTATTCTTTCAAGAGCATATATGTTTTGTATTAGTTTTTGATACAGTAAAGATGTAATTAACCACAAGTTGTTACAAACAAAACTTATTAGAAACAGTACTTGCTGACGTACAAAAACAGAAAATAACGTCAATGACTAATGTACTCAGAATTATTTGAATATAAAGGGCATTATACTGGTACATATAAAGCACTTAATATAAAATACTTGTATGTGGAGTTGTGAACTTACGTTTACAGCAGAAACTTTGTCAGGCGGCTCTTCAGTTTGTGTAGCTTTCGCATGGGTTGCAATTATTAATTCTTTGGTTGAAAAAGCAATTTTCGGTAAACTGTTAGTATTTTCACTTTCCATATTCAAACGTTTCTTCGCAGGCATCTCTCGGCCATCTTTCGCGAGCCTTTTAACACAGAGCAATTGATTCTCCTTGCCCTGAGCACGGCGTTGCTTTTTGCTATTTTCATATACCGATCTTGTTTCCTCAAGTTTACAAACAAGCCGAGAGTTTTTATCATTGCAATTGCGACATATAATATCAGTTTCAACTGTGCTTTGATTTATTTCTACATCAAGAACTTTCTCCAAAAGCTGGCATGCCTTCGACTTGCCGGATTCGGCCGAAAATAGCCTCCTCTTATAAAAAGGGTTAAAAACAGTTTCGTTACATTGTAAACAGACACAGGAATTCTCAGATAAAGTTCTCGTATAAACCTTTGTTGGTGTATTTTCCATTTTGCAAATTGTATTTATATATGAAATTTATATCAGCGAAATTAACTACAATTAACTTCGCCCCTTTTAATTTTCCCGCGGAATTTATAATACGATTGAAATCCTGTCAAGTTTAACAAGTCTCTCTCTCCGCCCCTTCCCCTTTCCGCGCGCGAGAGAGAGACTTGGAGCAAGTCTACAGAGGTTGTAGCACGCTTCTTTTTTTTAGCGTCACAAGGCACCTAAAAATATTTTTCAATATTTAAAAAAAAAATTAAAAAGGCTAAAAACCCTACTACACAGTGATTACTTTCAGCACCAAATAAAGCGAGTTGGACTTTAAACAGCAAACATGTGCTGTAGGTTTGATATATTCATTAAAATTCCTGCTGACGGTTGAAGCTACCATGTAGTCAGTTGCAAACTTTCTATACTACTTACTAGATAACATACCTTATATTCTGGAAATTTTATTACTTCCCTCATTTGTATGGTTGCTGTGCAATTAAGTTTTTTGCTGTCTTGCTTCCAAAAACGTCTCTTTTTCATTGTATGATCTCCTTCCTAAATAATCATTGGACCAACTAGGTTAGTTCATTTCACTGCACCCAAAAGCCACTATTTGGCTTATCACAGCTAATAAAATAAACGTATTGTAATATTTACCACAAACGTTGTTGCGTGCTTCTTTTTTTGGTAAATATTTCTGTCCATCCCATGTTGGCATTCCAAGACGCTCGTACCCACCAAATAGATCGGTATTCCGTCGAAGGGGATGGGTTTTTCAGTCCCTGATTTAGATTGCCACCAAATACGGTGCGGTTTATGGTCATTTGTGCCTAAATCACAAGGACCATCCAAACATTTAATACTGCGGTGTGGAATTACGTTGCTTGTAGGTACGATACGTAAGGGCAATATTACGGGCAAGTTCTGTGAAGACGGAATAGTGCAATCTAAAAATACACTGAACTTCCAAGTCGCGTGACAGGAAATAGACGAGACTATTTTAGCCAAGAAGATTGCATGTCCTTTTACATGGGTTTTTTGTTGTTGGTTTTAGGGAGCGAATGAGATTAAAATTATTGGTATATTTGTGAGTTTTATTTTCTTGCGAAAGAGACTTCGTAGACACATACCGAAGAGGCAGGTAATCTGCGAAAACCAGGGTAGGGAAAGGGAGGCATTTGCCCCGCGCCCCCGATAGTTTTTTAGAAGTTTTATAAATTGTCAAATGGAAGCCAGGCACTGTGAAGGGTTTTTAAGCATAACAGAAACAGCACACAATAAACCCTGGTGCAAAAATGCGGTATTAGGCTAGCTAACGTTTCTGAAACCCTAACTAATTAACTAGGAGTCCTACTCGAGCTCGACGTTTCGGGATTATTGATACAATTTTCCACAAGTCATGCCACTTGCTACCACTTCGATTAATTAACACGTTAAAACTTCCGAAAATAGTTTGCATGATACTTAACCGACGGATATAGACTTAACAATCGCAGTTTATCTCAGTAATTTGATAGCGGGTCAGAAGTTTTTCATTGTAAACAGTAAGAATAAAGTTGACTGAACATTATTACATTAAGTCATTAAAACAGTGCCTTACCTCACTGTAAAAACTAAAAATGTACGTATTGCAATTGATTGTATATTACTATATAATATATTTGAAGCCGGTCGCACCAGACCGTCCAGACGGCAAATTAGTTTAAATATTGGCGCGCAAGACCGCGGTAAAGGCATATTGAACTTACCTGTGGCTCCAAAGTTCTTTGTTTTCGTGAAAACCGTAAATTTCGTCGTGGTTGCATTTTCGAAGTCCCTCACCAGCTCGAGCGCCCTTTCTAATGTACTTACATAGCCGAAGAACGGGTTTTCTTTGTTGATTATAGTGTCAAAATTTGGTTTATGTAAATGAGATATAAAAGTTGACCCTGCCATCCATATGTTGTTAAGTGTTAAGACACGAATTCCGGAAATTAATAATTAATTGGTCTTCACCGACCGTGTTTAGTATGACAGGCCTGGGCACTAGGTACTCTACCATATCTGAAATAGCCCTAACCGTCGTATTCGCTGTATTGCTTCGTTGGCCTGACGCATATCTACACAAATACGCACGCCTCCGTCTTTTTTAGCTACTGCTACGATTGGAGATACCCAGGGGGTCGCTTGGTCGTCTGGAACTCTTTCTATGATGTCTTGTTCTTCTAATTGCTTTAAGGCTGTCTGGACTTTGTCACGAATGTGATATGGAATTCGTCTTTGACGCTGTGCGCGAGGTGTCTGGTTTTTGTCAATGTTCAGTTTTACTGTTTCTCCTTTTAATTTCCCGAGTCCATTAAAAACGTTGGAGTGCTTGTTTATAATGCTGTCCAGTTTCTTATCCTTTGTTTCAGACAGTTTGTTAAGATGTAGACTAACAAGTCCTAAATCTTGAGCGGGTTAGGATAAAACGCGGAACCGGAATGACGGAACGGAACGGAAAAGCGGAACGGAATGGGGATAAAACGCGGAACGGAATGGGGATGAAACGCGGAACGGAAAAGCGGAACGGAATGGGGATAAAACGCGGAACGGAATGGGGATAAAACGCGGAACGGAATGGCGGAACGGAATGGGGATAAAACGCGGAAAGGGGATAAAATTAACGACAATATAAGACACGTCATTCTTTTTGATATAACTAAACATGCACAAAAATTACATCACATTTACTTGACAGATCAATTTTTATAATGTTATGTTGATTTTGTGTGATTAATTTGTTATTAATTAATATTGTTCTATTCTTCTATTTAAAAGCGATATGTTGTACAAAGCTATTTGTTCTACAAAGCGATATGTTCTGTAAACCGAATTTCTTTTGACCTTGTCAATTCAGGCATAACATCCCTTCACCAAACAACACTGCAAAATATGTCAGGAAAAGTTTAGGATTTACTTAACAAGCCAAATTCGATCGTGCAGGCTCCTGGTTCATCCGGCAATTCTTCTTTTTTGGTCGAAAGCGACTCGAAGATGGAGCCCCACTATGTTACCATTGCGAAAAGTGGCAAAATAACTTGCAACGATTGTCCAATGTGAAAGGCCCAAAAGATTTGCGCGCATTCCTTGGCAGTTGCTCGGCAGTTGCGTTTTAGAACATATCGCTTTTTAGAACAACATGTGGCGGTTTGTAGTAGTTTACAGAACATATCGCTTTGTAGAACAAATAGCTTTGTACAACATATCGCTTTTAAATAGAAGAATAGAACAATATTAATTGATAACAAATTAATCACACAAAATCAACATAACATTATAAAAATTGATCTGTCAAGTAAATGTGATGTAATTTTTGTGCATGTTTAGTTATATCAAAAAGAATGACGTGTCTTATATTGTCGTTAATTTTATCCCCATTCCGCGTTTTATCCCCATTCCGTTCCGCGTTTTATCCCCATTCCGTTCCGCCATTCCGTTCCGCGTTTTATCCCCATTCCGTTCCGCTTTTCCGTTCCGCGTTTTATCCCCATTCCGTTCCGCGTTTTATCCACATTCCGTTCCGCTTTTCCGTTCCGCGTTTTATCCCCATTCCGTTCCGCGTTTTATCCCCATTCCGTTCCGCTTTTCCGTTCCGCGTTTTATCCCCATTCCGTTCCGCTTTTCCGTTCCGTTCCACCATTCCGTCATTCCGGTTCCGCGTTTTGTCCCAACCCAATCTTGAGCTGTGGTGACAGAGATCAAATTTTTTCCGTCTGCCGTTTTTGCGACATAGAACGTTGCCACGGTAACCCGTCTGCGAGTCTCAATTGTCTCCTCGAATTTACCCAGAAAATTAACCGGTTTCGTTGAATTGTATCCAAACGCTTTAATGTTTGTTTTCTGTAGCTTCGCTCCTTTCATTTTTGCGAATGTATTCTGGTCGATAACGTTGATACTTGCGCCAGTATCTACAGTGGCTTTGAATGAGTGTTGACAGATTTTTACGTTGACCTTCCGGGCTTTTCCTTGTGATAGGGTATATAAATATTCATTGTCTGAACTGTCCGTATTATTTTCAACTTTCGTAACTGGATTTATGGGTGTTTTTGTTTTCTTCTTCAACTGTTTGGCATTTGGAATAGGTTTATGTTCTCGATGCTGTGATTGTCCTCGACAAACGCGAGCGAAATGATTTAGCTTTTGACATTTCCGACATTTTTTGCCCTTAGCTGGACACTGCCCTTCATGAGGCCACATTTCTTCGCAATTACGACATGTTTTCGACGCTATTTTATGAACGGCTCCAGTGCTTGTGTCTTTCGACTCGATATCACGCGCTTGAAATGCACTCAATTCATCGCGTCTTCCGTCAATAAGGATTGATTTGAGATCGTAACTCGGGTCTCGTAATGCTTTTTTACGGATTCTTGAAGACGACCCTGCAGTAATTATTTGTTGCTCGATTTCAAAGTCAACATCATTAAATGAGCATGTTTGTGCTAGTGTCCGTAGCCTGGTATGAAATTGATCCAGAGTTTCGTTAACTTCTTGCGTTGCTTGTCGAAAACGGTATACAGCGTATCGTCTGTTTTGCTGTGGTTCAAAATGTGCTTTGAGTTTGGTTTTCGCAGTTTCGTAATCATCTGCAGTTCCCGTGTCTGGAATTTGGCGAAATATTTCGCGTACACGTTGTCCCGCTTGATATAGGAGTAGCGCACGTTTTCTCTTGGGGTCAGTGATCCCACTGGCAAGTATAAACATCTCGAAATCCTCCATCCAAATGTTCCAACGAGCACCCAGACTTTCGCCAACTTCAGAATCAGGATTAAATTCCGGCAATGGTTGAATCGAAACAGATTGTATATTGATATTATTGCCAGCTTGCGCAGCCTGCTGATCTTCGGCCATCCTCGTCGCCAATATAATATTCCAGTTGCAAACACTCTCTCGTTTAAATTGCTCAGTTTATTAGACAACTCCAGTCAAAACCCTGTAACTAACTAGCTATTAACAATTCCTATCGTATCTATATATTCATAATGATTCCTTGTTCTAAAACGTTCACGTGACATTGTGACGTAACTATTATACTAAGTAAAAAGTGAATACATTAACCACCAACCATTAACAAAACAAGATGGAAAAGAATTAATATCCACCATATTACTGAATCACTAACCGTGCCCATCAGAAGATGTTAAGATGCAAATACTATAACAATGTACGATTTGTCAAATTCTCGTGTAACTTCCAATATTTTGAAATATTTTGTAAAATTAATTTTCTCCTTATTTTATAATCGTTGACTGGATATGAGTGAGCTTGTTACCAACCTGGCCGGCGTGATGTTTTATATAGAGAGAATGTCAACCAGATGAAACCATATATGCTATCGTAAAACGAGACCAACCGAAGTCACGACGATCCAAAGATACAGCTGGCGTAAGTTGTTGTTTATTTTGTCGCTTCCATTGTCTTTGCCAGTATACCATGCTAGCATACCCTGTTGCTCTAAGACCGTACTTCCTAGCCCTGTATAGAATTACGTCATGTCACCATCCGTAAAATATTTTCCATCCGACGGATTCGATCGATCCATCAGACATTTGCCATGCAGGTATACCCTGTTGCCTCAACACTATGCTTCCTAGCCCTATGGAATAAGGTAATTCCACACTTAAAAAAAACGTAGGAAAGAGCTAATCTAAGCTATAGATATTATATTTTCCTATTTGACAAACATTTCTCCGACGGTAAGGAATTAGGGTCTTCCCAAAATGCAACGCGCCTTCACACAACTCATTAATATTGAAACTTTTCATTCTCAACGCGCCGTTTGATTAAAAGCTATTGTTAAATATTGCAATTTTTGAAGATCTCGTTGTCTCAAAGGTATATGTTGGTAAATTTTTAGTTTAGTAATTTAGTAACGCTATTTTAGCATAATTTTGTAAATATATCACTTTTGGTTTGTTTCAAATTCCCATTGTATTCATGTATATTTCGGGTCAGTGAACATTCAAAAGTCAAGGTCTATATTTTTATATCAAAGACATGTTTAATTAAAAACAAACTGGGCATATATGCCACAACAATCACATTCGGTTAATGTCATTTAATTTCCCTCCGTGTTTCATGAACCAAAGCAATTGTCAGCAATGTCCATCAATCGGAGATAAGGTCATCATAACTTTACCGGAATCAGCAGTGAGATCATTCGACAGAAATTCTTTAGACTTTCTCTTTGCTCGAGAAGCCCCTTTAAAGTATAAAGGCGCATAATTTCCGCAGTAAATAAGTTAGTAAATAAATATTTTCACAAATAATCTCTACTTCCTTTTTATTTCAATTTGCTTGTGAATAAGTAATAAGCATCGTCAAGTTATGTTTTCGCAGTTAAAAGTCATTTGCTTGATCATTTGACCAGTTCTTACACGTTGCGATTTGATTTTCAGAAATCTTAATCAATTTTACTGTATCATCTCATTATAGATATTCTGGCTTCAAAATTGGGTCACTCAACTCAAAAAGGCACCTTATCCAGCTTTATTAAAATCAGTGATTTACTGTGATTCATTCCACCACCAGACCCCCTGTTAATCCTCCCTCTGGGGTATTTTCTCTCCTTTTCAGTTCCTCGGAATTCCTCGACCCAGTGTCGGGTTTTGCTCGCTGGGAGTCAGAAGTTGCGAAGATACAACTTTTCCTCCGCACTTTGGAAAGAACGAAGCTCTGAAACCTTCAAGATATTGAGGAAATCCTGGCTTTATTTTAAGGTAATATGCTCTGTTTTCTATCACTTGTTCTTGATCTCTGATATCGATGAGTTTTGTGGTCAATCAGGCTGAATTTAGCGAAATATTTGAACGTACAAGTTTGTATTTACATATTGACCTGCAACTAAGGATGTAAAATAACGATCTTATGTTCCGTTCTACAAATTTGCATACGTTGAAATCTCAAACTTAATCAAGTTTGAGATTTCAACGTATGCAAATTTGTAAAACGGAACATAAGATCGTTATTTTACATCCTTAGATGCAGGTCAAAATGAAATGAATATGTAATGACAAGGTGCATAGAAGGACCAATTGCGACCAAGCTGAACATGTGCTTTCTTGTAAATAGTAATCAGTAAATTCTTGTACAATATTATAGGTTATTTTGAGGCAACGAGAGGATATGAGATTTATACAATGAACACATATTCCCGAGGTGCCTCAAAATTACGTACTTATTTTTCACATTGGCGAGGTTGATTAATTAAGGACGCATAATAGAAATAAATTGTTATAAAAGGCATTTAATAGAACGAGTCCCAAGTAATGATAGCTTTTGTTTTAGAAAGAAAAAAGACAAAGCATGACCAGTTTGGCGTACTATTGTTTATATTAGTGCTTCTTAATTGGCCATATCTCGACAACCAAGTGAAATAATGGAACAATGGACAAATTACGCACCATGAAGTTTTAAATCAGAAGGTTATAATTTGAATTGTAAAACACTGCATGTGTTTGTTGTGTTTGCAATGGTAGATAGTTATACGCGGAAGGGATGAGTGAGTCGGACGAAGACTTTTATATCACCCAAAATACATTTAGTGGCGTTGAATTTCCAACAATTGAATTAAATGAGATTCTCGGCAATGCAGTGAAAAAGTTTGATGATAAGAACGAAAGCAAAAAGCAAGCTCAGGACAAAGACGACGAACAGACAAGTTTTAAGACAGGAGTCGTGGCCCTAAATGATGGAGAGGTGTTAGCGAGAAATAACGAACGGATAACCACTAAACACTATTGCAAGGCTGGTCGATTTTGTTTTTTTAATTTTTTGTGCTTTTAGGGCATAAGAGAAGAATGCCAGAGGGGAACATTACAGGGATATTACAGGGGATTATTAATTTATTAATTGTTTTGCCTTTGAATTTGGCATTGTTTTTAGCCCCGTTCTTCCGTTGAAATCAAAAACCGCTCCCAGCTTTTCAAACACTTGACTGACAGGGGATATTAAATACATTTTACTCTAAAGAACAAAAGAAATCGACCAATGTGAAAAATAAATACTGATGATGGGTATCTTTGATGCATGCACTTGATTTAGAAGACCTATCACGTCAACTGGACGTACATTATTATTGTTCAAACATTGTGTGGACAAATCAGTTAACATGGACCATCAGCTAAATAACAATAGATAATCAAAAGCTGTATAAGCAAGCACATACAGAATTTAATGTTCCAACTCATTCAGGGTAAAGAATGAAGAAAATGAAAGCAACACTTTTTGCCAAATTTGATAGAATAATCAGTCAGTATAATCTACGGACTGAACCGGACTGATAATAAAATGCAGACTGAACGGTTAAAAACGCAGACTGGGGATAAAATGCAGACTGGAATAAATATGAGATACTTATATTTTAGAGCAACATAATATTATATATGCTGCATAATATTGGTTCTCTGTTGAAGAATTTCAACAAAGAGTGAGTATCATACAGCATGTACAGAGCGATGTAATTTTGTTTTTGTATATACTGCATGATATTCGTTCTCTGTTAAAATTCGTCAAAAGAGAACAAATATTATGCAATATGTCGGATATTACGTTGCTCTAAAGCATACATATTCCATATTTACTCCGGTCCGCAGCCTGCAGATTATACTGACCTATAAAATAATTAAAACCAGCTAACCATGCTAGAAATAACCATGCTCAACATGGTACATTTCATCACATGCGTGATCGAGCCATAAATTCTGTGATGGTGGCATTAATAGTAGCTTCATAAATGCAAAATGACACCTGAAATATATCACTCGGACTAAGAAACAAAACATTCAAACTCTGTAATTCAGCAGCTGAAAATTTGTGATGCACGGGTGATTAGTTTTCTTCAGTTGTGCAAGCCAAATTACACACATAGTTAATTTGGTTTGTCTGCAGTGTTGAGAAACATGCCTAGAGTATGTTTGTCTACCAATTGTCCACTGTAGTAATAGTGAGGATTAAACAAAAATACCATAGAGTACTAGATTACAGTGAGTTTATAAGAGCTTAATCTGTCAAAATGACTTTTTTCACATTGTAACATTTGCATGCACTGACCATGCAAACTAGAAAAGGATTGACTCTGGACAACATACTAAGCATATGAGGCAGCTAATGCAACAGCCAATCAAATCTTACTATTTTCTGTCGAGCTATGTTTTACATATAGGTGATGTAGTAAGACCCAATAAGGACATACTGATTCTCTGTATTTCGTCATGTTAGTGGTTTTAATGAGGCTTATGTGCCTGACGTCCTTGGATCAGGTCAACTATTTCGCACATATGAAACCATGGTCTTTAGTCTTAGTAAAAACTGTAGTTTAGATAATCTACTGTTAGTCTTCATGTTTGGTAGTAGGAAAACTAAAAGGTCTTGTCAATAAATAAAGCATGAAAATGATAGCGAAATTTATGTATTTTTGAGCTGTAATGTATGCTACAGTTTAACTGCATAATTTATATGACAGAACCAAATAAGTTATTTAATAGTGGATTCTGATGATTCCTAACTCAAGGCACAGAACCTTAAGTTTATAGTTTGTGACCCTGCCCATACCATATCATATCATCCATGTTCATCCATAAGGAGATCTTTGCATTAAACTGCTGCATAGCCACGCCCCCCTCCCCATTCCCCATTGAAGTTTCTGCTGTACATGTTTCTACCAATGCATTTGGCATCTTGGACCTTCCTTTTCAGATTTTGCCCTTTAATCTGCCCTCAAAGCCCTAATGTTCATTGTTTTTATTTTCCACATTTTGTAATTTTTTTTCGCTTATGCACTAATGATTATTGGTTTCTATGCACCCAAGATCTCATGGAAAACTGCCATACTCTGCAGTCTGAACGGAAGTGATAATACCAACACGGCGACTATTTCGCAAGTGTACGCCGATTAGACTGAACATCAACAGCGACTGAAATAGTATTTATCCGCAACTTTTTTTAAGCAGACTTGATACCAGGGTATTTTGTATTGATTTTATAATTATTTGTCTCAAAACTCATTTGTGCCGTTGCAACGCTGTCACATTATGCCCATTTCCAGACGTCTTACTGCTCATGTACATGTGCAGATACATGTAAGCATAGTGTACGAATTTTTTGCATTGTAGAGCATTTTGAAAACGCTTAAGTTTGCTATTTTACCCGCACAAAAAGGCATTTTCCGAAGAAAAAGAGTAAACCTAACAAGCAACCACAAAAACCACAAACTTAATATCATATTCATTTTGCATAATTAATGTTTTATTTTTTACTACGATAAAGTATTTTCTTGAAGTGGAAGCTCTACATTTTAATATTTCTTATTTTCTTTCCCAATATCCAAAGAAGTGGCCTAGTTTCTAATGCGGATGTTCATCATTTGGGTTCCACCTGTCAAATGTATTTTTTGGCGGACCGGAGGATAAGTTGCCCTACTGAGTATCCCTACAGTTTATTTGGAATCATGTTAAACATTGACGGTTATTGTGGTCTGTCCTCATCCCCCCACCCGCGCTGCCCTCGTGCATGAGGTGCTGTATGTCTTGCCCTTGTGGTGAAGCTAAGTAATATTTATTTCCCCCGCATCGAAGCGAAATTTAGAAAATGTCTGGTCAAATTTTTAGTTGCTTATCTTATATTTTTGCACTTTTTGTAGATCGGCCGTGCATTAAAAGTTCCATAATTGCTTATCCACATCATCAACCAAAATGCAGTAGACACTGATGAAATAGAAGGTCTTAATATTTTCATGTTTTATTACTCCACCTGCAGTAGGCGAGGCGGAGTTTTAAATTTGCCCCGTTTCTGTTTTTTTCTTTTTCTTATTACTCCGCCTGCCGTAGGCGAGGCGGAGTTTTAAATTCGCCCCGTTTCTGTTTTATTTTTTTTCGGTGTCAGAAGTCGGTGCCGCCGCTCATGGGTGATACCGCTGGGCACAAGCCGCGTGAGCCGACCTAAACACGGCGTTTAAACTCAATTTCAAGCGGAATATGTCAACAAAACACGCATTTTAACATGTATGCTAGAACATCTAAACGGCAAGAAGGTTTTACGTGCAAAGATTCTCATGCAGAGTGTTTTAAAACGACAAATTCAACCGCGAAACTTTAGCGAGGAGCGATGTATCGCGGGGAAGTTTTGAGAGCGTGTTTCCGTCATTTTCTGTTGTATTCCTACTTTTAAGGAAATTTAGAAATTTCTACACGAGAATTAAACGCAAATTCGCGTGAGCCGACCTAAACACGGCGTTTAAACTCAATTTCTAGCCGAATATGTCAACAAAACACGCATTTTAACACGTATGCTAGAACATCTAAACCCCAAGAAGGTTTTACGTGCAAAGATTCTCATGCAAAATATTTTAAAACGACAAATTCCACCGCGAAACTTTAGCGAGGAGCGATGTATCGCGGTTAAGTTTTGAGAGCGTGTTTCCGTCATTTTCTGTTGTGTTTCCACTTCTAAGAAATTTATACACAAGAATCAAATGCAAATTCTACTGAAATATCTATATGCAAAACACAATTTTTAACACGTAGTAATGAACAAAAAGGGGCAGGAATGTTCTTTCAAAACATTGCTCCAGAAATGTTTTAAAAAGGCAAATTTTGAGACTCTCCATTATTCCATGATCAAGAAGTGAGTCTACGAAATGTGTTCGTAATTCTAATCACGAAGTATTCGTTGTGATTTCTTTCCTTGGTTTTCTATTTCTACCTATGTTGATGCTGATATTTCATGCAAAATGATTTATTTTCCTGTGGGATCTCATACATTTATAAAAGGTAAGAGACATTTTACATTCCAATTCCAGAAATACATATGTTAGTCTAAAGTTCCCAACAAATTATGTTGTGGAGACTTCAGGCAGTGTGCTACAGAATTGGCTCAAATGATGCTATCAGGTTAATATATTTAAGTATTGTGTACACTTCTAGTAAAATTCTCTTTACTTCCAACTACCCAAAAGTAAAACAGCCATATGTTGGTGGTATTATGACAAAAGAATCTTGTTTAATATATGTACTATGAAAGTCCTTAATTTAAATTAAATTCTGAAAAATGCAATCTTACTTGGACTCTGGGCAGAGTGCCTGGCAGGTCACTCAGACATTGATTTTTGGTCATCTTAATGATTACATAAGATGTGCTAGCAATGTCATAAAATGCCTTGAAGGGTACCCCAATAATAACTGATTTAAAAAGGAGTTCGTTGGGCAGAACAGAAATAAGTGAATATACCCTATCCCCAATGAACGCTCTAGTTACAGACTTGCGCCCATTTTCGTTTGGGCAGGCGGAGTGAACGCCTTAGCAGGCGTCTTGTTTTGAATTAAAATGCTTTGAATATAGTTTGGGTGACTCTCTTGTCACATGACGCGTGGCATATATCCTGGTGTCACAAAACCCAATGAAGGCCAATGGAACTGCTATGTCATGGATGTTATTGTCAACATTAATAGGACATTGATAATATTGGAAATGGCAGTTTTCTTCCCAAACAATTTGATTTTAATCTCATGGGCTTTAAAATATTTAAAACATCAAATTTTGGTGTGCCTTACTTACTTCACTAAATATTTAAAATTTGGTGCACAAAAGGACCAATTTACCATTGTAATTAATCATGTTCTGCAAATCCAATTTCATTTTTTGCTGCCTTTGAACTTCAATTGGAAGTAATTAGAAATTGAATAAAAAATTCTCCTACCTCGGCCAGCTCCTCAATGCCAGCGGGCCGATTTAGCGGGGCGAAGAGCGAGCCAACATTGTAAACGCTAATGTAAATTGCTAATTTGATCTTTCCTAGGAAGCAGCCTCGCATGCCTGACAAATTTAAAGAACCAATGTTAGTGAGTCAAGTACTTTGATTCACAAATGACATGTGTCCTACCCTTCCCAACTGATCCGACCATCTGTCTTCTTGCCTTAGTTCTAAGCTGTCTTCCTCAGTTCTAAGATCCTAAATTCCATTGGTTACCCTCACCTTCTTTACTATCGAACAGTCACTCACAACTGATAAACACGCATTCCCCATCGCTACTGCAACCCAATTCCAAAAATTAAAAGAATTAATAGTAAGCATTAGAAGTATGCATTTTAAGTGTAAGAGAAAAGTTTGGATACATAAAAACAGGTGAGAATTCGACTTAAAGTGCATATGACACCATCACCATTTTTTTCAAAAATTTGCCCTGACAAGATGATTCGAATGATATATACCATTCGTCAAACGGATAAACACTTCCAGAGATATTGGCTTCAAACACGCCCGAAAATGGCTTTTTTGAAATCATGGCCGGGGAAAATGAGGCTGGGTCGAATTAGCTCTGTCTTGTCATACGGGGAACGAGACGCAATGCCGCATATCAAAGCACAACCTCGTACCCAGGCTCTTTCTTCCGGGGAAGGAAAGACCCTGGTCGGAGCTGGTCACGTGAATCCCCAGATTTTGGGGATAAATTATAAATTCAGGTAGGGAGGGGTGGTTGAGGAGTGGGCTTGTTGTGTTTGAAAAATTATAACTTGCGTGTTAAAGTTCAGAACGATAAATTTTAATTTTGCAACAAGCTTAAGAGATCGTGAAATAATTCGTATTTATTATGATAGGGCTTCCTGTATATTATCGAGTGTTGGACTACATTGTCAAGCGATCGGATTTCAGTGGACAACCAGCGCGAGAAAAGCATGCTCGCGGCTTCAGTGTAAAAACACAATCTACAAATGTTAAAATCTTCTAAGTCGACCGATCAAACGAACAATATGGTTGTGACTGATGTCCGGGTTGAAATACATCCTATCCGACATGTAAGTTAACCTAACGCCGGATTTACCTCGAGTTATGCAGATATGTAGAATTGCTATGAAATAACGAGACCCAGCGATCCCGCGCAAGTACTGTGACTGTATGTTCTAAACATGCTCTCGACTGTTACAACCTGTCAAAGTATATGCCGTTTTGGCAGTGGTGAAACTCTATGATAAAGATTTATGTCGAAGTATAGCTTCCTTTTATCAAACGTATTGTAACTCATACGATGCAAACAAAGCCAAAGATTCTTCCGTGCGTGCGGTATGACTTGGGCATTTTAATTATAGTGTTGTATAGTATGCGTATAATTATATACAAATCACTTTATTATATTTATTATATACACCAGCCACATAAATATTATTAAAAGCTTTCATTGCTATGACTTTGTAGCTTGATTTATCTAGAATATTTTCAAAACAATTGCATGCTGCTGTGAGAATCAATATGTTAACTGTAGACTTCACTACATGATTACTGCATAGAAGTAATACACATGCACATTATTTTAGCGACTAACTATGGCGCACTAGACAAACAGTCGATCAACAGAAACTATAAAAAATCCCTGTACAAACTCATCAAGTAATGCTATGTGTGCGAGAGTTTCTGCGTTTATATAGAGTTTATGTGATAAATATATGCATACATACTGACTATTCCTGACAAAATGTAGACACTTTTGTACAGAAACCTTAGAGATACAATATATAATAGAAAAATACTTCGCTAAACCTTATCTGCTATCATTCTGTTAAAAAAAGCGAAAGTAAATCGCCATATAGGTATATTCCAATTGGATTTAGAAGATACTGGGCAGTATTTTGCCCTCAAAAGCATGCGGTAGTTTACTTGTTTACATGTATAATTTTGTAGCATAGATTCTCTAATAATTTTTTGTACCAAATATTATCTTAAAATCTTTCTGTAGTACATTCTGTTTAATATAAATGATTATTTCAAAATAAAATCAATAACATGTAAACAGTTTACAAGCAGTTTTAGAATCAATTGATTGAATGGACATTCATTGTTTTATTTGACTGTTGTCCAAATCAACGCTTGCCGAAACCTGCTAAAATCCTAAACATACATCACTCTTGGCTCCTGTATGAGAAATTAACAAGTAAATCAATGCGAAGTATATACCGTTTCCAAATAACAACAATTTAGTACTGAGATATTGCATGAACTGTAAATATAAGCCCTGAGGCGGCCGAGAGAACATAATAACAGTTACAAAGCATAGGCGCGATCACACGTTTTTAGTACTCATTTCCTGACTTGCTACTTACAATAGAATCTGTTTACCATATTTTTATGATTTAAAAGCAAACAGAAATCAAACTTTGAAGCATACATGATTCATAAAGTTGGCTGTACACAGCACTCACTCCTTGCGACCGAAGTGTAAAGTGCGCAAGTGGAAGCATGTAATTTGACACTTAGCCTACACCCCTTAGGCAATTAAATTTTTTCACATCACGTGACCAGCTCCGACCAGGGTCTTTCCTTCCCCGAAGAAAGAGCCTGGGTACGAGGTTGATCAAAGCAATGCAAAAATATGGTCATGTGTGAAGCGAAAAATAGTAAAAAAGGATTTCTTCCGGGAGATATTTGTTTGTAGATGAGCATGTACTATTTAGGCGAACAAAAACTCATCATTTTACCTCCGAAACTGAAGAAAATAGCTCAAACTTAGAGATGTGTCACGTATCGTGTCTGCTTACAAAGGAATTTCTCGCTTCGAAGCCATAAAAACACGTCGGACATGGTAATATACAGGCACAAATACACGGGATACAAGGTTAACAAACCCCTAGCTAAGTAGAGTACTAAAAGACGCGTGAAAAAATCAAATAGCACAAGCACCATCTTTCAGTCGTTTATGTAGTTGCTGTAAACACCACAAGTGCATAGTCCTTATGCGTTTGGAGTAATTGTACACACATAATCTTGCCCATATAAACTTAGACACAAAGCTTTATCAAATTCCCGGATGGGATGCCATATACTTATTATGTTTTGTATGTTATTAGGTATGTTATTAGTCTTATTATGACTCCATTAGGTATAGAAAGAGATTGAAAAGTATACGGCCATATTAGGCTTCTAAGATCACCTTATTTACAAATATAGTAATAGACCTAACCTCAAGGTAAAAAATCTTGAAAAATAAGTGGATTAGAGTTTACAATAGAGAGCTTAAGTTTCACGTTCCCGGTCAACTGCAAACGGCAAGGCCGAAATTTCTTGGCAGAATTTTCGTTTAATCTGTACGTTTTAGATTTTCATTCTTATGTCATAACTTCGGTCATACAATAAATTTTTGAAACGTCGATAATTACAATTACTCCTTGCCTCCTATTAACTATCTTTCTTTGCCTGCCGTTTGCCGTTTCACGTTTAAACGCAAAGCTTAAGCTCTCTAATATATTTGATTAAACAGCTGCACAATGTTGCATGTGCCATGTGGTCATGTGTTCATCTCAATGCTGACATTTGACTCTACTCTCAAAATTTGCCATACATTTTGACAAAGAATGATAAATGATATACCCAATGCAGCTATATGAGTTAACATAAAGTATAAAATACGTAAACATACTAATATTTTTAACCAGGAAAGTTTACACGATTAGCAAAGATATAGTTCCAAATGTTCGTGCTCATCAATACGCGAATAGGCTATATTTACGGACCCGTAAACGGTCTTTGCTAGGCTATATTTATCGCACTCTCGTTCTTAGTCTTTACGCATCCGAAACTCGCACGTTATTTCGCGTGTAAACGCGTGATTCGGCCACGTGTTGAAAACGCGGTCTTTGCAAATCACCCATCGCAATTCAACGTTTACAGTGAAATATCTCTATTACTTTTAAGAGAATTAGCTTAAATGAAAGTGTGGGAACGGTTTTTTAATGGTAGAGAATTGTCCTCGTTTGAAGAACTAAATTACGAGATTTCGACGTACCAAGAACGGTTTTTCGTCAACCTTTACCGTCGCAGCTCTCGTAGTATCGAGTCTGTCAAGCGACGGGCACCCAACAAAGCATTTTGTGAAGATTTGAAGTTCTCGGAACTAGACTTCTCCTGCAAGGAAGAAGGAAGAAAAATTATATCAAAATCCAAGGGGGTGAGACCAAATGAAAGGTAAATCTTCTGCGAATACTCGATTTTCTTGTCTTGCTCGTATGTCTAAGTGCGCATTCCTTGTTTCTATTGTTGCGCATTCCTTGTATTATTTGTCTGATGGTATTGACTGTTAATTGACTATTTTTATAGTAGTATTTTTATCTCAAAGACTGTCCATGCAACACTAAGCTGAGAACTTCAGCTGATGGAAAGAAGTTGGTAGTGAAATCGCTGTGCTTGGAACACATTTATGAGAGGACAGAGATTAGTTAATACTTACTACTTAGTGTGCAACAGTGCAAGTAACATGTTGCAGTCTAGACTGCAGATTTGGCATTGCAGCTCCCAAGATAATTTACTGTTAAAAACTTTGGTGCATCTGAAACTTAGAGCTTGGGTCAGGGCTATTTCAGATCCGCTACAGCTCCTAGTTACCAGGACTTGTCGTGAATTTTCTTGAGTGATAAAATAACCCCTATCCAAATCCTAACCCTAACATTAAAGGCCAACCCTAACCACAGCAGTCGAGAAAAAAAGTAAGTTAATAAAAAACTAATAAAGAAAAAGTCAACACGGAATTCGAACCCGCAACATAAAGCTTGGATCAACACCCACATGTCTTCGTTCCTGCGCTATTCGAGCAATCGCCTGGTCCATAAAAATAATAATTAATGGACATAAGAGGCGCTAGGTGCTCTGGCAGATCTGAAAAAGCCCTAACGTAGAGCTTAACATGATTAACGGTATAGATGTTACCCTAAAAATTCCCCTAATCAGAACCTACATTTATGCACATAATGTTATAGTACAATCATAGACAAAACTGTTGAGACGTTTGTGAATATTCAGCTACTTATCCTCCCCTCCACCCCAAATCAATGTTGCGTGACTAAAAAAATGTTTTTAGTAATACCGTTCACATGCGTTTGTGAAATATGAAGAACAACATTGAAATGGGGGTAGGGGGGAGTGTGTGAATGAACTTTTGAGGCACCTATAAGAGATAAAACAACAGCAAGTATAATTTTGAAGCTTTGTCTCAACAGGTTTTGTCTAAGATTGTCTCAAAGGAAATGATAAACAATGAAACATGAATTTGCTATGCAGAATGACAAAAAACGGAGACAGTTGCATGATACATTATCTATACCAAATTTGTTTTGCTTGTTTATGTGCTTTTTGAAATATGAGAGCCGGATACGGGGGGGGGGGGGGTGATCGAACTTGCAATTTCTTTGACAGAAAAAAAATGCAATTGAATTGCATGTCTTGAATATACGTTAATTTTGTTTTCTGGTTTGAACAAATGATATGTAAACTAGTCTTGTTCCTTCGAAATTTTACAAGGGTAATAATTTTGGCAGTTTCAAGTAATTTCCGCTCATATGTTATCACCTAATGTTACGCAGGAATTATCGCAAAATCATGGCACCTTTTCAATTGTAACAGGTTTCATTTATCAATTGTAGCACATACTGTGTTGTGTTCATACGAAAGGTTCGGCAGCTGTATGAGTCAAAAGCTTGCTTACTTTAGCAATGGTTTTTATCGGAAAGATTGACCCAGAGATACGCGCATATATTAAGTACAACAAGAATGCGTGTGTGAAAGATTTGATGAAAGAGACAAATGTATCTCGTGCGCAAATTATCGTATCAGGAAAGAGCCGCTTCGATTAAAAGCAATGTAAAGGAGGTTGAAAAGATCTGGTGGTCGCCCTGAGAAATTATCTATATGTGACAAGCGTGCCTTACTGCGCGAAATAAAAGTTTTGCGACGAGATGATGGCAACTGGACAGTGAAGAGATTAATGGAACAAGTGAACGTCCAACATGTATCCGTTAGAACTGTTACCCGATTTTTACATGCAAATGCTACAGATACCTGCAAGCACGCAAAAAAGGCCTTGTTAACGAAGCGGATAAAAAGAAACGAGTTACATTCGCCAAGAAAATGATGAAAGAGTACGATGAAGATGTTTGGACGAAGGATATTGCATTTTACCTCGATGGTGTAAGCTTTGTGTATAAAAAGAATCCAAAAGACCAGGCCACCGCTCCAACAGGAAAAATATGGAGAAAGGCAAACGAAGGTCTTAATTCTGGATGCACTTCAAAAGGTACGAAATGCGGAACGGGTGGAAAGACTGTGAAGCTTATAGTTGCCATTTCCCATAGAAAAGGTGTCATTTGCTGCGAAAGGTATGAGAAGATGGATGGCCCATTTTTTGCCTCATTTGTTGAAAAGCATTTTAGCAAATTGATGAAAGCATCGAGAAAGCGGACTCGAATGTGAGTTCAGGACGGAGATCCTTGCCAAAACAGTGCAGTCGTAAGAAAAGTCATTTCATCACTTAACTGCCCACTGCTGAAAATACCCCCACGAAGTCCCGATCTGAACCCTATAGAGAATATATTTCACTTGGTTCGTAAACAACTCGACAAGGATGCTTTGGCAAAGAACATTTGTTGTGAGAGCATGGATGATTTGGAACATCGAATCAAAGCAACGTTTATGGCCATTCCAATCGAAACAGTTGACAAAACCATATCTTCTATGTCTTCGAGGGTTAAGCAAATAGTTCACAGGAAAGGAGAACGGCTAAAATATTAAGTAAATAAATTTTTTACACTGCATATTTTATTTCGCAAAAAACCCTTTCTTAAATATCAAGCATATTGTCACTTCGGAATAATAAAATTTTAGATTAATTTACCCCCGTTAAATTGATAGGCGGGGTTTGCGAGAAGGCTAGATTTATGAACGTTTACCTTATTACTAATACTACATCAGAGAATGCTCAGAAAATAATTCTACTATACTAACATTCCATTAGGTAATAGAGCATAAGCTTACAGGTAACCGACAGGTAACCAACAGGTAACCAACAGGTAACCATTAGGTAACCATTAGGTAACCAACATCGTTGAGGCCAAAAACATTACTCGTAACAGGTAACCACAGGTCACCACTAATTTTGTAAAAGAGAAGAAAAAATATTTCTTTTATAGTGAATATGTTGGTTACCTGTGGTTACCTGTTATAAAACATGATTTATTTCATAGAAGTTCTTTATTTGGGTTGGTTACCTTATGGTGACATGTTGGTTACCTGTTGGTTACCTGTTGGTTACCTGTTGGTTACCTGTTTTTCAGTACGATGTATTACATATGATTTTTGCAATATCAACCAGAAAATCAAATGTGTCTTCAAAAGAAAGGTTTTTTTTCTTTTGTATGCTCATAGTTTTCTTTTTACTTGCAGAAAGGTGCATACTTAAAGAAGGAAAAAATAAATTTTCCTTGAAACCAAAACAATTGGAAGAAAAATACTGTGTCGTGCAATGCAATTCTGAAACAATATATAATATAACAACAATCGAAGACATCTTGCAATAAATTATCCTTAAATGCTACCTTTAATGCAATATTTTGAACCAAATAAACCTCTTCTTCAGCTTCTAACACGACAGCACGGACTGGAATAAGCGTTTGTTTTAAATTTCTGAGCCCAGCATGACCAGTTCGGCAAAGCACCGTTTGCAGCAAGGGATTTCCTTTTGTGAACTTTGAGGTATTTGATGAGAGAAGTCTCCACCTTGCTGCCATCATTTCGGTTTCTCTATCATCAATGCAACCACGTTTGCCCACGAAAACAATTGGCTCTTTACTTGTGGCAAAAATGGGCGTGTCCCTTTCGAAAACGATGTCTTTGGCAAAATGAGTTTTGGGTGCGGGGAGATGCAACGTTTGCCCTTCCAGCAAAAGCAACATGTCCTTCCATGCTAAAATCTCCGGACTCCATCTAAAATCATTTAAGAAAATAACCTCTGCATTTTCTGAGCCTACCCATGCATAGCTGGTTGTTGCAGGATTAGTAAACGTTTGGAACAGCTCGTTAAGGGGATTAAGTATAAACGTTTTGCCACAATCGGCCGGACCCACAATCATAACATTTCGATACTTTCCTCTTCCTTTCTCAAGGAGCTCACGAGTAGCAGCTGCAAACACATAAGCGTTTATGTTGTTGTTCCTTAATACTTCTTTGGCACTTTGAATCCACGTCTTATCGCAATCATTAACACAGTCTTCTTCTAAAGCATTCCCTATAACTGACATTCTCAACACATTACGCCGCGCCAAAATCGTCGGAGCCATTTCCATTCTCCAAGCGGTTGCAATTAAATCATTTAGCTTTTTAGGCGCCTGGTTGAAAATAAATTGGGCAAGATCTACCTTTCCCTCCTCCTCCTGCGGTTTGGCCAGGACCATCAGCTCTACGTCACTCTTAATGCTTTTCAGGACAACTGTCTTTCCAACCTCATGTGCAGTCAAGCGAGTGCGCTTAGGCGGTTTTTCTGTCTCCTTCGTGTTAGCCGACGAGCATGCTGAATTAATGGATTCGGTTTCTTTGCGGCATCGTTTCTGTTTCGAATTATTTCTCCAAGTCGAAATGGCTCGATCAGTTCTCGGGGCTGACGCTGATTTCAAATCGGGGTGACCTTCACTGTGCAATGTTTCTTGGTCATTCTTCGTTACATATTTGTAGGCCGTGTAATAGTCGTTGTGGTTTTCACTAAAATGTACTGTTACACCATAATGTTTCATTAAGTTCTCTTTTGACTTCAGCCACCTTCGATTGCCATCAAATTTTACTGACATGTGGTAATGAAAACCGTGATCCTTGTGCAGCTCTTTGCTGCAAGCCCAATGCAAAAGATTGCTTTTTGCCTCGCCAATACAAAACGATTCGATAACAGCTGAAGCGAGCGATTCCCTTGTAGGAAATATCTCGCTGTTTGCTTGAAGTAACATTTCCTGACAGTTCTTCTTGGCAATTCCAAAGCCATACTGTATGTATACAGCAAATTGCAGATTATTTTCAGGCGAGATATATATTTCAAACGATTCGGTAATGAAATATATTTCCTCAAAATTATTAACAATTACTCGCCCAGAATTTCAAAGCAAAACCGTCATCGTAATCAGCACGTGAATATCCCCCCCCCCCCCTCTCGCTCACCACAAAAATATACACCACCCCACCCCCATCCGAGTATAAAATTATTTAGGATTTACAAGTTGCATTGCAATTTTTTTTGAGTAGTTCAAATATACAATGAACTTTTGGTCGTTGAAATGTATATAATGGCAGTCTGGTGAATGTTGTCGAAGACAATCATAGGCAAAACTGTTGAGACGTTTGTGAATATTCAGCTACTTATCCTCCCCTCCACCCCAAGTCAATGTTGCGTGACTAAAAAAATGTTTTTAGTAATACCGTTCACATGCGTTTGTGAAATATGAAGAACAACATTGAAATGGGGGTAGGGGGGAGTGTGTGAATGAACTTTTGAGGCACCTATAAGAGATAAAACAACAGCAAGTATAATTTTGAAGCTTTGTCTCAACAGGTTTTGTCTAAGATTGTAGGTAGGATGTAGAGGATATTATAATGCTTGCGCCTTTCAATTTTTCATGCGCCTTTTAGTATTTTACTCAGCTGGGGTTGGATAACCTTGTATTCCGTGTACTTGTGCCTTTATATCACCTTGTCCGATGCGTTTTTACGGCTTTCAAACGAGAAATTCCTTTGTAAACAGACATATCGAATTGTCTCGCCACGGCGAAATTTAGAAAAAAAATGGTGATCATAAACACTTATTTGAAAACATACAAAGCTTAGCACGTTACTCGTAGGTTAGAAATGAAGATTGATTTTGGGATTTTACCATGCTTTCAAAAATTTTAATTCCTTTAATAAGCCTAGCCCCATGCAACTTTCACACGGCAAACCCCCTATAGTATAGTTACTTTATATCGTTCAAATTTTAAACCTTTACCGCGATTCTCATGCTTACTTATACGAAACGCTTTCATTTGCACCAAACGAATTGAACCCATGGGTTCGTTAGCCCAATGGATGAAAAAATACTTGATACACATGACACCTCCTCTCAACATTTTGCGCTTTTTACATTTTTTTTTGTTCGCCCTGTATTTTTTGCACGTTTTTTAATTCCCATGGGAATATAACTTGCTTTATTTAGCTCGAAGCTGCTTTAATGCACACAAACAATGACTTAATTGTTCCTTGTTTCCTGCTTACCAAAACGAATCTGAAAGCACCAATATTAATACGTAGTCATGTCCCGGCCACCATTTACAGGCGACACACATTAGCAAGGTTTATTAGCATCTCGTAAGTTTAACTTGGGGCCTGTTTATGTGAGAGGCGGACGGGACGCTTTCCGAGACGAGACGTTTTCATCCCGCGTTGAGTTTTCCTTTATATGAGAGGCGGGACGAGACATTCACCGGGACGTAAACCAAGCCGGGACAATAGTAAAATATTGCAAAATAGCTTTTTTTCTTTCCCTAAATTGATGTTGCTCCAGTTCTACGCTCCAATTCTAAGTTAACACAAATAAAATAATAGAGTGAAATGAAGTTTGTCCAAATAACTGCAAGAATTGTCAGGATGGCAGAAACTTTATCCAGTTGTGGTTTTAGATCTGTGGAATGACCGAATTGTTTATGTTTTCAAAGAATGCTAAGGGAAGTCCATGTCAAATCATCCAGACGGCGAAACCAAGGTGTCAGGGTTTGCCTCACAATTACATCACAGTAAGATACTGATGAAATAAACAAAATTTCAAAATTTCCCGTCTTTAGCGTTCAGACTGCAGGGAATGTGACCAGCTAAAAAAACCGCGGACATCATTATTTTTGCCAAAAAAGGAACGTTTCATACACAGGAAGTCATTTTTCATTTCATTATAGTTTGGGCTGCAATGGCCACGAGTTGACCAAAAGTCTATTCTATATATCATTCATTTTCATTGACGCAGAATCCAAAAATGTTATCAAAAAGATTGGATCTTGTAACGCAAAGCATTTATTTGCATACAATTTAAATTGCAACACTTACAGGACACACTTATGTTTAGGCCGTGGTTAGTGCACTAGCCAACTTCTAATGTACTTCATGTTTGTAATATCATAAAGGCCGTTGATTCTTGTTCGTTTTATCGAGGATAGATGAATTGTTTCGAAAAACTGCCACAACGGTAGACTTTGAATTGCTGTACTACTTATTTTCAAAATGCTCCGTGCCTTTCACAATCGGTTGGACATTTTTAAAATTATGTCTGATGCCCAAGTTTTCTTTGTTTCGGTGCAAAATCTCTAATTTTTAAATTATGCCGAGGTTAATGTTAAGCGGTTAGCATTTTGTTTAAAAATTAATTTCCAGTCCAAACTGGACTTTGCCTGCAAATAGCAGAAGTAATCTACGACCGGTGGGTATTTTAACATAACCTAAATTTGCGTTATATTCCTTCTTGCCAGTTGTGAGATATTGCCAATATAGATCGATCGTTATAGACTCCAAACTTTTATTAAGTTATTAAACTCTTAGGTTATACAATTTACATATATTCATCTGACTTCGTGCTCTGAGGTGCTTTCTCTTCAACAACGTAACAATAACTCTCTCTCGTGTACTCTGACACACTCTGTTATATGCATGCACTGTTTGCTATCTCAATTTAACATTAACTAAATCCTAAATTCTTAACTCCTAGACTCACGGTTTACAAACTAACAACTTGTAAGAAGACAACCGTCAATCTTCTTTTATTTACTACGAAGAATTTTACGGCTGGGTCGAACAATGTCTTGCACTGACGGATACTGTGTCCTGTAAGTATTGCAACTTAAATTGTATGCAAATAGATGCTTGGCATTACAACATCCAATTTTTTGATAACATTGTTGGATTCTGCGTCATTTAAAATGGTAAATATCAACTTTTCGTCAACTTATGGCCGTTGCAGCCGAAAATATAATGAATTGAAAAATGACATCCACTAACCAAAGACAGAAAGAACAAGATGGGAAAGAATTGATATCAACCTAAGTAGTGAATCACTAGCAGTGTTCTTCAGAAGATGTCAAGATGCAAGTACTATTACAAAGTATGGTTTGTAAAGGTCATTTACAATCAAATTTTCGTTTTTTTATTATGTTGAAATATTTTGTATACTAATTTTCTCTTTATTTTATGATAGTTTACTATGATATGAGTAAGCTTGTTACCCACTGGACCGACGTGATGTTCCACCAAGATAGAGAGTGTCAACCACATGAAACCATAAACAGCATGTTAAGACGAGACCAAATGAAGCCACGACGATCCAAAGATAAAGTAAATGTTTCTTTGTGAGTTCAGCTTTTGTTTCAATGCCTGTAGTTGCACTCAAAAGCTCACAAAAACTATATTTTTACTGCGTTTTTTGGGTCATGCCTGTAACCTTGTTACTATGTTTTCACAAAAAAATGCCCTTGGAGGGGACCTAATTAGAGTGGACCTAATTAGGTTTCCAGGTTCAATTCCTGGAGACACATAGATGTGCACTCACTGATACACCCTAACTGTACTTCGTGTAGTAGAGGTAAGTTTACTTTATTGTAAACTAATAGTGGGTACTTACAGTACTTCTTAATCCCACTAACCACCCCCGACCATTTCCTTACCACCCCTACCGGTTTTCGTAGCTTTATAGTTCTCGCTTTTGTCCTGTTACTACGGTTAGCATTAGATTACTCTGACATGCGCCGAAGGTAACTCTAGTCTACTGCAGTTAGTATACTGAAGTTACCTCAGCTAAGGTAACTTCTAGACTACCGTAGCAGTAGACTATAGTTACGTTACTCAACTAAGGTGGAGTTTTTACCTACGGTTACTCTACCTTAGTTAACTAACGTAACTCTAGTCTACTGCTAAGGTAGTCTATATAGAGTTCCCTTAGCTAAGGTAACTTTAGTATACTAACTACAGTAGACTAGAATTACCTTCCGCGCATGTCATAGAGTAATCTAATGCTAACCGTAATAAAAAGACAACAGTGAGAACAATAAAGCTACGAAAACCGGTAGGGGTGGTAAAATGGTCGGGGGTGGTTAGTGGGATTAAGAAATACTGTAAGTACCCACTATTAGTTTATAATAAAGTAAACTTACCTCTTCAAAACGAAGTATAGTTAGGGTGTGTCAGTAGTGCACACCTATGTGTCTCCAGGAATTGAACCTGGAAACCTAATTAGGTCCACTCTAATTAGGTCCCCTCCAGGGGCATTTTTTGTAAGGAGTCATGATAGTAGTAATAATAAGGTTACGGTCGTGACTTAACAATACGCAGTAGAAACATAGCAATAACATTACAGGCGTGACATACCACCTAGGTTTTTTCGATCTTTTGACTGCATTACCGGGATTAAAATGAAAACTGAACTGACAAAGAGAAAGGAAACGACAAAATGACATCAAAAAACTTACGCCAACTCTATCTTTGCTCGTGGCTGCGTTTGGTCACGTTTCCCCATGCTGTTTATGGTTTCATTTAGTTTGCATTTTCTCTTAAAGCTTTTCATACCCAGTCAACTATCATAAAATAAAAAAAATTAATGTTACAAAATATTTCGAAAATTCTATTGTAAATGACTTTGGCACACCGTACATTTTCATAGCATTTGCATCTTGACATCTTCTGATAGACAAGACTAGTGATTCAATTCTTACATCGATATCAATTCTTTTCCATTTTGTTCTGTCATGGGTTGCTGGTTTGTGTATTCACTTTTTACTTGGTATCTTTAAAAAAAATGTTTTCAAGGTAAGCATACAAAAATAACGCTAATAAGCATTTGAGAGGACTAAGTAATTATTTAATAGATAAGCACTAAGTTCAACGGCATTATTCGATATATTGCAGAAACCTTGTGAATCTAGGGCAGTCAGTATGTTATTTGCGTGTTCTGCGAATGAGTTTTTCTAGCATCAAATAACGCAAGCAACAAGCAAACTTTTGCGGAATAAATTCAAAGATTGAAGTTCAGATGATTTCGTCTCACGTTCGCTTTCAAAGCTTACGAGCCCAACATACAACCTTTAATAAAGTCACCAAGCCTTATATAAAAGAAATTTTATATATTAGTTACGTAATATTAGTATATTAGTTAATAGAAACGTAAGTATATATAGTGTTGTTTACCGTACGCGTATTCCGGATAGGGAGACACTTGCCCAAATATGTAGACAGAATTCGGCAGCATGCTGGGCTTGGCCAAACATACGTTCATCTGTTTTTTTGATGTCACACGGAATTGGTGATCAAGTTCCACATCCTGATTTTATCCGGCTCAAAAGGACTATAGTTGTCATAAATTTTACTTTATTCCTAAGGAAAAGTATGTATAAAACATGCAGCACGATCTGCTCTACTCAAGATATGAATGTCAATTGAACAACAACAATATACTTATTTAATAAATATATTGACATTTCAAATAAATTTTAACTTGCATTTAAACCAACTCTTATTTTAGCGGAGCATGATAGACTAGAAAGAACTCTCCTACCATCCTGCAAACTCTTGATTTTTAGAAGCAACTTTCAAACCGGTTTGACCTACAATCAGACAAAACTGTTGAGACGTTTGTGAATATTCAGCTACTTATCCTCCCCTCCACCCCAAATCAATGTTGCGTGACTAAAAAAATGTTTTGAGTAATATCGTTCACATGCGTTTGTGAAATATGAAGAACAACATTGAAATGGGGCTAGGGGGGAGTGTGTGAATGAACTTTTGAGGTACCTATAAGAGATAAAACAACAGCAAGTATAATTTAGGTGCTTTGTCTCAACAGGTTTTGTCTAAGATTGTAGGTAGGCCATAATAATTGGTTTGCCAGGCATACTAAACAAATCTCATCATTTAATTTTGCATGATGGCGAGGCTAAATAAATAAAATCCCACTTGTCAATTGCCTAGTTACAGCGCGTCTATACTATAAGGGGGTACTTAGACAATACCAACCAATCATATTGAAGAATGAAACTAGAAAATCACGCTAAACGCCAAACTCGTTCCCAGGGCCATTTCCCTTTTTTTCATTGGGACGGCGGGAAAGGCCCTGGGGTTGGCTGAAATTTACACCGCAAATTTTGGGGTGCAATAAATTAAGGTTTATCTAATTAATGTCAATTATAAGCACATTCGTTTCAGGTATTGAAGGAGCGGTGATTGCACGAACAAACTTGTTTACATGGAATATGCTATCAATAGTCAGTATTCAGGAGTTTTAAAAGCTTCTCTAAACAAGTAAAACCTGTCGAAAGTTTTAAAGCAATTACATGTGGCATTAGCTGGCAATAATTTTCCTAGTTTCTGTTTGAAACCGAAGCAGGTTCAATGTTTTGAATATTTGTTGCAAAGGATTCGATGTGCTGTCGATTCTTCCGACTGGCTTTGGAAAGTCGCTAGTGTCTCAGCTTTTGTCAGATTTTCTGCCAGTCAAGTCGAGCCAAAATATTGTTATTGTAGTCTGTCCTCTAACCAGTATAATTGAAGATCAGATTAGTGCTCTGAAATTGATCGGGATTCCAGCAGATATTTTGCCAATTATAAAAGAAGATTCATCACTTTACAATGCAGATGGTTTGTTCGAGCGTAAGGAGGATAGCGAGAGCAAACAAACTTCTGTACGAAATATTCTGTGGGGTACTTCTGTACTGATGTATTTTTTTAACAAAAGCTATGCATTTTCTGCATACAGTGACAGGGAGACCGTCCAATCTCTCCATAACAATTCCACACGATTCGGATGTTATTTTAACGAGAAACTTTTGTACTGCTGCTGTCGAAAGAACGCTGATCATGTACCGGCTTTCAGTGTAGCATCCACATAATCGGCAGAATCCTCGATCTTTGTGTTTTAAATAAACTTTTTTGGCGTGTTTACGGTAGGATTTATGTTTAGCGCTTAGCGTGATTTAATATTAATATTAAACATTAATATTGAAATAGTCGACGAATTGCAACTATTATCGTAAACTGAAATAATGAACTGATACCCAGCCTGTACTCAGCCTTTACACAGCATGCTTCCGAGTCTAAACCTCGCTATCAAGAATAGCGGTAGACTATATGTACGCGAGTCTAGTCTATGTGGTCCTACTTATAATAGACGAACTGTGAATAAAAATTCAGCCTTTACCTGCATTTTCACAAAAGTTGAAAGGATATCCATGTACTTCCACTTCATAAAGAGAGAGTCGTGCAGCAGAACCATTGACTGTGATTCGTTAATGACTTTTGCATTTGCTGACAAACGTATGTGGTCGTTTTCGACAGTAATAGAAAAGATGTTCACTTCTTGCCAACAATCGTCAGCACGCGTAGTCACGATTACTAAAGTGATGCACAATTTCGCCCCAAAATGGTCTTCCCATGATAAGCTGCAGGTTTCTGTCTCAGAACTGTTATCATTTCCAAGCTGCAGGCTTCTGTCTCAGACCTGTTATCATTTCCAAAATTAGGACTGTGGTTGCCGTCCACCAAGCGACCTGCGACACCGTCATTCGAGGTGCTGCTTTGAGTAGTAGGTTTGTTGAGAGCAACGTTCTTTACGATTGATAATGCAAATACAGTTAAACTCCTCTTTCAGTGTTAATGGATGGGTTTCAATCGCGTGATATGTTGGTGGTCAACTGCAAATAGAAACACAGTTATCAGATTGACTTATGTATTTCTTATAGATACTGACCTAGTGTTGGGCGGCACGTATATACAATTTAGGAAATTTTCTTGCTTCTACATGAAAAATAGCGGCAACATGTGTAAAGTTTTTGCCAAGCGTTATTTCATATTCAAGTATTGATTGGACCTACTTATACAAGTACATGTAGTTCAAATAAAATTCTATGGTCGTTTTTATAGAGTAGTCGCATTAATAGGAGTCTGGATAAATTACTGCACATATCTCTAATGGCATGCCAATAAAAACCCCATAATATACACAAACCTAAAGGCATCAAAAATTTAAAATATATTTTATTCCCTTGTTCTGGAGCTGTCATAAATCTTGACTGGAATTTCGCCACAACATTGTCAATATTCTTTTTCCAAGTTCTAATGATTTAGAACTTTCCATTTAAACTTTAAACTGGCAACATTTAAACCTAACTGTTTCCGGAGCTGTCGGGGTTAAGAGAACCCGGCATTCTTATATTTTCAAAAAGAGGATTAGCCCTCAAAGGTGTAACCCAAACACCTAACCACTTGTCCGAAAAAAGTTATAAAATTATCACGGAGCGACCTTTGACTTGCTGTCGCTCCAGCGTCGCAAAATGCCACAGATCTTGTCGTTCTAAAATATTATTAGCATCTCATGCATTTATTAAACTTAATTCATGTCAAACGTCACTTTAGCGGATAAATTAATACAGATATTAGGTTTCGCACATGAAAAGCCCCGCCTATACCCATGGCAAAGGGCATGCCCGTTTCAGAGAACAACTTCATTCTCAACTGGCAATACGTCATATTAAAATGCACAGTGAACAAGGAAAAATTCGTTGTCTCAAATCCCACTCGAGAAAAAGCTCTCTCTGCAGCGTCAAATTAAGATAATCCAACGCATTTTTTGACATCTTTGAGGGTGTTTCTCAAACAAAACTGATGTTTCATATAGCCTATAGTTTCATACCTACTGGACATAGTATTTACAATATGTCACAGTTTAAAAAAATAAATACTGATATAAAATAGACTTATCGTATATCATACTGTCATTCCATTGTCATCATGGACGGTAAACACCATAAAAAAGCAAAGGTCGTTTGGATTTGGGGCACATTTGTACACACAATACTCTTAGATTGTTGTTTTCGGGGTCAGTTCTTCGCGTGCTGCTCAGGTGGGTATTTATACATACGCTAAAACGCCATTACCGTTAGAATTTCGAAGCAGTTCAAAACAATGGATATAATAAAGTTCTTCGAGGAAGTTGACTACAATCATAGTTATACAGGGTGAGTAAAAAAAAACTGATGCCCTTTCAAATTCAAATTAGCCGCGAATTCATTACGGAACTTTAAGTATTCCCATAGGTATACAGAGAACAGATCGTGACTAAGTACACAGTACAGGATGAGTAAAAAAACTGATAATATTGAAATTCAAACTAGCAGCATTGCATCCTTGCAATTTGACAGACGTTGATCTAAAACAAAATCTAATTCCCAGTGGAAGTTAAAATGCATAATATTAGCCGTGCAAGAATTGTCAGAATTGGTTTACGTACTGTGTACTAATTCACGATCTGTTCTCTGCAGTATACCCATGGGAATACATCGTAACGAAATTCGCAGCCAATTTGAATTTGAAAGAGCATCAGTTTTTTTTCACTCACCTTGTAGAGTAGATTGTTTGGAAACTCATTAGAATAGCAATATAACTCGTTATCTATGTTGGCCAAAGTTTATGCAAAAATATGGTTCTTCATCGTCACATGTGTATTGTGTTTTTGCCAAATTCACCATTAGGAATTCTTGAATTACCCTATTGTTCAAGTCGCGGATGGCTAAATTTCCTAAAACGTTGTTATTGGTTAGCTAAAAATACAATACACACGTGACGACGGAGAACCAGGGTTGCCAGATTTCTTGAATAATTAAGCCAAACCATCATTGTTGCTGTCAAAAAAACAAAGAAAACAAAAGGCAAATACAATGAAAAACAAAGAGCATTGTTAAAAGTTTGGCTAATTTATTCATGCAGTCTGGCAACCCTGCGGAGAACCATACTTCTGCATGAATCAGAACAAAAACATAGATAATGACTTATATTGTAGTTCTAATAAGTTTTCGAACCATCAGATCTATTAACTGTGCTACAATTTACTACAACTGAAGTCATAATGGCTATAGAAAAACGTTATTGAGTTTTAAAAACTGAAGGAGTTTGGCACTTTGAGGAGACTAGTGACTCGTTGTTTACTGATTATGTTAACTTTTTCCTAAGACTTAAGCAAAAGAGTTCTGGTTGGCGCTCACAGGTTAAAACCCAAGAGGACGAGACCAAGTACATCCGCGACTACTTTGAGCATTAAGAAATTCACGTCTCTGAAAGCTCAAGCCAAGCATTGCTTAAATAGTCTGTGGGGCAGGTTTGCAATGCGAACATACCATGTAATAACAGAGTTTGTAAACGACCCTCATTGTTGCTGTCAAAAAAACAAAGAAAACAAAAGGCAAATACAATGAAAAACAAAGAGCATTGTTAAAAGTTTGGCTAATTTATTCATGCAATCTGGCAACCCTGCGGAGAACCATACTTCTGCATGAATCAGAACAAAAACATAGATAATGACTTATATTGTAGTTCTAATAAGTTTTCGAACCATCAGATCTATTAACTGTGCTACAATTTACTACAACTGAAGTCATAATGGCTATAGAAAAACATTATTGAGTTTTAAAAACTGAAGGAGTTTGGCACTTTGAGGAGACTAGTGACTCGTTGTTTACTGATTATGTTAACTTTTTCCTAAGACTTAAGCAAAAGAGTTCTGGTTGGCGCTCACAGGTTAAAACCCAAGAGGACGAGACCAAGTACATCCGCGACTACTTTGAGCATTAAGAAATTCACGTCTCTGAAAGCTCAAGCCAAGCATTGCTTAAATAGTCTGTGGGGCAGGTTTGCAATGCGAACATACCATGTAATAACAGAGTTTGTAAACGACCCTCTGTCACTCTATCGCCTCGCAAACCGGACTGACGCACAGTAGAGTTATACAGCCTTTTTTGCAAGAGACAGCCAACATTTGTTGAACAAAACTTATCAAAAATAATAACTTGATACTTGATTTGTATTCGCAAAAAGGCAGTATTGTATCTTTAACTAAAGAGCCATGTTTTATCGTGCTCTAACCTGGAAATAATCAGCTAAAATATGAAAGTGATTTAAGAAAAAATTCTCTTCTCTTGGTCCTTACGTTTTCTCAATTTTAAAATTTTGATCAAACACTAGCATAATTTAATTTCGAACATTACCCAGTAACACTATGCAAAAAACTGGATAGGTACTATTAGATACGTATCTGAATGGACATTTACAACTTTTGCGCCTTAAACACAAACCTTTGTTTGCAATTATTTATTGAAATGTAAGTGACTTATATGTTTTTAAACTGAGCAGGCCTGGACTAATAATTGATAAGCCGATTTTTGCTAAATTTAGACATGTTCAAAAAAATGTCGCTGGTTTTGAACATTAATATCATGGCTAATTATATCTCGGCTGTAACATGCCAAAATCTAAGTTACTCTTTTCTCCATCTAATACAAGTTATTGTGGTGTAATAGCTCCACTAGTTTGGAAGTTATTACGAATGAAACCGGAGTGCTTTTTTAGGACACCCGGTGCATAAGGATTATCTAGTGTGTAAATCTTTGTCTGAATTTAGCATATAGTATGATTAAGTGCTAGGGATCAATCTCAAAGTGGGAAATAACACATTGTTCGCTCTTGTAAATCTTTGTCTGAATTTAGCATATAGTACGATTAAGTGCTAATGATCAATCTCCAAGTGGGAAATCACACACTGTCCGTTCTTTTCTGTATAATTTAGAGGAGTCGTTCTGGCCCATTCCCACTCAAGTAATTTATTGTTTTGGTGAACCCCAAGAGTTCGATACGTTAATTAGAATCGTTACAAAAGTCAAACTAGTCGAGGGCTTTCCTAATGACTTGTGTGGACACTAACTGACTCGTAATTTGGGATAAGTTCATGCGCTACAGTGACTAACGTATATCTCTGATCTATTCACCCGCCGCTTTTACCATCGAATTATCTACCTTACTCAAAACCTATTTCCTACTGGAAAGCTTTCACGCACTATTAGTTTTAATTCTCATAATCTCATTATATGATTGTATTCAAAAGTCCGCGATACTCACTAGGCATTGCTTCCTTGGCCCGTCAAATGTACACGCACACCACAAATTTCCTGCTACAAGCTTCTCAAGACAAGACGCTATCAATGATTAAACGCACCTAAACAACGGTTTTGGTTCAAGACAGCTCATTTGCAACATGTCCAAACACGTGAAAGACAAGCTTCCCTATCTACAAATTTTGGTTAAGTCAAAACCAAAATGAGGTAAACTACTTATCGAACATGGTCCTGGGGCCGGTTGTATAAAAAAGTAGTTAAAGTTAACTGCAGTTAGGGTTAACTACCCTAGTTAAATCCTTAACCGTAGTTAGTTAACTGCACGACTAAACTGCGTTGCACAAAACGTAGTTAGTCGGATAGTTAACTAATCACGTAGTTAACTTGCGTGGGGCTCGCGTGGGGCAGTTGACATAAATTAAAATGAATTAAGTCTTGTTTATTTAACAATGGCTAACAAATTCGATTGAAATAATTGCAGAAGAATGCGCCTGATCCGTGATAAAAGCAATCGTTATACATTTTTTCGTACAAATACAAACATTCACCATTATTGAAGAAAGTACTAAGTCGTTGGTTTGTAAATTTCGGCCTTAAAACTGGCCAAGCAAATGATTTGTCTGGATCACTGGACGTCACGTGCTAAATTGTGTAATTTGTTTGTCTGACTCACTGTGACTGTATCGAGAGTGCCAAGCAGATTTGTGTACAGATGTTAAAATGTTTATTTTGCAAACATATGCTAATGAAGAAAAGCGAAGTCAAGACATGTACTGGAAATGGATTACTAGATATTTGGGGACTGGTCATTGTTTATAGCGGGGGTAATACACTGTCACCTATAAATTAAACAAGCAGTTATCAAACTCATGTCATAGAAGTGGTTAAATACATGTGTGACAAGTTAATGGTATCCTTTTGTAAAGTTTTTGGCTATAGGTGGCAGTTTGTTACAGAAACTACTTCAATACTTTAATGGCTTAATCAGCAAGTTTTTAGCATGAGAAGACATTTCTCTTTGGTGCAAACCCCCACCATGAATAATGACTGGCCCTTACAGAATCACAGGATGAGAAATTAGATTTGCAATACATGTTCAATCCAGTGCCAAAATGCAAATGCTGTGAAGGCAAAACATTTGCTATAGTGCAAATTTGATCATTTGAAACACACACATAAAATGAAAAACCAGATTCACACTAAATTTGCACCTGGGTGCCAAAATGCAAATGCATCAAATGTGCACAAATCATTCAAATGTGTGGCAAATTGTTGAAGCAATATCTGTCTAAAAGAAGAATATATGTGTTTTCAAATGATCAAATTTGCACCCAAATTTGCACTATATAATAGCAAATTTGTTGCCTTCATGGCATTTGCATTTTGGCACTGGGCTGAAAATGTATTGCAAATCTGATTTTTCATCCTGTGAATTGTACTATCCTTGGTTACCAGACTGCAGAGTTGGTCAGAGTTGCCCCCAAGATTTTTTGGGGGAAATATTTTTAGTACCCCTGGGAAGTGCTTCATTATTTAAGCAATTAAAACTGCCCCAAATCTCTAAATTTTATTGTACATGTGTTTAATACCTATTTGGTTACTTTTGTACTGTTTTGCACCCCTGCCCCTAGATTTTACACCCCCAAGTTTTGTAGAAAATTCTGCAGTATGGATAAATTTATAAATAAACTCAAGTCATTTTCATCACGAAACCTAATCTGGGTTGGCCTAGATTAAAACCAACTTGGCTAATGTTGTTAAAGTTTAAATATTTCAATCTGTATGAGGTTATTCACTATTCGACGGTACACTATTTTTCAATACTGTGTTATACACAATAATCAATATTTATTTGATGTGTTGTCAGATGTAACAAAAGTCAATATACAATTCATGTCATACTGTATGTATTTGTATCATGTCTGAGGTCATATTTTCCCATGTAACCACAGTTGCCAAGCTTACAGATATTTTGAGTTACTCAAGTTACACTAAGTTGAATTACTCAATTACATATATGTATACACAAATTCAAAATGTCTGCCCAAAAAGCAACTAATCCAAAACAAGGGAATTAAGAAAAGAAAACAAAATTTTAATTCAGAAGAATGCAACCTACTGGTTAATACAGTTGAACAAAATTTAGACACATTATGGGGCCAATTTTCGAGCACAATAACAAATGCCAAAAAGCAAAAGTTGTGGGAAACTATTTACTTCCCAGATTAACAGCTATGAAAAACGTACACCAATAGAAATTCTGTATGTAAATTCGTGACAATGGCAAAACAAGGCCCAAATTGACAAACCCAACCCAACAAATTCTGGGAAAATGCAGTCTCAAAGGAAAGCAGGTGGACGTCCTGCAGCAAGACCACCAACCACTACCACTGCTAAAATTATAAGTCTTAGGTGATGAGCCTGGTTTCACCTTGTTAGTGGTCTCACTTCACGTCGATGAGTCGCGCTGTAAAAAGCAAGGATTCTCCGCCAAATCTATAGCGTTTTAGGAGTTCTTCAACTGAGAAATCTTCCCAGGGAAGATGACAATTAAAAACTCTAGGTAAGCGTTGCCTTTCAGTATTATCTCGCTCATGAAAGTTGATCACTCTTAATACAGCCGCCATATTTAACTAGGTTTTGAGAAGTTAACTATGCCATTGAGGATAGTTAACTTTAACTACTTTTTAACTGCAGTTAACGCTAACTGCTTTTTTGTACAACCGGCCTAACTACGTGGTTAAAGTTAACCACTATTTAACTACTTTTTGGGTAGTTAAAAAGCAGTTAAGAGCTTTATACAACCGGCCCCAGGGCTCTAATTATTTCAATCTACAAGTGTGCGCCAAAACTACGAGAAGGTTTTTCTTATGAGACCACGGAAAAAACGTCGCTTATCACGGTCGACGCAACACCACGGTAGAAAAGTATCGAGAAAGAAAAAGAAACAGTTTCTTAATCAGAGAGATGGTAATCTGCTTACTACTTTGCTACCACATTTTTTAAGTGTACTTGAGAGTTTATTGAAAAAATGAAGCGCTTGATCTTAGTGCGAGAAGGTGCTTACCCAAGATATGAGCAAAAGCAGAAGCTCGAGACGTCACCACCCATTAGGAACATGGTCATTGACATAAATGCATCTGGACTGCCTGCTCGGCATTGAAAAGCGTTATTAAAGATGGCCAAAATACGAGAGTGTTTGCTCATGAAGTTACCTGCTGACCAGTATTTTTTGCATGATTTAAGAGCCAGCGATGTTCAAACACTCTCAAATTCGTCAGTATTCCTCAGTATTCGTCAGCCTTCGTGATTTTCAATTGATAACGTAAAATTCAAGCAAAAATATTACGAGCAAGCAGTCCAGATGTATTTATGTCCATGAGCATGATGAATACGGTCACATACATGACGTATACACTTAAACGCACAGATGTGGATGATACAGAAAAACAAAAACTGTACTATGTCAACCTGGAAAGGTACCTTAATCTCAACAAAACGGAAAAAAAAAGAAAGTGAAACATCAACCATTCAGAGAGCACTTAATGCCGAGGATAAAAAGGAACCTAATCACCTTGAGAATGCACAATTATCTGACACAGTCGTCCAAGGACATTTACCTAAAACCTAGGGCTACAGCCCTTTTAAACCGACTGAAACAGAGAACATGGGACAAAACTGGAGACGTGAAGTTGGAAGGTGAACATATTCCGCAATCAAATATCTCAAATATGATTTTCGGATGCATTGAAGGCAAGAAAGAACTTTAATCCTACGGAGGCAAACGAGTTCTTTCGTGTCTTATTTGCGATAAATATTCCTGAAAACCTAGCGAGAAATGAAGAACGATGGAAAGAGGTCCAAATGGACAGCAGTTTTTCTATGGGAGAAGGGAGTGTCTTGAGCAGATGAAAAACCGCCACGTCCTCAAAGTATTTTCAAACCCTTTTAAAGAGACATGATGACAAAGCAAGGAAACTAATATAATTGTAGCTGTTTAATCAATAAAGTGTCTTAGTTTCATGTTATGAGTGGAGATGGGACAAATGTAAACACACACAGTTATCTTTGAGAACAATGTTTATCTAATCAACTTTTTGCTAAACAGAATAACGTTTCATTAGCATGATGACTTAATCCAACTTCAAGGTAAACATTAACACAATGAGGCAATTCGCATCGTTTAACATCGTACAGTCATCAAACAACTCTACGATTTTGTTCATGCTTATTCGTCGTCCTCTGTAGTAAAATGTGGCCACACACATCTGACCAAATACTTTGCAGACAACGTTCGCTATAGTCACATCTATCAGTGTGTTTTTCTAAATAGCTTTTAAACACCAGTTGTGCCTAAACAATTTGGTACGAGTCCATCAAAGATATGATCTTTGCTCAAGGAAAGATTTCCAGCTGAAATAATGAAACTTTTCCACTCAACTAGTCCTTTCTTCAGCGTCACTTCGTGAACAAGGGAGATGCTTTGATTAACCTTTACCTTGCGTATTTCGAGAGAAACGTCCATTAACTTGACGCTATATATAACCTGCGCCGTCGACCCACATGAGGCAGAACTCGGTGCTACTTTTCATTGATTCATTTGCTTATTGACTCGCTTTTTCACAACATTGGCAGCTTCCATAGCTCGGGTCTTTGCTGCCTCTCTTACGTTTTTGCCACCTAAAACATCGCCCCCGAAGTCCGCACCACTCCTCAAAGCAATATTCCCAAGAGCTTTTGCGCCACTTTTTACCATAGGCGTGACGACTTTAGCAACGCAGACCATCCAGTCGACATCCTATTTGACCATGGTTAATTTGCCACGGACTACCTTTGAACTATCTTGCTGACTACTTTGCTGATCAAGCTAGATAATAACGTACACATGGGTCAACCATCTTAATGTGAAATAACTGCGTTGTCGGAGATGCAGTGTTATCACAACCTTTCCACGCTCACATGGCACGATCCGCCTGTATCGCTCTTAAAAGAATTTCGACGTCTTCAAATGATTTCCTTTGGACACGTACGTACTGAGTGTTTGTGAACGGTTTAGCAATGGTGTCGCCAAACGTTCCCTTAACGGGAAAGCTTTTTAGGAACTGGGTATTGGCATCTTCGACAATTTGTGGTTGAACAATATTACAACAAACATATATGGTTGATATAGCAGCCAAGTCTGCTACGTATGAGCTTTCAGTAGTTTTAAGGACCTTCGTATCCTTTCCTTCAAATCCAAACACGACTGATAAACTTCTGACCAAACCAAGTTGATGCCCATTTGTCAACTGAACTGTCACTTTTCCCGAGATAGCATTTTTGCCAACACAATGTTATTGTTCACGTCTTTGGCTAACACTGTTTTGGTAGCTTTGATAAGCCCCTCGACCCTAATCCACAATGGTGGTGAGAAACAAACCACTTCGATTCGCATAATAAATGTGTGTGTCAAAGCTATCGTGTAACGTGTACCACGAGTTCGGACAAGAAATAGCGTACAAGCCCCCCCCCCCTCCAAATCAATACTTTGTGGTAATTTTACACAACAAAAAGTAACTTGACGTTTTGTTTATCAGGAAACACATCCAAAGACTAATTGCTAGGAAAGCGTGAGATAAAAATGTGTTTACACATGACGACTATAATATACTCTATTTCGGAAGAAGAAACCTACGAATAGAAGTGAATAACTTAACCATTTTATAAGGTACTGTTCATTTTTTCCCCTTCCCCTTCTTTTTAACTATCATTTCGACCTCATAAATATCATCATGTTTGCAAACTTTTTGAAGTTCCTTGTCATAAAATGTCCCTTTGAGCTCTTCGCATTATTATTCATCAGTTTACATACAGGACGATTACGTGCAATAGGTTTACCTATAGTACATGTAAATATTTCTTTAAAAACGTTTGGCAAATATCCCTTCTCAAACTTTCGTTTAATTTTGCTTATTCTGGTCTTTGGTCACCGATTTTGAACTTATATTTAATGTGTTTCACAATGCTATTGGTATCATCATATAACGTACGCCATACTTTTCTCTCATTTCCTTTGTTCACGAGAACAGACTGTTTTTATACTACGATGTAAACTATGATTATACGAACTGACTAAGGGCTGTTTATATGAGAGCTGGGACGGGACGTTACTCGGGATCTCGGCATGTATATGTTTCTAAAACGTTTATCGCATTCCGTTTATATGAAGCCGGTACGTTTTTTGTCCTGTCGAACCTAGGCGTGATCTCGCTTTCAGCATCCGGGATCCCGCCTAAAGTGGGACGATTTTTGTTATATAAATGGTTCATCCCGCCTGACCGAGACAAACTCACTTTTTCATTCTGAAAATTCCTGCAGTTATTAAGACAACCCCCCCCCCCCTTTCCCCCATTATCAATGTTAGTATGTCGATTTCAAATTCCATGACTAAAAACAGCATTTATACTTAGGGGTAGGGGGCAAAATTACAAAGAAAGTATACAAATATGTTGTTCTGTGTTACAAATCTGTTTCTGCCACTATTTTTGTCCAGGATTGTAGAAACCTTCAACGCTTTTCACCTTCAAAGCCAGTTCACATTATAGAGGAACTCTCTGATAAAAAAACTAACGTGCAATTCTGGACCTAAAGATCAATTCCTCAGACAACGACATTTCGCAAGCCTATTTACCACCGGTCAGTACACTCATCTCTCAAGTTTCACTCCGTGGTCACGCAAAACGCGTGGATTAGAACCTTGGTCAATCGTGCTTATACTGTAGAATCTACAATAATCATCACCTACTCCAGGCGGAATTCGAAACTATTAAAACATTCATGTCCTGGAATGGTTTTTGAAGCAAGGTTTTTCAACTTATCAATGTGTTTACAGCACGCGCTCAAGTTAATAATTACACCACACACGTGGACCTTAAAGCAGACCATGCAAATAACTTTCCGCCAAAACTACCCTGCTAATCAAGAATTAATCAAGAGAACTCGACGCTTACTGAAAGGCCCACGGAAATTTGCAATAAACTGGCGAACAACAAATTACAACTGTTTCGTGTAATGCAATGGTAAAACACCAGATGAATACGAAAGCACCGTTGTCTATGAATTCTCGTGCCCGGATTGCCCTACCTCTTACTTTGGCAAAATCGACCGGTGTCTATACACACGCATAAAGGAACACAGCACACGCGAAGCATTCGAAATCAACGCCCTCGTTAACTCTTCAACACATCAAGTCTCTTTTGGAACTCTCGCCTGACTAAACAAACATGTACAAACATAACCCAACTTAACTTTGAATAATAAAGTCAGACCATTAGTCCATGCTATCATTTAAAAAGTTTCTTGCCGTACGGCGAAGAAAACCAGTACTAAACCACGGCGTTAAAGCTTCAAAAGAGCTTAGCATATTTCAATAACTCTGAATCCTTTACTTTGTATATATAATTAATATAGCTGCTTCTGTAACTTGTATACTAATCCTGATGATAGCTACACATTTGTCGCAACGTCGATTCAATAAAACAATCAAAATGTTGTTCGTAGTTACTGTTCTTTTGTATTTTATCGATATACTGACTGGTTCTCGTAACTATTGTCTCACTGGTTCCGCGGTAAAAAACCCCAAGAACTTCCAGTTAACATGCGCGCGCACCGACAACAGTCGAGGAGCATGGAAACTAATTGGCACGGGTAAGAGCTCCGTCAAAAAATGCCGACTAAGTGTCCTATATGTGTACTTCAACTACTGAGCGAAATATTCACAGATTTAATATCGGTTATCATTCGTTAAAAACATTAACAGAACTAAAATACGGAAAAATCATTTTTAATTTCACTAACCACTTCGGGTAAATACCCATTTTCTTGAACAAGAAACTTTATTTTCCCTTCATATTCCGTCTATAGAGAGACTTATCATATGTTCTCTTGCAGTTCTGTTTTCTCGTTAAAAAGATCATGAAGCCTAGTGTAAAAACAATAAAATATTTGAAACGAACGTTTTCAGTGTACTGTAGTTTAATTGCGATATTCATTCTTGCCAGAAGGCGTCTAGATATGTGTGCATATAGACTGTTCTTGATGGTATGACTGGCGTGATAGGTTACTGAGAAATGTGTTTGTCTGACAACTCATAACAATGCTATTCCAATAAGATGACGAAAAATTTGGATAGCCCAATCTAAGACTCTTGGCCAAGACCCTGCTGTAAAATGGTGAGCAATTCATTTGATATTCTTACTCTTTTAATATCATCATTCCCCCACCTTTCAATGCCTTTGTGGCACCTTCTTTTTTTCCTTTACTCTAGGGTCATTCAGCATGACACCAACCTATATCTGAATTCGACCAAAATTACAACAAATGGAAATATTAGTTAGATATGAAAGCCTTGCGAATTTTGCCTCAATATCTCTACTGGTTCATAGGATATTGGCTTTTCTATTTGTAGACAAAAATAGGTGTCGGCGGCAATTACGGCAAAGCCGTCTATCATAACATATTACTTTTTTCTAGTTTTTCAAGATATTCATTTGTTTCAGACATAAAATAAACTTTTATAATAATTTTATGATACTCCTGACATCATGTTCTAATTCGGGGTGTTTTAAAATGTTAAACTAGAAATTTTCATGCTTCATGATTACCTGACACGAAATTACAGTCGAAATACCATACATAAATTCTTGTTTCGCATACATATCAAACGTTTTCCATTTTGACAAGGTACGACCAATATAATTTTTGGTCTCTCAGATGCAGCCTCGTCCCCGGCTCTTTGGTGTTTACAGCGTGGTGGGACAGGAGCGCGATACACGCGTGGCAGAAAGTGGAAAAATTAGACCACACTCGGGATCTCAAATTACGTCCCGCGCGCGCGTTTCGCAACGCCGTAGAACACCAAAGCGCCCGGGACGAGGCAGGTGTCAGATGCAGATAATTATATTATTATTTTATTTTTATTGTTTAAAGTTATTTTCACCCTACAAATACTTCTCCGCAACAATTATATACAAAAATTATAAATAAATAAATTGGTCGTTTTCATTAGGCCGTGTTGATTAAAAACCAATACCAGTCGACAATTTTAAGAAATATAGAATAAAACATAATCCGAAGATTAACATCTTGAAACCCAGGATACGGATAAAAACAAGACGATATTGAGTTGTGGTATTTCAATTTTATTGCAAAATTATCATCAGACAGACGAGATAGAGTTACAATATAATACACGGTCTTGTATACAATAGTTATCACATGACGTCATTACAAAGGTAACATTGTCGGTAAGAGTCTGATTTCTGGGCAGTGAAAATGTGTCGTGACATGTGTTCTTTTCTTCCATAGCATCAGTCAGGAGTAAATTGCAATAACGTCGTTGATTTCTGTTCTTCATGCGGTTGACATTTAATCCGTATCCTGGGTTTCAAGATGCTAATCTTCGGATTATGTTTTATTCTGTATTTCTTAAAATTGTCGGCTGGTATTGGTTTTTGGACCAAATTCCGAAGGACCGACCCGCAACTACATGAAGTTGCTATAAAATACCAACGGTCTCTAAGAAGATTGGAAAAGGCCCGGTTAGATTTGAAGTTCCTGCACGATTGCAAAAAAAATCAAGTCTTCCCGAAGTTCGTGCGATGGCAAAACCTTAACCGCATGAAGAAGAGAAATCAACGACGTTATTACAATTTACTCCTGACTGATGCTATAAAAGAAAAGAACACACATGTCACGACACATTTTCACTGTCCAGAAATCAGACTCTTACCGACAAATGCCTTTGTAATGACGTCATATAGATAGATAGATAGAAACTTTATTTTCAGAGGATAGTACAAAATAGCGAAGCTAATAAACTAGTGACTAGTGTTAAATTGTAACTCTAGTCTGTCTGATGATGATTTTGCAATAAAATCGAAACATCACAACTCAATATCGTCTTGTTTTAATCCGTGTCCTGGGTTTCAAGATGCTAATCTTCGGATTATGTTTTATTCCGTGTTGATTAAATTAATAAAAATTAATAACAATCACCACTATTCTAGGAATGCTTAGAATATTAAGATATCAAGATATAAAGTGTGTAAAAATCATTCCCAAAATAACAGTGAAATACGTTTACAATATAATTGAAATTTTAATTTTGTGGTGCAATTGTTTCTCTAGTTTGGTTGTTTTAAACCTTAGCCGCCAAATAGCTAAAGCTTCTTTTCATGGCGTTAGTTTTGGGTTTTGATAAAATTAGCGTTTTGTTGTTACTTTTCAAACCGTAATTCTCATTGCTTGCAACATGAAACATTGATGTAATAGCAGGAGGACACATGTGATTTAAAGCCTTATTAACTATATCTATCACTTATTTTTCACTTCTTTTATCAAATGTTTCACATCTTAACTTCAATAAAATTCCGCTAGAACGTACATCATATGTGTTTCCTGTCATTACTCTTGCTGCTCTGCTATGAAGTTTTTGCAACTTATGTTTGCATGTTTGGTTGCAATTCCCCCACACCAACGAGCAGTAATCAAAATATGGTTGGACTAGCCATTGGTACATTGTCAGAAGAGATTGCTGCGAGATGTACTTTTTAGCTCACCTTAAAATACCAATCCCTTTTGATGCTTTTTTGCTGATGTTGTCAATTTGGTTACTCCAGTTTAAATTTTCATCGATGAAAATACCTAAACTTTTGTCTTGGAAACACGCCTTAAGTTTTCCCCTTCTATGTTGATTATTGGTCCACAGTCAATACCTACTAATCTTTGCCGTGATCCTATTAACATATACTCACTTTTATCAACATTTACGGTTAATTTGTTAGGTAAAAGCATGTTGTGCACATTATTTAGTTCATTATTCGATTTTTCTTCTAAATCCTCAGCATTTTTGGCCAAAATAGTTATATTTGCGTCATCAGCAAACATAGCTGGTACAGAGCTGACCAAGCAATTCGGAAGATCGTTTATGTATAATAAAAACAGGAGAGGCCCAAGATTTGATCCCTAGGGAACGCCACATTTGATATTCTTTGGTGCCGATATTATATTATCAATTTTACAGACTTGCTCTTGGTGCGTAAGATATGATTTAAACCGTCTCGATGCAAAGCCCTTGACATCGTATAAATATAATCTATTCATTAAAATTTTATGATCGATCGTGTCAAAAGCTTTGCCCAGACCAAGAAAACAACTCCATTTATTAAACCCGAGTCCATGCTGATTGTCGCTGTAGATTGGCCTTTTCTAAAGCCAGATTGATGCATAGGAATGATATTATTTTCAATCAAATATTCATTTAGTTGTAGATAATTTTTCTTCAAATAATCTAGCAACAGTTGATAACACCGATATTGGTCAGTAGTTGCCACGATCTCGCTTATCGCCCGCTTTATAGGTAGGTGAAACACGGGTAATTTTCAAGTCTTGTGGAAAGACACTTGATGCTAATGAAGCATTGAAAATTTGAGTTAGAAAAGGCGCAATACTGAAGCAAGAATCTTTTAGGTAGGATCTGGCTGGTATTCTATCCGGACCTAGAGGTTTTGATGCTTTTAAATTGTTTAAAGCATTATAAACTTCATCAATATTAATACTTTTGAAGACGAAGACACTTTTCTAGAGCTATCAACAAACGACTCAGGTTCAATATCTATTACAGGGACTTTCGCGGCAAGATCGGGTCCTATACTAGTAAAATACTCATTCATGGACTCTGCTATATTTGTCTTGTTATATTGCCAACATTCAGAGACGTAATATGCGTTGTTTGGGAGTTCCTCTGTTACTGTCAATATAATTTTGAAAGTATTCTTGCTTCAAATTCTTGATAATTTTATTAATTTTGTTTCTAGCTTTTTTAATATGACTTATGAAAATATGTAGATTTGTTTTAACTGCTTTCTTTCTCAAATAATCACGATAATTTATTTGTTTTCTAATGCAATCATTTGACCAAGGAGAATATTTGTTCCTAACTTTTCTAGATCTTAAAGGAACACGAGTGTCTGCTACTTAATTTGTTAAAGACAAATTAAAATTGGATTTGGCCTGCATTACTTCAATACAGATAGCTTCTAAATCCTCAGGTATCAAATCATTTCTTAGTGCAGTAATAGTGCAATTTTTATAATATATTGCAACTCCTCCACCTTCCCTGTTTCTACCATTTCTAACAATGGAATAACCATTTATATTAACTATCGAGTCAATTATATCCTCATCTTAACCGAGTTTCATTTACGCTTAGAATATCAAATGATTGTCTTTGAAGATAAATCTGTAGTTGATCAATATATTTAGTTAAAGATGCCATATTGATATGGTCAATTCTAAAGCCTTTAGATTCTGAATAATTTCCAAAGGATATGCGTTATTTTCTTTTACGTCTGACTGTTTATTTTTTGGTACAGATCTACCTTAATTGATGTATAATGAAACCATTTATACTATTATCCAATGGTTTCTGAACCTCAGGGCACAAATTTACTATTAATGACCTCTCAATGGCTTGGCTAGAGTCAGAAACAATTTCCTAGCTGCTAAAATCGATTAATACAATTAACTATATTTTTAGCAAACACTTTAGTTCCAGCTTCATTAAGATGCTACTTTGACCCATTTAGAGCCTTGCCATCAATATTGTAATGAGATAACATACTGACCTTACTATTTTGTTCACAATATTGTTTTAATGCTATATTGATTACTCTTGCCAAGTTTTGAGTTTCTGTTTATATAAATATTGATTACTCTAGCCAAGTTTTGAGTTGCTGTTTTGCATATTAGCTGAAATTGTTATTTTCTGAAATTATGATAGTCAGGCAGCTAAAAAGAAAAAACCCCACCCTGTCAGGGAAAAATTCCATTTTGGCTTTATGTTGTCCCTTTAGTTCAAATTTCCAGGTGACTATTGATTTTCACACATTCTGATTGGTCAAGACTTACTGTCTCTGAAGTAATACATCACTGACGATTGACTATAGCTTCTCACTTCTTGGGTTTTTTATACAGGAATAAATCTGAAGTGAATTTTTGTAAAGTTGAGTTGATTATCATTTGTAAACTAATATTTGTACTATTTCAGGCTCTCCGGCTCAATGATTACAATCCAACAATACATTCACTTTGCCTTCAGCTCAGTGAATATAGGCTTGTAATCACTTTGCTTTTGTGGTCCAATTGCTAAATAGACCCAATAAATGTATTTTTTTTATGTTGGCAACAATTAAATTACTTCTGAGCTCCAAGCCACACTTTTATCTTTATTTTTTATTCACTTGTTGAAGTGATATGGAATGGCCTCTTCAAGATCGAGCAGTTAACCCTGGTTCAAACTTGTTCAATGAATCAGGGATGACTTCTTCTGGCCAATACCTGTGATTAAGTGAATTCTACACCATTGCAAAAGCAATCTAATATTTGTCTTATATTTCACTTTGTTCACATATTCATTCACACATGCGAGAAGGAGAAAATCTCGGATTCTTACAACAAGTGTGAACGAGGCTTTAATCAATACCTTGCCATACATTGATGACAGTCTGGTTTTCAGTCTGGAACTTTTCCACCGAGACCAAACAAAATTTGTCGCTTACAATAAATACAAGAACCAGCATTTATATAATATTTCAATACTCACCACACAAATCAATAAATTTTCAGACAAATTTTGATTTCCTTTGATAAGATTTCCTATGTCCAATCCTAGAAAACATCATAATTACTAAGCTATCAAAATAGACATAGATAACCATCCTACAATCCTGGCAAAAATTATGTGGACAGTAAGCTTTATAAGCTATTGCAGAGCTACTTTCTCTTAACTCGTGCTGCCCCCCGCTCCCCCCTTTCAATGTTGTAAGTAATAAAATGTCATTTGACAACAACTACACTCAGTTATCATCATGGTCAACATTGATAGGGGGAGGGGGGGAAACCCAATGATTTTCAGTTAATTCAGAAGAAGACGCGCCCAAATTTTAATGCGCGCGCGCTGTCCACAATAATTTTTGCCAGGATTGTAGCGAAGCATAAATGAAATTTCAGGAACTCTTTTAAATGTTGTTGCTAACCTCATTTTTTCTATTAAACAGACTAATTTGATCATTTGTGCGAAATTTTAAGTGATTTTGAGAGATATGATGTCAAGTTTCCGAAACTGATTCAACCTCGTACCCAGGGCTTCACGGCTGCCTGCGTTGCCTAAAGCCCTAAGAAAATCCAAACCGGAACTTCCAAAATCTGGTAGTTTGCCAATTAGTGGCCGGAAGTAAACGCTTTTAGTTCTGCAAAATGCTGACTCAACTAATTTTTACGAGGAGTGAAGCTTTAAGAATTTGTTCTTAAAGTTTTGTAATAAAAGATGGCTTTATTATTCAGATTGTGTTTTTTCTTGTGTGTTTTACATTCGGGACGAAGCCGATGACATCTTCGGCTTCATATTACACATGAATACAAACGATATATTGAATTTCAACGTGATTGAAACATGGCTTCGTCACTAACATGGCTAAATCACTCCACAAAATTAACAAACCCCTGGAATAGGAATTAAAAAGAAACAATATGAAGCGTTATGGTCTGTTGTGAAAGACAAGAATGACACTATCTGTGTTCTTCCTGCAGGGTATGGAAAGTCGTTAATATATCAGCTTTTCCCGTTCATGTTTGACTTTTACCCACGTTGTGAAGACAATGATTTGTCTTCATCTTCAAGTTTTGTTCTGGTTATTTCACCATTAAATGCTTTAATGATTGACCAAATCACTAAGCTAAAGGATCATGTGAATGTTTCAATTATGAAAGCTGGTCATGTTGATGAATCGAAGGACACAATGCAGAGTTTACGAGAACCACTGTACATGGACAACGATTCCAGTAAAATAATATTTGCGCATGCAGAAGCTTTATTGGAGGACAAGAAAGTTTTTCAGTATTTATTAAAATCTAAGAAATACAAAGACAATTTGTGTGTGTGGGGGGGGGGGGGCTCTGGAGGTGGGCCAGGAATTATCTGAAAAGGGATATCATCATTATTAGGTTTCCAACAGGGGACAGGCTATGATTTTGCAAGTTATCATTTTGTTAAGTTATTCTTTTGTTTTTCAACTAGACTTGGGGTGGTCGAGGGGCATACTGACCCAATGAAATGGTATTTCCTGCATTTTGAGGGTGAATTCTTTATCTTTAGCCCACCAAGTGCAAGCTTGTCATCTGGTGTTAGACAGAATAGAATAATAAAGTAGGGTACATCAGGGTGCAATACAACCCAATGGGTTAAATACACACCTGAGCTGATAGGCCAGTTAACCCATTAGGCTCCAGCACTCTCCTCTTGACGAATAATATCGTCTGGCATTAGACTGAGTAAAATATTAAGTAGGGCACTACGTAACTCAATGGGTTAACAGTGAATTCGCTACCACTACAAAAGATGGTCATTATAAAACATAGTTTCTTCCCAGCATATTGTTAACTTTTCATTCATGAAATTCATTGATATGGGAGGGGTTAGAGTTCACACACAAAGGAGCTACAGCCCCCCCCCCCTCTTGCCAAAGTTCTCTTCGAAAGCCTCCAGATAAAATGATGTGAAAATAGCATTTCCCTACTTTTTCAATATGAAGTGCTCCTCAACTTCAAATTTCAAAATTGGCTTCCTAACTATATGGAAACTAAACCCTTGAAACCTAACAGGGATTTGATTCAACTTGCACTGTAAAAATGTAAACTGAATGTAACAGATTCAGAAGTCAGTTTATATTGGCACATTACTTACCTTTAAATGGCAAAGCAAGCAGATATGCCCTACTTTATTATTTTACTCAGCCTAATGCCAGACAATTTTACTTGTCAGGGGAGGGGAGTGCTACCACTAATAGGGCTGGAAAAAATAGGCGAGCACGCGAGCGGCGCTCGCAGGAAAGTTTTCACCAGTCGCAGGAAATTTTTACTCGGGCTACTTGTTGTAAGATTTGTAATTTGAAATTTTGAAGAAAGACCCATCATACGCGTCTCACTAGGAGCTTGATTTGCCTTTAGAAATTCGCTGGCAGATAGCTTTAACAGATTTTTGGCTGATAGCTTTAATTTTTCAGCTACGCCTACGGATTTAGTTATTGTATCTCTCGCCTCAACAATGTTTCAAAAGATGTTTAATGTTCATGCGAAACTTTAAGGTTTGTTTGGAGCACTTGAAGAGTTTTTACGTTTTACAGTCAAAATACAAAAACCTTCCCACTTACACTTCTGTAACTTTGTTTTGTATATCTGTAATTTGTTCTATTTTTCTGTAGCGATTACCACTTTATCGGCAAATATTGCGACAGGGTCCGGTAGAATTTCGCTTTCCTTCGTTTATATACGTGATACGTCAATTTGTAGCAATGGATACACCTTTCGTTAGATTCTTTGCTTAAAGGTTGCGAAATTTATGCAAGGTATCTAACAAAAGGTGTATCCTTTGCTATAAATTGACGTATATAAGGGATATAAAGGGATATTTGCCGATAAAGCAGTAATCGCTACAGAAAAATATTACAATTTACAGAACGGAAGTGGGAAGATTTTTCATTTTTGTATTTTGACTCTAATTGGCTTCCCCAATCACTGGTCTGGACGTCTAGTTCTAATTGTGGAACTACTAAAAATAGAACCTGTCAAGCGCCATATTCTAGACAATGAGACATTATTGTCTAGATGTAGTAAACAAACTTTAAAACTTGCGTTGACTTGCGTGAAAAGTTTTAAAAACAACATGGAGAATATAAGTCGTATCACTGATTGTAGCGAAGACAGTGAAGCAAGCCAAGTAAGTTCAGACGGTGAAATAACTGAACATTGTCGTGGAAATGACTCAAATGAGTTGCAAGATTGCGAAGAGGGTGATCAACAACAGGTGTTACGGTTGGAAAGCACAGATAGGCGCATAGAAAATGTTACGAACCCATCTAAAAAACTGTTTCGGAGTAAAAGCAAACGTGAAAGATGTCACATATGTCAAAAAGAGATGCTACTTCAAAATATAAAAGACCACATGAAAAATGCCCGTAACTCTGCAGAAGTAAGAGTACTTGGACAGAAGTCGCTTATAGAACTATTTGGGAATAAAGTAAAAGATAACAATGTCAAACGGAAACGTGGCCACAGTGATGTAGACGAAGAGTCTCTGTTGAAAACTGCTAAAACGACCGACTTGTCAATGTCAATATCATTTGGTTCAACACCGCCTGGTTTTGAAAATACAGCCGACGAAAGTACCGCGAAAGTAACGCTCAGTGCCTCCGGAGAGGACAATTTCGCAGAAAGCAAATCCTCAGTTGCATCTCAGTTGCATACTGACAACTGTAAAGTACTTAGAAAATCGCATGTCTTGCTTGTCCATCACACCCTCACCGGAAACGGTGGCTGTGGAGTTAATAAGGATTTAATAAAAAAATTCCAGACCAGTGGCGGTGAACTATACGTTGGTTGTGAGGTGGTAGTTGAAGCAATAGTTGTTGCAGCAATCAAATTGACTGTTGAGTCTATTGCCGAATCAGTTATTTCGCGCTACAATACGCACAACAGTAAACTAAGAAGTATGTCCGAGGAAGCTGTGAACAATGAGCTGTGGATTGCCTGCAACGGCCCAGAGCTTGGTGGTGCTGATCGCATCTTATCCTTAGCCTTGTCAAAGTATTTCAGGCATGGAAACTGGCATTTTGTAACAAGAAAAGGAGAGCAGAGTAAACTTTATCACAGCAAAGTTATAAACAGAATCATCTCACAAGAATCGAGATTGCCCGCCCCTTCGTTACGCAATAGGGTGCATGTTAAGCAAATGTCTACTTCACTGTGCTATGTAAAGTTTCTATCTGGTTAAACGTATAAGCATTAAGCAGTCGAACTGTTGATGCAATTGTATGATTTAAGTTAGCCTACTCAGTATTATGTGAGTTATTACAGTAGTTCACTTCGACTTTGTAAATAGATTCTACATACACCACAAAAATATTACTCTTTTTAGTCTATTTCAATAATTATGTAACTTTTTCTGGATAATTGATAAGTGATAGCATGCGTTTGCTGTGAGCCTGCCCACAAAACAAAACAACTGTTACTGACTTGTATGTGGCACTTGTTGTTAGATATGTACGTGCCAACTGCAAAAAGTGCAAAGAATGATCATACATTAGTTAAAACCATAATCACCAATCACGTGTGCATTATACAGGTAGCTACAATTTATAGCGCTATATTTGACATGGTCAAAATCTACACACTGCAGGTCTGCAGGAAATTTATAATCTTCTTACTGTGCTCGCAGGAAGAAAATTATTTTTTCCACCCCTGACCACTAAATGGGTTAATGTATGTGTGGCATAAAAGTGTAAGTCGTTAGGAGGCTTGCCGGTGGTGGACACTATGATGCCAGTGGGCAAGTCTGAAACCCTTTGAATAACAGTTGATCGAATTACACTTGCAATTTTTGTTGCAATTTTAGATGCAATTTCTTCTCTTGATGGATATGAACAAGTGGATTGGCTACTAATCTTTAAATAAGGATACTATATACTCAGAGAATTCATAACCTGATCACTTGTTCACATCCATCAGAACAAAATCACACTAGAGATCACAGCAAAAATTGCAAGTGTAAACAGGCCTTAACAAGGCTGCATTAACAATTATTTACAACCATGAAAGCATTTGTAGGATATGATTTAAGCTATATATTGCATGGAATTTAAGGGGGTGATGTTAAAGAAATATGATTTCCAGCTGAGAAAGGTAGTCATATGTGTTAAAACCCTGATTTGTCCCCCTCCCCAAATATTTTGCAGTGTCTGCATCACATATTTGACATAATAATTAAAATAAATAGGCTAATAACTTTGGAGAGGCAAACTGTTATTGATAAATTTGATATAAAATATAAATTTTACATGGATATTTTACACCTTTGGTGAATTTTATATAAAATAAATAACATACGTTCAATTTTATAACAATTTCTACATTAATGATATCATGTAATCTGTTGCATTATAGATTAAACAGCTATACACACACATTCATTAATTCACGATCATGACTTAAATTGTTATTTATAATTGAAAAATTCAGGACTTCACTCACAATTTGTCAATTTCTGTAGATTTGTTCAATTAAATGTACAGTCTCTTAATAGTCTTTCGTTTGTCTCTCAGTCTTCGTACAGAATATAAAAAATATCCCTTATACGATACCAATGCGAAATGTATTGTTGCGCCGTTTTCAAATTATGATACTACATTTCATATGTCTTATATAAAAAACATACAAATTTCCATCGGTAGAGAAGAGGATTTCAACGACCAAAGCGACTCTTTGAAGAGTTTTAATACTATAACCTATGCACTCCTTATAATCAGCCATGTTGCACAAATTATGAAATTAGTGAGTGGCTTCACGTTCAATATCCGCATTCCATTGCATTTTTAACCAGGGTTGGAAAAAATATTTTCCTTTCTGAGACCATAGATCCGATATAAAAATATTTCTGCAAACTGAAATTGCTGGTGCAAAAAAAAAACAACAATCAGTTTTAGCCGCTATTTAGCCAAATAAAATTAATTTTTGATAATCATTCGAAAATGTTTTATGCAATTATATTAGCTCTCTATCTCTCATGATCAAGCTGTCTAATTATATGAGAGATGTTCAGATGATTTTGCTTGATGTTTCCAATACAGAATTTCATCATGTAAATTTTCTCCTTACATTGCACTAGCAGAAACTTTCTGCTTTCAACTGATGCAGAAACTAGTACAGTACAATGTAAAATATTGTCAGGAAACTCGTGTACAAATCCATTTTTTTATCAAAATTTGTTTCACCTAAAATATTTTATAAATGTGAACTTGAAATATTTTCTGGGAACCCCAAAGTTTTCTGGGACCAATGGTCCCATGGTCCGATACATTTTCCACCCCTGTTTTTAACGACCAATCAAATCACTCGGAGATTTGGATTTTCCCTGGGCTTTAGGCAACGCAGGCAGCCGTGAAGCCCTGGTTACGAGGCTGGAACTGATTGAGATAAAATGGCCAGTCTATTTGTTAACAGACCCCTCCCTCCACCCAAGGTGGAAAGTTTGTGCAGCACGGCTGAGATGTCGGGCATGCAATTTTGATGTCTCCTATATACTTTCTATGAAATTTCATAAATCTTGGGCATGCAATTGTCAAACATTCCAGTCTGGCCCTAGGGTCTATTCACAATCACCTTAGAAAATTTCTACACTGATGGTAACCCCATTAGATATGAACAGTGTAGACAGATACTCGTGCAAAGCACTCGTGTCTGTATACAATGATACAGAACGGTCAATCATATTGTAAGCATTGCTAATAGTATAAATATATAGTATAATACAAAACAAGCATGATTTTTTCATCAGATGTAAAGCAGAAATAATTGCAGACAATTTAACATACCTTTTAGATCACTCTGGTCCAATTCAGACATATTCCTCGCTGACGAGGGCCAATATTAACCAGGTATAACAATCAGTTAATGGTCAATTATATTCTTGAGAAACACCTGCTTAAGATATACTTAATTTCAAGTGAAAGCTGCATCTAAATTTTCTGAACACATCCGCAACAAAAAGGAAGAAACAATTCTGTAAAATATCAACAAAATCACGTGAACATTTCTATAGATATTCAATAAAAAAACAAATTTAAAAATCAAAATATATTATGTCTTTTCCGCCATCTTGAAACAAAAGTCACTCCAGTCTTTACCCGTTACCGTCGTTTGCGACAAATGATGAACACTCAGAACTAAAATGAACAATTTGTTTGTTCGAATAAACTTTGATCTGGGCAAGAATGACCAGTCAAATCTATCTTTACATCTGATCATAGGTGGCCCAGAAATCGGTGGTTTTTAACGTTAAATAAATGAATCTTTTGTATAATATTCCTCTTACAGCTGTCAGAAACTCGCGGATTTGTTTTTTTCTCGTGCGACAGTCGGTTTGTCGCGTGATACAAACCAACTGTCGCACGAGAAAAAAACAATTCCGCGAGTTTCTGACAGCTGTAAGAGGAATATTATACACAAGATTCACTTATTTAAGGTTAAAAACCATCGATTTCTGGGCCACCTATGATCTGATAAGAAAATCTTAAAATTTCTAAAATTGCAAAATTTGGTTGCAAAATGTAGTAAAGATTTTGCAATTTTGCTAATTATAAGGTATTATTTCTGTCTGTCTGTGAAAGGCGTCTCTAGTCAAAGAACACAATGTGCCACACAAGACAGCTCGGTTAATGCGCCGAACTCGTTTCAAGAATATTCTGCAAACACAAGCAACTTTATAAAACAAAAATTTTGATTTGACGACCGAAAAAAACCCCACTCATTTATATTTTGTTTGCGCACAAACGTTTTAACTATATTTAGTTCTTGAGTGGTGTGTTTGTTTCTACTGATATATTTACAACAGATCGATTAATTTACATGACTTAAGTAATTATATTAAAGTATCCTTAGTGTTTTCTCTTAGTCCGGTAGTTGATTGTTCCCGGTATGCGTTGTATGACTTTTCTTTGTGTTGGTGTTTATTACTAATCATAACTAGAATTAAGTTCTGGTCTAGAAAAATTTATGATATCTTGTTCTTTGTTTTCTTTAAATAGTCTTGCGGTATTTTCACACTTGTATATAGGCATAATGTTAATTAAAACTCCTATTTCTGCATTTCGCTAATTAAGTGTTCACTGACCTTTAACTGTCTATACTTCTCATGCTTTATTTGTTCTTTGTGTAGTATGACTCTGTTCCGCAAGTGTTCCGTTTGGCCAACATAAAAGCAGTGACACTTTAGACATATGATGACATATATAATGTATCTTGACTTGCATGACATCGCAGATTTAATCTCCCATCTTTTACCGTTCTTAAAGTTTGACATGCCCAGTTATAAAGATGTCGCATGTACCGCATTTTGTTTCGTTACATTTTGATACATTTTTAATTGAAAGTTCTAATGAGAATTCCGCCTGAGTGAGTCTTTTTAAGGTTTTTTGGTTGGCTGATCTTTGGTTTGGCGTAGTTCTGTTGTTGTGAGAGGTTCTGTTTTCGTAATTCCTTGTTGTATCAATTTCGTCGAATATTCTTGTGATTTTAGGAAATCTTCACGTTCTGGTTTCGATAAAATACTGAAGATCCTTCTTGCGAGGAAGTAGGGGATGTTCTGTTTGGTGTGTTTAGGATGGCAGGAATTAAAGCTCAAGTATTGGTGTGTGTCTGTCTCCTTGTAAAATATATCCGTATGCAGTTTTCGCCTTTCCTTGTAAGATTGTACTATATATACTGTAGACATTTGTTATCTATATATATATATATATATATATATATATATATATATATATATATATATATATATATATATATATATATATATATATATATATATATATATATATATATATATATATATATATATATATTTCTTTCTGAACTCAACGCGAAACTCACGACGAAGCCGAAGTCGGCTGTGCGAAAGGCAAAACTGTCTGAACATGTTCAGCAACTGGTAAAAAACCCATATTAAATTTAGTTCACTATTTTCAACTACAGGTCACGTTTTGTCTCTTGTATGTTCTTTTTGCTTCGTGTTTTAGACATTACATTAAATTTTAAGTTAGCCCTTTCTGGATACGTTGCAATTAATTTTTTGTGATAGTTGTTCTAGTTTCTTCGCTATATTGAATCAAACATGCAGCGATACTTTTTTGAGACATCCGGTATACATGCGAAATGAAATTTATATGAATGCATTAAATTAGCTCAAAACATCTGCTCGTTTTAAGACAGTTAACTCTTTTAAAATTAATGGTAGTGGAATCGAACTCCACTTTCAATAAAAATAATGGAGCCAGTCGATGTACTCGAAGATAGTTGTTGCCATCGCAACAAGATAAAACCCAAAACACGACACCTTTTTGTTCAAAACGATAAATACGGTCGACGAATTACTCGATTTTATTCATGAAGAAGTCATTTGTGACATCTAATTTTTTATACACTTTTTTTGTCGACTTGGCCTAGTGACCTTAAATGACAGTTTAATGAGCGGCTAACTTGATTTAAAAGAAAAAAACATGTTTTTGAGCATTGATAAGTTCAAATATATTAATTCCATGCACTTTACGGCTCTGTTTAAATTCGCTTGTGCGTATAAATAACGAACGGCACATCAACGTCCAATGTAAATTACAATAATAGATGACTAATTATGTTAGCTAATATATATCTTCTCCTGACTTATGCAGTTGTATCATACGAAGATTGAATCAACTATTAGAATATGTGTTGATAAAAGTAAACAGCTAAAAACGCCACGCACTTGATGCAAGTTCTAAATTTTACCGGCTTATTACAAATTGTCAACAAACTGCAACAAACTTGACAACTTCATCAAGTTGCAACAAGTCTGTTAAAATCAAACTTGTTGCAACTTACTATTTGCAAATTTGTTACAACTTGTTAAAACAACCTGCTGCAAGCCTGTGGATAACAAGCATTGAAAAAAAACTTGCAACAAGTCAGGGACGCCGGAACTGAAACCAGGAGGGGCAGCTGCCTTCTTGCCTTTTGCTTGGAGGGGAGGGGGCAAAAGTGCCCTTCAAGTATAAAGAATATTATATAGGACACTGAAAGCAAAGTATGAGTTCTTTTTCGCATCGTTTTTTAACAGTCTATTTTTTAAATGCCATAGTACTAACAAAACCCGCTGTGGCACTGTAAATTAACGAAATCGGACTGCATTTTACTGGCCTTTTAGGCCCCGTCTACACGTATCCGGATTCGTTTGTATCCGCAAACATTTTGTTGCGGATTCAAAACTTTACGCGTCCACACGTATCCGAATTCGTTGCGTTTTCGAGCGTCCACACGTATCCGCGAAAACGATACAAACACGCTATAATTGCTTAGAGAGCATGCGCCATCATATATGATGAGCCCGCGTTGTTGTTGTGATTTGTGATGGTTGTTTGGTTTTTAAAACACGTGCTCTATTTTGTGTTGTTTCTGAATTGTGAGTGCAGTATTATTAAAGTAAACATGTCGAATTCCCAGGTCTAACCCAAAATCTTCGAGGTCGTGCTTGGCGCCTTTTGTTTCGACGTTTAACGGACACATTTCTGGTAACTGGCATTGAAAGAAGCCGTACTAAGGTCGCTCGCATCCTTTCATAGTCAGCCGCGCCTGGTGTTGTAACATTGGAATATTTAATTGAATATAGGCGATAATACTTGAAATTATCCCGGTAAATATTGAGACAACAGTTTGGCTCTGAGGCGCCATTTTGTTGTAAGAAATCACCAAGACAACGCACACGCGAGCATACGTTCAAATAGACTGGACTTTAAACTTTGCCGTGGGCGGGTATCAAAATTCATTGATTTGCATAATCGTTTTCAAAAGATTGCGGTTACACGCGTCCACACGTATCCGGACTTGTTGCGTTTTCAAAAGTTTCCACTCTGGAGACCGTTTTCAAAAGTTTACGGTTACGGTCGGCGTTTTCACCGGATACGTGCGGACGCTAAGCGTAACCGCAACTAAATGTTTGCGGATACAAACGAATCCGGATACGTGTGGACGGGGCCTTAATTTTCCGAATAAAGAATTAAAATTTTATCGGTGCCCCAAAAAAGTTTCCTCCCGGAAAACTTCTCAAGTTCCAGCGCCGTGAATTATTAATGTCAATATTTTTATGCTTTTTTAATGCTTTCTTCATTTTAGCAGGTATATTTCTGAATTCTGTAGTAATCATATCATCATATATTGTGTGGCGATCGTCGCGACTTTGAAGCAACTTTGCTACCATATGAGTCTTATACCATCTTGCTTCGATGCGGTTGCAGTCGCAATTATTCATTCGTTTTTAATATTATCAACAACTCTGTGGGCTATGGGACCTTATACTAGAGAACTTGATCGTACAGTTTTACTCAACCCTTTTTTTACCGACGGGACTTTGAAGTCCTGAAACAAAAAAATGGCAAGAATTCTACTTAGATGACTCAAATTGTCTGTAGGGACTTTTCAGTCCCTGAATTGTGCTTATATGGTGTATTTAAAACAAAATTAGAATCCGCATCGTCTTTTCGAGCCTATAAAAGATCAATATTAGGCAAATTAAATTTTGGTTGGTTAAGCCAAATTTTTTTCCAATTTTATCTTCATAATGTTCATTGAAGTCAGTTTTTGGTGAGACTGCATGGTAATAGAAAAAAGTTGCTTAAAGGTGTTCTGAAATGTTTAAAGTTCTGGGTACAGTTCTTAACCAATTGGCATTTAGTAAACAGTAAACTTAATTACTCACTCTGTATTACACAGTCTACTGTATTCTCAGCCATAGAAGAAAAATCCTTTTTGCTAACCATCTTGGCAGGGCTAAGAATTATCTGTCTTATGTAATTTGAAAAAGGGAGGGGAAGATCTGTTTATATTTTAATAGTAATTATCGCGCGGCAACAGAAAAGAAACAAGTCTGTCCCCTTTCAGGAGACAGAACATTATTTATTTCTTACGTTCACAGTTAATGCGCTCGCGTCTTGATAACTGTAAACGTCTTAACAACTTGAATCCGAGGGCTTGTGTCGGAAAATAGAAAATCATTCTATGTTCCAACTTAGTACTTCTAATTCAACTTGCCGTATTGAAATAGCTTATTTCGTTCAAAGTTTGTCCGTTTTATCAACTTTACTTATTTTTTCATTCGCCATATTATTTCACCATTTGTTGAGCCATTTCATATTTCAAGCGCACTTGAAGTTGTTTTCTGGTTAAATGTGGTGTTTCGCGCAACTGAACTGTCTACTTTATTCTAACTGCATATGCACTGTTCGCGGCGGGCCGGAGCCGCTGCGCATTATAATACCCCTGAATATGGTAAATAAGCAAAAGAATATGGTAGCAAAATAAAAATTCTTTATAATGGGTGATTTTAACTTGAACCTTTTGAAGTGTCAAAATCATAAATTAACCAACTCGTTTCTTGATACTATGTATTCCAACATGTTCTTCCCTCTAATTACACGTCCTACGCGAATAGCTTCCTACAATGCCACGCTCATTGATAATATTTTTACCAACGACTTAGACAATTACTCTTTCAGTAGCGTATTTTTTACTGACATTTCTGATCATTTGGCCATATTTTGCTTACGACCCTTAACACAAGACCAAATTAATAATTTTGATGACAGTATTTATGTGGTTTCTCGGGATATGCATAATGATTGCGTGTTGAAATTTCGTAACAAACTTCGGAATACAAATTGGACGGATATTTGCATATCTAATGATCCAAATAATACGTATAATAATTCATTTATCGCCTCTTCTTTCAAATTCTAATTCTATTTCCAATAACAATTTCCGGCTCCGATGAGCTCTGTTTTCTGTGCGAACATTAAATGCAACTCATAGAACATATAGACACCTCTGGAGAAATATTGGCTATGTGCAAAAGCACATGCCGATTTATTTTCAAATAAAAAGTAAAAAATTACCTAAATGTAACAATCATTCGAATTTAGCACAGAAAAGGTGGGGTGCTAAAAACGCTAGTTCAACTAAGTAGCAAATAGTTTAGTAGCACGAGACAAATACTAAAAAAGGACGCGGGAGGGAGGGATTTTAAGAGTAACAAGTTGACACCTGGCTGATTAGACTTCGAATGACCTGGAAAACTTTACACTGCATTATTTATACAAAGCGCTGAGTTTGCACGTGGACATGACGCATGTAAAAATCCTAAATTGTGTCAAAACCTCCCCGTAAAGTTAGGATAATATCCACAACCGCATGCGCCTGTAATATGTGTCACGTGCTACCCATCTAACAAACATACTTAAAGAGGAGGCAATAAATTTATTATTCGTTTACACAAATAACTCTTTTACAAATAGATATACCGAAATGTATACACTTGTTTGCCATTGCGTATGCAAAAAGTACGTACTGGTAAATTTTCAAAACCCTGGATGTCCAATGGGCTCCTAACATTAATAAAAACTAAACATAAACTGTATAAGAAATATTTGAAAAAATCAAGTCACACAAATATAAAATTATATAGTGATTTTAAAAACAAACTAAATCATTCTATTCGCATTGCTAAACGTCTGTATTTTGAAACTAAATTGAAAAGTGCAACTTCGGACATTCTGAACGAGGTGATAAATCGTAAAAAATATAAGAGTAAATTATCCTCAGTCTTTTATTCCAATAATCGGGATATTTCTGATCCAATTGTGATTGCAAATCGTTTCTGCGACTATTTTACAAATATTGTTCCCAACCTAGCCAAGCAAATACCAGTTTCAGTCACAACTGCTGGTTCATACCTTCGTGGTAATTTTCCAAATTCGTTATTTTTTCATTATGCGTCTGAGTTGGAAATTATTGAAATAGTGAAGACGCTTCGTTCGACCTCTGCAGCAGGTCATGATAAAATCACTGTGTGGATTGTGAAAAGCACTATTGATCTTATTTCCGAACCAATCTGTAATTTCGTTAATTCCTCCATTAAAAACGGTTTACATTGTTCCTGATCAAATGAAAATTGCACGTATAATGCCAATATACAAATCAGGGGAGAGCAATCTGTTTTCTAATTGGTGTGCATACCAGTCCTATTTTTAAAGAACTCAAAATTTTAAAACTTGAAGAAATTTATTTATTCAATCTTGGGAAGTTTATATATGAATACAAATATAATATTCTTGCCAATTGTTTTGAACGTCCACTTTTAACAGTTGATCAAGTTCATAATTATAATACTCGTAACTCTAAAGCTTTTTATGTTCCCACCTCATGCAGCACAAATTTTCTTAAATTTTCTGTTAACTACCAAGGACCTATATTATTCAATACTGCGGACCCCGATATACGTAATTTATCATCTATATTTATATTCTAAGCTAAACTGAAATCATCTATTTTTTCTGGTTATATATGACTTTAATATACCATAATATATCAATTTCATCTTGTTATTTGTCCTAAATCTCTATCTTGCCGTAATACTAACTTGCAAATCATCTCTAAATGTTTGAAACATGGGTAACCCAAAATTATACAAGCCTCGTGGTTTATATTTTAGGCTTCCTCGCGTATATTTAATCATTTGCTCAATATTGTATTTGTAATTTTTCTTGGCTAACCAAATAAATCATTGCTTTTATTGTAAATATCACGCCTGCCCGAAGAGCTTTGGGTGGATCCTTAATTTCCCGTGAATTTAAATTATTGTTCTTGTCATTCCACGTGCATACTTCGTTTGCTGTATAGAAATAGGGTATCACACAGAGTACTCGGTCCAATTTTGTCATATTTCATCTCTCGCTTGGTTTTGGTTTTTGAGAATGTTTAAGTTCGAGATATTTGCGCAAGATACAGTCAAGACGTCCCAACATTTGAATATTGCGGTAGCTTTTCCAAATTTCATCTCAGTAAAGACTCAATGTAAACCGTCAAGCAGTGTGATTGGATAAATGGATGAGACACCGGTCATCATTTTTTGATGAGTGCAAAAGGTGAACACCTTTTTAAACGGTCACTTCTAAACGTAATTAAAATTATGTTTAAATCTGCCTATGCGATATAGTTGAAAGTAATATATAGTGAAAAGGCCTTGGGAAAGGTATTGACAACCTAGTCAATTTGTGTAGGAAAAGAAAATGTTTGGAACCTCAACCTTTGCTTGACGTATTGAAATACCTGTTACCCTCGTCATATATCTACAGTATAAAGTCTTATACTATACTAAGCTAAACACTTGCTTTATTTTGAGGAAATGACGATATTTTACCTTTAATATTTCTCCATAACCGAAAAAAAAGAGTAAAAATAGAATAGTTAGAGAATTAAAGAACATAGAATAATCATAAAACACTTATTGGTTAATTGACTTGTATTATATTTAGAAAAACTGATCAAAATTGTAAAAGTTGTTTAACACATTGTATACTAACTCATTTTTAAATCATTTGAAATAAGCGAAATGCATTTAACATATAGCAAGGACTTTCCAGACATAACGTGACGATTTTCTAGTCAAATATCTACAAAGTAGCTCCATGATTCACCCTCTAAAATGCCTACACAATATCCCTTGGATCTTTGTTGCTTTAGCGGTTGTATATATGATATAAATGTCCTGGTCATCCTCGTGATGTAATAAAGAATGACCAGTGACACTTTGATTCAATATTTTTCAAGTGCAATATACGGCAAGAACTGCCGGTGGTTGAACTAAAAACAACGAGAAACTATAGTTTTAGCGATTCCTACTAACAACGACAAATAATTCAAACAAGCAAAAAGAGCCGAATCTAAATCTTTGATCATTATGAAGCCATTTCAAATGCAAACTCATAGCACAGCATTGATCAAGGTGAAATGTAGAATGGTACATCAACAGGATGCTAAAAATGAAAGTAGCAAATAAATTAAGTTAACCATGATGAAAGAAAACCTAATGATGAGCCCTTTGAACATCACGTCGCACTGCATGGGTGTCCTGTGGGCAAATATATATTTTATAAAGTTTTTGACAAAATGTTGAAATACTAACCATCGGAGAACCCTTACCTCATTTCTTATTTTTAAGCCATATTATGCCTTTAAGGATTGGCTATCATTGTTACTTGGAGACAATTGGGTAAATTATTCGTATAATAAAGAATGCCAAGCTGTTTTCTATACATCCGCATTACCCAAGAACAGTTTGCCGCAAACGTTCAACGTCTTATTTACCCGTTGCTGCCACGTTGCTAGGGACTTGAAGGCCGATACATTTATTTATTTACTATATAGCTATTTCAATAATAAAGGTTGACCTTCCAAAATGTAAACTGTAAACTATAAAGTATAAGCACTCAAAGCATGAAGGATTGTTGCTTGTTTTCATCTCTAAACACGGAATTATTTCTAATTGCAACAGCATCGACGGCACATAGGAAACTTGCGACGGCAAACTGCTTCCTACAAAGGCAATTCCCTGGGTATCAAGGCCTAAATAAAGAATAATCCATCATCCCTTGCACGCTCATAGTTCCCAGTTTACGCTTTTGGAAGGACAACCTTAATTGAAAAAGCCGTAATTGCTCTGCACTCTGTGTCGTAATAACTCATACAAGTCAAGCCAAGCTGAATTCTAAGCTTTATCATACCTCATCCTTCCCAAGGTGCATTTGGATGATCTCAATAATTTCGTAAAATGTTGGGCGGTGGTCTGGGTTTGGATCCCAACATTGAAGCATAAGCCTATATCTGGATACACAAGAGAGTAGCAGAGATGAATTATGTAATTGGTTTACACTATCTGAAGTACAGTTGCACTTTTAAATGATTACCATATATCAATAAATTATTATGCACTGAAATGGTTTTTGATTTTTCAAACACATTCAAGTAGACACATTCACCTCTAAGTTATGGCGACCAGGTGGCTCGAATGAAGACTGTGCAGTGGATTGCAATAAATAGCCCCTGATATTTGTCATGTATATAACTTTTATAAAACTTAATTCTGTTCTGCCAACTTACATTTAAATATGGATGTTGCCCCAATAGAATTAGAGACGTTTTATCTGGTTGAATACTGGGACAATACTTTTCAAAATGTTGAATACGAAACGCACAAACTGAACTCGAGCTCCTTGGCACTAATGTATAATTTAGAGGAGTTGAAATGATGACCTGTAAATTAGGATAAATGCGGTGCTCATTTTGATCCCAATTGTAATCCAAGAAATCCTTTTCCTGGCTATACTTTGTCTGATTCTGTGTTTGAATATTAATCAGTTCAGACTCTGCAGCGAAACATTACCACAAATTCGGTGAATTGAAAAGTTGTACTGCCTGTCATTTGCAAAAAATCTCGCATTTTTTATTCTTTCTGGGCTGGGAAAATGCGTTCCTATTATACGAACATTATAGACTGAAAGATTATAAAAAGTTACAATGCATGGGTACGATGGAGCGAGCTGATGGAGAAAAATTATCTCTGATTTTAACAGGCAATGAATGTAGGTCCTACAAAAGAGGCGAAGTGTGTTTAGGTGGTTGCAGGGGTGCAAACTAGGAGGGGGGGGGGGGGATCAAATACTGCCTGAAAGTCGGTCTCAAAATAATAGTGGAACTACAAATTAAAGTTAGCGTTGAAACAGTCATCAATCGCTATTTTCTCCTAAAATATAACAAATTGGCTATTCAGAGCTTAAGATTTTAAAATTTTCCAAGGGAATTCGAATAACTAATCTGGATCCCCTTCTATAAAGCAGGATTACGTATTAGTGAGCGTCCCCACCATCATAAGCGTACATTATTAGTAGTTTGTCCCAGAATGGAGGACATCCCGAGGGTGCTTCTGGGAGGATGCATAGCAAACTAAATGAACACCTGAATTCTGTGCGCATCGAATACCAGGAGGTTCGAAGATGAAGATGATGGTCGATAGTATACACTGGGGGTATCAGAAAAGGTAATCGTATTTTGGAGTGTTCTATATATGGCGCTCAATATTCAACATACAGAAATAATTCTTTCACAGTTCAAAAGACCAGACTTTTAGCTTTGGAAGGTCACCGTTATTGGCTTAGACGTATGACTGGGCTTGTTTGCTTCCATCTAAAGATCATGCATCATCAAAAAAGAAAACTTGTGAAGATCGACATTTGGTGTAGTGTCGACATTTTGACAGTCAAAATATATCTGGCATTTTAGTGTCTTGTTTCTCATAATAACTAAAATTTGAAGGGAAAAATCAGCAAATACGAGTAAGGTAATTGTCGATCGAAATCGCATTTTCATCGCAATTTACAAATTTTAGCTTAGGTAATGAAATTAATGCACACTAGCGGCATTAATTGTTTTTTGTGATTAATTATAATGGGCGGTTATTTTCATGTGATTGGTATTTGCTCATGCCATTTTTCTTGAGATTCACAAAACTTGGTGACAGTCGAAATCTAAAAGCCTAAATCTTTACATAATTTTTGAAATATCATACATCAGTTCATTCTCGCGGTTGATTGTTTGGGATTACCACTAACTATACGTATTTTAAATTGCCCGAAAGTCATGCAAATTATCGCACGTGCGTGGGTGAATTAGTATACAATTTGCTTTCATTATTTTGTTAATGAGGAAGGCCAGTGGTAGAGTAGCAAGGTCGATAGGCTAAAAGGTTGGCATTTCGTAAAAGGAGGGCCATGTTCCAACCACCCTGTTTATCATCAATAACGCTGACATTAGGCGAGGTGCAATATATGCTGTGTTGATGTGCATGCGTTATATTTAACAGCACTAAACATTCCAATTTTCTGTTCGATTGAAAAATAAGAAGAAAATTTCAAAGCAACATACATTTCATTCGGGGTGCCTTCGGGTATAGGTAAACGATATCCTCCATTGATTTTACCAACAAGATCTGCAACTTCGTATTCTTCATACGGAACTTCGCCTGTCAGGGAATAACAAGCATAGGAATGGCGAAGCCATTGTGAATACACGTCAAACATGCGTTCGATTCAATCGTGCGTTCTATGTACATATATTCAAACGAGAGGTCGTGATTTGTGAGTTCCCCTTGCTTTAATTTATTCAAATATATGTTATGATTGTTTTGCGCGGAAAAGGACAGTCAAGACGTTCTAGATAAAAGCGGAAGTGAGGAGCATGCCCGAGGTGCATCCATCATTTTCACGTCGTATTAGAGTTCTAACAATAGAAATGGACAAGTACTGTTGGTCAAGGTTCCACAACTTTACTACAGCGTCTGATTTAGAGTTCACTTCAAAAAAGTTTCAAATTCCCCATGTTTTGAACCGGCTTGAATCGGTCAAAATCGCTGAAGAGAAGCAAGCTGAAGAGTTGTATATATGTAAGTTTTCGATACTAAAATAATAATTAATTCGTAAATAGAAAAATCCGAAAACTGCGTGTATCATTGCGACAAATGTTTTTTTAAAATGGTCATTTTTTAATTGTTCATTATTTTTTGGTTTGACGGAGCCAATGAAAATTACTCCTCCGAGGAAGCGCTGTATATATATAACTTAAATGCAAATCGAAGTAGCGCTAACCAGACTAATTCACGATATAGCCATACACAATCACGGTTTTGTTAGATTTCGAAATATTGCACAAAGTTTAATGATTATTGATCAAAAATATGAATCCAGGTCATTTCCATTATTGACCTAACGTCAATCAAAATTGTTATTTTCATAGCCGAACGCTTCCGTTAACAACAGCAGTTAGATACTAACCTCCAGTTTCGATTTCCCACATTAAAACTGCGAAAGACCACCTTCAGAAATACGCAAACATACATATATGTTATGAACACGAATATTGGATGGCTCATTTTAAGATGGTTATTGGAGATATCCAAATTAATAGTGAGAGTAAAAACGGAACTCGAAGTCATATATGCATGCAAAGCACTCTTTTAATCATTACCACCCTGTCAACATTCTTGTTATATATAGCAGAAACCAAAGGGCTTGGCAGAAACTTAGCCTAAACTTTCAAAGGGGTAAGGGAACTCTGCAGAAACTAATAATTCATTAACTTTAAAGAAGTTACGACAGGCAAAAAACCTGAATTGGACATGCCGTTTTGCCATTTCGATATCAATTTCGATAAAAGGGGACGGGTGGGTGATGGCTGCCTCAGCAACCCCCTGACTACGTCCGGATCCCTGGTATCCGGAGAAAATCTACATTTAGCAGAAATTTTCGTATATTAATCGTCATGATCCCGATGTCGGAATCGGACCTATATACGATTCGATGTCAAGATATTGGTTAACCGCACGTAATACTTAATAGAAATACTAAAAAACCAGCCCTGACAGGTGTGTGGTATATTTTGATTTTGGAACGGTAAAACTTTGAACATACTGAGCGCTATAAATCATGACTATTTTAGCCTTCCTGAAGTTCAAAGAAAGATTGGTCCTACCTCGTGTAATGAATGGTATTGTGGGGCGTAATTTGGAGACGAAACAAAGGTGCGTGCTAAATTGATCCACCCCACAATATCATTACAGACGAATTCAGAACCTTTCTTTCTTCATAAGAAATTCCTGACACCACGTACTGGCACATAAACTAAACTTACACGTTGCTTTTCGAAGAATACAATCCATCCGTTAGTGATTCCAATGCCAACCATCGATTCCGTAAGGTTCCCTAGCAAAACAAAGCTAAATGTTAATATTCTTGTACTTGCTCAGAAAATGGGAAGCAAAATTAAACTGACTTTTTTGAAATGTTAAGTGGCAGTCTCCCTAAGAGCGGTCCGTTTATCTCCTCGTCAAAAAATCAATTTCCCAGAAACTTGGCACACCGAAAGGGTTTCGTACACAACTAATAAAAAGGGAAAATTTTTTTTAAAATATTCTTTTTCCGCTTTCCTAGAAGCTCAAACTCACTTTGGTCTGAACCAGGTCATTTTTCATCCATTTCAAGGGCGAAATTTCGCAATATTTAGGACTTAGCTGTATGAAAACTAAATTAACTAGCAAAAAGTTTTGTACGCCATTTATTTTATTCATCTTTAGTTATAAACACATACAAATGTCAAATTCATTGATTGCTTAGTTGGTAAGATATCCGGCTACAAGGTAACTCCTTTGTAAAGGTTCCGGAAGTGGACTAAATTATAACAAACTTTGAGAGTAAAATTCGCGATTGTTCGACCAAAATCTAAATACAAAATTACACTTATATACAGATACAAACTTCATCTTCAATGTTCTAAAGTCAAACCTGCGGGTATACGGCTGTGGGCGAAGCGCTAAGAAGGTCAATTTGGTTAAGTAGGCGCTTTTGACTGGTGACTGCGCAGGGTTTCCTCTGCATAACAGCTGACAACTGCTCCATAGCTAGCTAAAATTTGTCCCAATATTCTGAATCTATTTTTATTTATATTTGCGTAGATAATCCACATATCTTTGTTTTGGTGGGTTTATGGGATGATTTTAGAAAAAATTCCAGCTAGGAGTAGTTCTTTGGCGATAATTTCAGTGCGAGGTACAAATTGTTACCTATGTAAACAAAGCGCCTACTTAGCCAAATTGACTTTCTTAGCGCTTCGCCCACAGCCGCATACCCGCAGGTTTGACTTTAGAACATTGAAGATGAAGTTTGTATCCTTATATGAGTGATTTTTTATTTTGATCGAACAATCGCGAATTTTACTGTCAAAGTTTGTTATAATTTAGTCCACTTCCTGAACCTTTACAAAGGGGTTACTTTGTAGCCGGATATCTTACCAACTAAGCAATCAATGAATTTGACATTTGTATGTGTTTATAACTAAAGATGAATAAAACAAATGGCGCACAAAATATGTACACATGCTAGTGTATTTAGTTTTGATACATCTAAGTCCAAAATATTGCGAAATTTCGGCCTTGAAATGGATGAAAAATGACCCGGTTCAGACCAAAGTGAGTTTGAGCTTCTAGGAAACCGGAAAGAGAATATTTTTTAAAAAAATCTTATTTTTATTAGTTGTGTACAAAACCCTTTCGGTGTGCCAAGTTTCAGGGAAATTGATTTTTTGACGCGAAGATAAACGGACCGCTCTTAGGGAGACTGCCACTTGAGCTTTTTTGTGTTTCTTGTTTGCATGTATGGCACTGTTGCGGACAAAATATAAAATATATCAATTTAAGCTAAGTCTGAGCTTAAATTGCTTGTGATGTATAGTTCAACTTACCGGAGAAAGCTTGTTGTATGACTCACGTTCATGAACATCATAAGAGACGGCAAAATTAAATAATTTCGGCGTAAAATCATCAGTTAACAAAATGTTTCTTGCTGCAAGATCCCTGTGAACAATCTTGAAAACAAACAGCATTATGAGAAGCAATGTGCCAACGTACGTGATATCTTTTTTACACATTAAACATTAAAATACAGTACAACGGAAGCTTTGAAAATTGCCAACATGATAAACTTTAATTTCTACGTTTCGACCATTCTTTGGTCACCATGCATCAGGAATGAAATGGCGACCTTGTCACATGCGACGACTTATTCTTGATAGAATATAGCATGACAATGTGTAAATTACATATCTATAATCTTAGTGTTAGTAAAGATTAGGGTTGTTCCGTTGTTAAAAAACAATTAATGTTAGTGTCATCATAAAAATTATTGTTCATTATCCGATGTAATGTAGTATATGTTTCATGTAATTAAATTCATTGCAAGGTATTATTATCAATTGTAAAATTCTAAGTGATTCCCGTATAATTAAACATTAATGCTGTTGTTAAAATTAAGCACAGATTACTATTAAAAAAATATTTCTTGCTCTATTTATATGTTTAGCATTTTGTATATGATCTTGTTTATACGTTTTCCAGTTTGTGAGGTTTTAAAGCATAATTTAAACCTCTCTTGATAAAGAAAACAGACCTAAAGAAGTATACACGTTACACACGTCAACATATTCTTGTTACCCTCGAGTCCGCAAGATGGCTCATCCCTCTCGCAATCTCGTTCTCCAAACTCATCTTCGTCTTGCTAATAAACAACTGCTTCTTTTTCTGGTGTTCGCGAAGATTGCTTTCAAGAGTTCCACGAGAGCAAAACTCGAGCACTAACAGTATAGGGCCTATGCAAGAAAAAATGTAGTGTTAAAAAAGACAAAACACAGTCACCCTGTATAATTATTCGTTCAC